>RXID01022296.1:362941-523128 GCA_005019695.1 Trichopus zeylanicus subsp. travancoricus | reverse complement strand
TTACAACTAGTACTACTACTTTCACTAGTAGAACAATTGCTACTATTACTACTCCTACTACTACTGGTACTAACAACTACTACTACTAACACTACTACAACTACTACTACTGCTCCTACGATGACTATTACTCATACACCACTTCCTACTACTACTCTGACTACTAAAACAATCACAAATTCTGCCACTACTACTCCTACTCCCACACCTACTGCTACACCAACTATCACTGCTCAAACTACGACTACTACTACTTCGGCTACTACAACAATCACTACAACTACTGCTGTTACTACAACTACTACTACGACTGCTACTAATACTACTTCTGCTACTACTACTACTTATACTACTACTAGTACTAGTACTACAACAAGAACTATTACTACTACAACAACAACTACTACTACCACCACCACCACCACCACCACCACCACCACCACCACTACCACTACTACATATACTACTATTCCAAGTCCTACTCCTCCTCCTGCTCCTCCTCCTCCAACTACTACTACTATGATAACTACAATTCCCACTCTTATTCCAACTCCAACTCCCATAGCTACTACAACTACTACTGCTGCTACTGCCACTACTCCAACAACTACAACTCCTACAACTACAACTACAACTTCCAGTACTGCTACTACTATTACTACTACAATAACAATAACTAATACTCCTACTCCTACAACTACTACTACTACCACCACTACTAATAGTACTACTACTACTACTACTACCACTAATACTAATATTACTACTGCTACCGCTACTGGTGCTACCACAACTAATAGTACAACAACAACAACTACTACTACTACTACTACTACTACTATTCCTACTACCACTTCAACTACTACTCCTACTGCTACTGCCTCTCCAACAAATACTACGACCACTACTACTATGGCTACTACTACTACTACAACTACTACTTCTACTACTACTACTACCACCACCATTACTACTACTACTGCTATAGCTACAACTAGTAGTACTACTACTGCAACTACTACCACTACTACCACTATTACTACTACTACTACTACTACAACAACAACTACTCTTAACACTATTACTCCTACCACCACAACTGCTACCACTACTCCAACTACTACAACTCCTACTACAACTCCTACTACAACTCCTATTAATACTACTACTACTCCTCCTCCTCCTACTACTACTACTACTCCTACTTCTTCTCCAATAGCTACTACTACTGCTGCTCATACAGCAACAACACCTACTACTACTAATACTACTACTACTACGACAACTACTACTACTACAACTACTACAACTACTGGCACTGCTACAACAGCTATTGCTACCACTACTTCAACAGCTTCAACTCCTACTACTATTCCTACAGCGGCTCCTACTAATAATAGTACAATTGCAACTTCAATAACAACAACTACTATTGCAACTATTACTACTGCTAATCCAACTGCTGCGATGACTACAATGTCTACTACTACTACGACTACTACAACTCCTATGCCTACAACTGTTATAGCTACTACACCTACTAGTAGTACCACAACTACTACAACTCTTGCTATAACTCCAACTCCAACTCCGACACCTACTACCACCACGACTACTACTACTACTACTACTACTACTACTAGTACTACGATTGCCCCTAGTCCAACTCCTACTACCACTCCAACTAATACTATTGGTACTACTGTTGTTGTTGCTGCTGGTATTTCTGCAATCGTTACTTCTACTACTACTACTACTACTACTATTATTATTACTACTACTATTAATACTATTAATACTAGTACTTTCACCACAACAACAATAACAAGAACTACTACTACTACTACTACAATTGCCACTACAACAAATCCTACTACTACACCTACTCCAACTCCTACTCCTACTATTACTCCTACACTACTTCTACTACTACTACTACAATTACTATGCTACTACACCTACAACTAATAGTACTACTTCTACAACTAGTACAACACCTAACACTCTACTACTACTACTACTACTACTACTACTACAAGTCCTACTACTACTACTATTACTTCTAACACTCCTACAACTTCAACTACTAGAACTCCTATGACTACTACTACTAGTACACTCCTACTATGACTCCTACTACTACTACTATGACTACCACTACTACTACTACGACTACTACTAGTCGTACTAATACTACTACTCCAAACACTCCAACTACTACAACTACTATTACTGCTACTACAACAACTACTCCTACAAATACTACTACTGCTAACACTACTACTACTACAACTATTACAACAGTTACTGCTAATGCTACTACAACAACTACTACTACTACAACAACAACAACTACTACTGCTAACCCTACTACTACTACTACTACTACAACAACAACACTACTACTACTTCTCCAACTCCTACAGCTACTTCTACACTACTACTAGAACTTCACGTACTGCAACTACTACAACTCCTACTACTACCTCTACTCCAACTCCTACTACAACAATTGCTACAACTGCAATAACAACAACAACAACAACAACTTCTACTACTACCACCACCACTACTACTACTATTACTACTACTACTACTACTACTACTACTACTACTATTACTACTACAACAACAACAACTACTACTACAACTACTACCACCACCACTATTACTACTTCTAGTACTAGGATAATTGCTGCTACTACAACTCATACTAACACTAACACTACTACTGCTGCTGCTGCTTCTGCTGTTACTACTACTACTCCAACTCCTTCTACTACTATTACTCGTACTATTGCTACTACCCCTACTCCAACTACTGTTGCACCTACTACAACTCCAACTCCAACTGCTACTACTACTACTACAACAACAACAACTACTACTACTACTACTAGTACAATTGCTGCTGCTACTACTCCTACTACTACTACTACTACTACTAATACTAACACCACTACTACTACGACTACCGCTACGACGAATACTAACCCTCCTACCACTTCTACTACTACCACTGCTGTTGCTACTACTACTACTCCTTACACTCCTACAACTTACATTGACTAGGTATTACACCTAACGCTCCTATAACTTCTATGAGTACAACTCCTACTACTACTACCACCACACTCCTACTACTACTATTACTACTGCCGCTGCTGCTACTGCTACTACGACTACTACTACTAAGACTACTACTACTATTACGACTACTCCTACTACTACTACTACTCTTATCGTGACTACTAGTACTACTACTACTCATACAAATACTACTACTCCAAACACTCCTACTACTGCAACAACAACAACCACTACTACTGCTGCTAATACTAATACTACTACAACTGCTACTACTGCAGCTACTGCTACTACTATAGCTGCAGCTAATGCTACTACTGCTGCTGCTGCTCCAGCTATCGCCACTACTACTACTACTAACACTTCTACTAATACTGCTGCTACTACTAGTACTACTGCTACTACTATTAATACTACTACTACTACTAGTACCACTATTACTACTACTACTATCACTACTGCTGCTACTATTACACAACTGCTACAACTACAATTACTAGCGCTACTACTATTTCTTCAACTACTACAACTACTACTACCACTACTACTTCTACTACTTCTAATTCTACTTCTACTACAACTGCTACTACTACTAGTCCATCAACTACTGCTACTCGTACAAACACTACGAATACTACTACTACTATTGCACCAACTACAGATGTTGCTGTTGCAACTCCTACCACTATGACCACTACTGCTACTACTACTATTCCTACTCCTACTCCTACTACTGATTCTACTACTACTAGTATTCCAACTACTACTTCCCATACTCCAACAACAACTACTCCTACTACTACTCCAACTCCAACTCATACTACTACCACTGCTACTACTTATATAACTACTAGTACAACTACTACTACTACTACAACTACTACTACAACTGCTTCTACTTCCACTACTACTACTATTGCTAACGCTACTACTACTCCAATGATTAGTACAACTAGTACTATAACTACAACAACTACTACTACTACACCAACTACTCTTACTAATACAAATAATACTAACACTACTACTACTACTCCTACAACTACTACCCCTAATACTACTACTCTAACTACTACTACTACTCCTATGCCTACTTTGACTACTGCTCCTACGACTTCAACTACTACTACTACTACTACTGCTACTACTAGAACTACTAGAACTACTACTATTACTACAGCTACAGCTACTACAACAACTATTATTTCTGCTGCTACTACTGCTATTATTATTGTTACAATAACTACTATTGCTACAACTGCTGCTGCAACTACTACTACTACTATAGCTGCTAGTACTGCTACTATTAATGCTATAACTACTGCGACTGTTGCTATGGCTACTACCGAACAACTTCTACTGCTGCTACTACTACTACTACTACTATGACTACTATTGCAGCTATTGCTACTACTACTGCTGCCTCTACTGCTACTCCCACTACTATAGCTCCTAATCTGACACCTACTCTTTCTGCCACTCCCACCACTACTACTACCCTTACTCCAACTACTACTACTAAAACTACTACTACAACAACAACTACAGCTATTACTACTACAACAACAAAAACAACAACTACAACTACTGGTACTACTCCTCCTCCTCCTACTACTACAACTATTGCTGCAATAATTGCTACTACTACTACTCCTACTGCTACAGGTACTACTACTTCTAATACAAACACTAATACTACTACTACTGCTCCTACTAATACTCCTACTAATAAACCAACTCGAAATACTACACCTTCTGCTGCTCCTATTCCTACACCTACTGCTACTACTACTACTACAACTACTTGAACTACCATCCCTACTCCAACTCCTACTACTTCTACTTCTACTACTACCACCACTACTACTGCAACTACTACTACTACTTCCACTACTACTCCAAACACTCTTACTACTGCTCCTACTACTTCCATTGCTACTACTACTACTATTTGTACTACTACTACGAAGGCTACTACAACATTACTAGTAGTACAACTGCTACTAACACTACTCCATCAGCAACTGCTACCATACTATAACTATGAATACTACTACAACTATTTCTACTACTGCTACTACTGCTATTACTGCTACTACTGCTGCTGCAACTACTGCAACTACTACCACTACTACCCTTCCTACTCCTTCTACTACTACTATGACTACTACTCCTCCTACAACTACAACCCTTCCTACTCCTACTCCTACCACAACTACTGCCCCTACTCCATCTACTACTACTCCAATTACTACTCCTACTCCAACTCCCGTCATAACAACAGCTACTACTACAACTACCACTACAACAACAATAGCAACAACAACTACTACTATTACTACTATTTCTATAACAACTACTCCTACTACTACTCCTACAACAACAACAACTACTGCTACTAACACGACTTCCACTACTACTACTACTAATAATAATAATACAACTGCTACTACCACTATGACTACTGCTACTCGTAGTACTACTATTAACACTAACACTACTGCTGCTGCTGCTGCTGCTATTACTACTACTACTAGAACTGCTACTATTGCTATTACTACTACTGCTACTGCTGCTATTGCTACTACTGCTACAATAATAATTACAAAAAAAACTACTACTACAACTACTACTAATACTACTATGACTACGACTAGTACTACTACTACTACTGTTGCAGCTGCTGCTCTTGCTACTACTACTAGTACTACTATTGCTACTGCTACTCCTACTACTACTCCTACTAATACTACAACAACTGCTACAACAACAATAATAATAACTACTACTACTATAACAATAACAACGATGACAACTACTACTACAACTATTACTAGTACTACAACTACAACAACTAATACTACTGCTTCCACTACTACAACAACAACAACTACTACTAATACTCACACTCCTATTACTTCTACTACTGCTAGTACTACTAGTACTACTAGTTCTAGTATTACTACTACTGCTCCTCCTCCTCCTCCTACTAACACTACTACGACTTCTATTACTAGTACTGCAACTACTACTACCACCACTGCACTCCTATTACTACAACTACTACACCTACTAGTACTACTACAACTACTACTTCTACTTCTACAACTATAACGACTACTCCAACTGCTACTACTGCCCCCACTACTACTACTACTACTAGTCTTACTAATACTACTACACCAAACAGTCTGACTAATACTACTACAACTACTACTACAACAACAACAACAACTACTGCTGCTAGTACTACTACTACTACTCCTATTACTACTACTACTACTATTACTACTACTACTTCTTCTACTACTACTGTGACTACTAATGCATTAATAGTAGTACAACTGCTACTACGACTCCTCCTTCCACTACTCTGAATACTACTACTTCTATGAATACTACTACTACTACTTCTACTACTACTATGACTCCTATTCCAACTCCTCCTACAAATGCAGCTATAACTATTACTACTACTACTACTATCACTACTGCTACTATTGTCGTTACTACTACAACAACTACTCCTACAATAATAACAACTACTACTAATGTTATTGCTACTATGACTACTCCTACTACTGTAGCTACTACTTCTACTACCAATACTAGTACTATCACTACTACTACTACTACTACTACTCCTTGTTCAGTTACTACTCCTACTACAACTACTACTATTGCTACTACTACAACTGCTGCTGCTGCTACTACTACTATGACAGTTGCTACTACTACCATAACAACAACAACAATAATAATTACAACTTCTACCACTACTCCCACTCTAGTTACTACTCCTCCTACTACTATTATGGCTACTACTACTGCTACTATTACTACTACTACTACTACTACTATGACAGTTGCTAGTACTACTACGACTACTACGACTACTACGACTACTACCACGACTACGACTACTACGACTACTACGACTACTACGACTACTACGACTACTACTACTACTACTACTACTACTACTACTACTACTACTACTACTACTACTACTACTACTACTACTACTACTACTACTATTGTTACGACTACTACTTCTACTACTACTACTTCAACTACAACTCTCCTACTATTACTACTACTATGAAGACTACTACTACTACTGCTGCTTCTACTACACCCTACAACTACAACAACTACTACTAGAACTATTACTACTCCTATGACTACTACTAATACTACTACTATTTCTACTACCATTACTACTACTACTACTACAACTCCTACTACTATAATTACTTCTACCAATGCTACTACTACCACTACGACTACTACTACTCCCCTACTACTACTACTATTACTCCTACGACTATTACTCCTACTACTATGACTATTATTACTACTACTACTATAGTAATATTAGTAGTGTTAGTAGTAGTAGTAGCAGCTGTTGTGGCAATAGTAGTAGTGGTAGTAGCCATAGTAATTATAGTAGAAGTAGTAGTAGTGTTATAGCAGTAGCAGCTACAGTAGTAGCAGTAGTAGAGGGGAAGCAGTAGTAATAGTTGTAGTAGTAGTAGCAGTTGTTGTTGTTGTTGTAGTAATAATAGTATTAGTAGCTGCAATAGTAGTAGTGGTAGTATTGGAAGCTGCAATAGTAGTAGTAGTAGTAGTAACAGTGGGAGTGGCAGTAATAGTACTACTATTCGTAGTAGTAACAGATATAGTAGTAGTAGGAGGAGGAGGAGGAGTAGCAGCAATAGTTGTAGGAGTAGTAGTAGTAGTAGCAATGGTTGTGGCTGTAATAATAGAAGAAATAGTAGAAGTAGTAGTAGTAGTAGTAGCTGTAGTAGCAATAATAGTAGTAGTAGTAGTAGTAACTATAGTAGTAGTTGTAGTTCTTGTAATTGTAGTAGTAATAATAGTAGAAGTAGCAGTAGTTGTAGTAGCAGTAAGACTAGTAGTTATGGTAGTAGTAGCATTATTAATAGTAGTAGTAGTAGTAGCATTGAAGTAGTGGTAGTAGTAGTAGTAGTTGTAGTAGCAACAGCTATAGCAACTATACCAGTAGTAGTAGCAGTAGTAACAGTGGAAGTAGTAGCAGCCGTAGTAGTAACAATAGTAGTAGTACTAGCACTAGTAATAGTAGTAGTAGAAGCAGCATCGGTAGTAGTAGTAGTAGCAGTTGTTGTGGTAGTAGTAGTAATAGTAGTAGTTGTTGTTGTTGTTATTGTTGTTGTTGTTGTTGTTGTTGTTGTTGTTGTTATTATTGTGGTAGTAGTAACAGTAGTTGTAGCAGCAACAGTAGTAATAGTAGCTGTAGTAATAGTAGTAGTAGTAGTAGCAACAATATTAGTAGTAGCAGTTATACTAGTTGTAGCAATAGCAGTAGCAAAAGTAGTAGTACCAGTAGTGTAGTACTAATACTAGTAGCAGTAGTAGTAGCAATAGCTGTGGCTGTAGTAGTATTAGTTATTATTGTCATAGCAGCAGCAATAGTAGTACTAGTAGTGTAGTAGTAGCAGTAGTAGTAGTAGCTGTACTCGTAGTAGTAGCATTAGTAGTAGCAGTAGCAACAATATTAATAGTGACAGTAGCAGCAGTTGCAGTAATGGTTGTAGTAGGATTTATTGTAGTTGAAGTAGTGGCAGTAGTAGTTGTTGTAGAAGTAGTAGTAGTAGGATTTATTGTAGTTGAAGTAATGGTAGTAGTCGTTATTGTAGAAATAGTAGTAGTAGAAGTAGTAGTAGTAGTAATAGTAGTAGTAGTAGTAATAGTAGTAGTAATAGTAGTAGTAGTTGTAGCAACAGTAGTAATAGAAGTTGTAGTAGTAGTAGTAGTAGTAGTAGTAGTTATACTAGTAGGAGCAATAGTAGCAGTAGTAGTTGTAGCAGCAGCAGCAACTACAGTAGTAGTTGTAGTTGTTGTTGTAACAGTAGGAACTGTAGTAGTAGTTGTTGTTGTTGTTGTTGTAGCAGTAGTAGTTGTTGTTGTTATTGTAATAACAATAGTAGTATTAGTTGTTATTGTAGTAGTTGTAATATTAGTATTTGTAGTAGAGGGATTAGTAGCAAAAGTAGTAGTAGAAGGAGTAATAGTACTAGTAGCAGTTGTAATATTATTATTTATAGTAGTAGTGGTAGCAGTAGTAGCATTAGTATTTATAGAGGTAGTAGTAGTAGTAGCAGTAGTAGTAGTAGAGGTAGAAGTAGTAGTATTAGTCAGAGTAATAGTTGTAGTAGTTGCAGTCGTAGCAGTTGTTGTTGTAGTAGTAGTTGTTGTTGTTGTAGTTGTAGTATTAGTTGAAGTAATAGTAGCTGAAGTAACAGCAGTAGCAGTAATAGTGGGCATAGTAGTAGTGTTAGTTGTATTAGATGTAGTAGTCGTAGTCGCTGTCGCAACATTAGTTGAAGTAACGGTAGTAGCAGTCATAGTAGTGGTAGCAGTAATAGTGGTAGTTGCATTAATAGTGGTAGAAGTAGTTGTAGTAGTGATAGAAGTAGAAATAGTAGTAGTAATAGTAGTAGCAAAGTTAATAGTGCTAGTAGTAGCACTAATAAAGGAATTAGTATTAGTACCAGTAGTGGTATTAGTAGGAGTAGCAGTAGTTATAGTAGCTGAAGTAGTAGGAGTAGTAATAGAAGTAGCAGAAGTAGCAGCAGCAGCAGCAGTAGTACTAGTTGTAGCCACAACAGTAGTAGTAGTAAAAATAATAGTAGTAATAAATGTAATAATAGTAGTAGTTATAGTGGCAGCGGTAGTAGCACCGATAGAAGTAGTAGTAGTAGCAGTTGTAAGAGCAGTAGCAGCAGTAGTAGTAGCAGTAGTAGTGGTAGTAGTAGTAGTAGGAGTCATAGCAGTAGTAATTATAGTAGCGGTAGCAGAAGTAGTGGCAGTAGTTGTAGTAGTAGAGTAGTAGTAGTAGTAGTAACAATAGTAGTAGTAGCAGTAGCAGCTGTAGTAGAAGTTGTAGAAGCAAAAATAGTAGTAGTAGTAATAGTAGTAGAAGCCACAATAGTAGTAGTAGTGGTAGTAGCAATAGTAGTAATCGTAGTAGTAGATATAGTAATAGTTGTAATAGTAGTAGTCTTAGAAGTACTAATTGTAGCTGTAGTAGCACTAGTTGTAGTAGTAATCATAGTAGTGGCAGTAGCAGTAGTAGAAGTAGTAGTAGTAGTTGTTGTTGTTGTAGCAGCAGTTGTAGTAGTAGTAGTAGCAGTAGTACACACAATAGTAGTTGTAGTAGTAGCAGCAGCAGTAGCAGTAATATTAGTAGTAGCAATAGTAGTTGTTGTAGTAGTAATAGTAGTAGCAGTAGTAGTAGTGGTAGTAGTGACAGTAGTAGTAGTAGAAGCAGTAGCGGTAGTAGTAGTAGTAGTAGTAGTAGTTCCAATAGTAGTTGTAGTAGTAGCAAAAGTAGTAGTAGTGGTAGCAAAACTTGTAGTAGTAGGACTAGTAGCGGCTGTAGTAGTAGCAGTAGTTGTAGCAGTAGCAGCAGCAGTAGCAGTAGTAGTAGTGGTAGTAATAGCAGAAGTAGTAGCAGTAATATTAGTAGTAATAATAGTAGTAGTTATGGCAATGGTAGTAGTGGTAGTCGAAGTAGTTATTATAGTAAAAGCAATAGAAGTGTTGTAGCAGTAGTAGTAGTAGTTGCAGTAGTAGTAGTAGGAGAAGAAGTAGTAGTAGTAGATGTAGTACTTGTTGTGGTAGTTGCAGTAGTTGTAGTAGTAGTAGTGTTAGATAGGAGTAGTAGTTGTAGTAGTAGTAGTCATGCTAATAGTACTAGTAATAGTAGCAATGGTAGTAGGCAGTAGCAGTTATACTAGTAGTAGTAGCACCAGAAGTAGTAGCAGTAGTAGTAGTAGGAGTATTAGTAGTAGAACTAGCTATCGCAGTAATAACAGTAGCAGCAGCAGCAGTAGTAGTAATAGCTACAGCCATAGTTGTAGTAATAATAGTAATTTTAGTAATAGCAGTAGTAGTAGTCATAACCATAGCAGTAGCAGTAGTGGTAGCAGTAGTAGTAGTACTAGTACTATTAGTAGTAGAAGAAGAAGTAGTAGTAGTAGTAATAATAAGACTAGTAGTTGTAGTAGCAGTAGTAGCCTTAGTAGCAGAAGTAGCTATAGTTGCAGTAGTAACACCAGCAGTTGTAGTTGCAGTAGTAATAGAAGTAGTAGTAGTAGAAGTAGTAGTAGCAGTGGCCAGAGTTGTAGTAGTAGTAATAGTCGCAGTAGTAGCAGTAGTAGTAGTAGCAGTTGTAGTAGTGCTAGTAGCAGCAATAGCAGTAAGAGTAGTAATAGTAGTGGTGGTAGTAGCAGTACCGGTATTAGCAATAGTAGCAGTAGTAGTTGTAGTACTAGTAGTAGCAGTAGTAGCAGTAGTAGCAGTAGTAACAATAGTAGTAGTAGTACTAGTAGTAGTAGTAGTAGTAGTAGTAGTACGAGTTGTAGTTGCTATACGACTAGTAGTAGTAGTAGTTGGTGTTGTTGCAGTAGTAGCAAAAGTAGTAGCAGTAGTAGTGGTAGTTGTTGTTGTCAACGTAGTAGTAGTAGTTATAGTTGTAGTAATTATAGTAGTAGCAGCATTTGTAGTAGCATCGGTAGTAGTAGTAGCAGCTATAGAAGTAGAACTAGTAGTAGTAGTAGTTGTTGTTGTAGTAGTAGTAGTAGTAGCAGTACTAGTAGTATCAACAACAGTAATAGTAGCTGTCGCCGTAGTAGTAGTAGTACCAGTAGTGGTTGTGAAAGTAGTAGTGGTAGTAGTAGTAGTAGTAGTGGTAGGAGAAGCAGTTGTAGTAGTAGAAGTACTAGTAGCAGTAGTTGTACTAGTCGTAGTAGTAGTAGCTGCAGCAGCAGCAGTAGTATTAGTGGCAATAGTATTAGTAATAATAGTAGCAATAGTAGTAGTAGTAGGTGTAGGGTTAGGAGTAGTAGTAGTATTAGTATTAGTAGTAGGATTAGTAGCAGTAGTGGTAGCAATAGCAGTAGTAGTAGCAGTAGTTGCAGCAGTTGTAGTAGCAGTCGTAACAGTACTAGTAGGAGTATTAGTTGTTGTTGTAGCAGTAGTAGTAGCAACAGTAGTAATAGTAGTAATAGGAGTAGTAGCAGTCGTAGTAGTAGTAGGAGTAGTAGTAGTTGTAGTTGTAGTAGTAGTAGTAGTAGGGCTTATTGTAGTAGTAGTCGTAGTAGTAGGAGTAGTAGTAGTTGTTGTAGTAGTAGTAGTAGTAGTAGTAGCAGTTGTTGTTGTTGTAGTTATTGTTGTTGTTGTTGTAGTAGTAGTTGTTGTTGTTGTTGTTGTTGCAGTAGTAGTAGTAGTAGTAGTGGTAATTGTAGTGTAGTAATAAGAGTACTAGCAGTCATAGTAGTGGTAATAAAAGTAGTAATAGATGGAGGAGTAGTAGTAGTAGTTGTTGTTGTTGTTATTGTTGTTATTGTTGTAGTAGCAGTTGTTGTGATAGCGGTAGTAGTACTTGTAGTAGTAGTAGGGAAAGTATTAGGAGTAGTGGTCGTACAAGTACTTGTACTAGTAGTAATTGTAGTAGTAGTTGTTGTGATAGCAGTAGTTGTGCTAGTAGTAGTAGTAATCGTACTAGTAGTTCTACTTGTAGTAGTTGTAGTTGTCGTAGCATTAGTAGTTGTAGCAGTAGCAATAGTAGTAGTAATAGTAGTAGTTGCTGTTGCAGTGGAAAGTGGAGTTGGTGTAGGAGTAGCATTAGTAGTAGTTGTTGTTGTTGTTATTAATGTTGTAGTTGTAGCCGTCGCGGCAGCAGCAAAAGTAGTAGTAGTATTAGTAGCAGTTGCAGCAGTAGTAGTAGTAGTAGTAGTTGTTGTTGTTATTGTTGTTGTTGTTCTTGTTGTAGTTGTCATAGCAATAGCAGTAGTAGCAATGGTAGCAGCAATAGTAGTAGTTGTAGTAGAAGTTGTTGTTATAGTAGTAGGAGTAGAAGCAGTAGTAGTTGTAGTAGTAGTAGTGGTGGTGGTAGTTGTCATAATAGTAGTAGTAGTAGTAGTAGTAGTAGTAGTAGTAGTAGTAGTAGCAATCAGAGTAGTGGTAGCAGTAGTTCCCGTAGTAGCAGCAGCAGTAGTAGTAGCTATTGTTGCAAGAGTAGTAGCAGTTATAGTGGTAGTAGTAGTAGTAGTAGTAATAGTAGTGGAAGTAGTAGTTGTAGTACTTGTAGTAGTTGTTGTTGTTATTCTAGTGAGAGTCGTATCAGTAGCAGTAGCAGCACTAGTAGTTTCTGAAGTAGTTGTAGTTGGAGAATTTGTTGTAGCAGAAGTTGTAGTAGTAATAGTGTTAGTAGTTATATTAGTAGTAGTAGTTGCAGTAGTAGTGTAGCAGCAGTAATAGTTGTGGCGGTAGTAGTAGTGGTAGTTGTAGTCATAGTAGAAGTATCATTAGCAGTAGTAGTAGCAGTGGTAGTAGTGGTAGTAGCAATTGTAGCAGTCGCCAGTAGCAATAGTAGCAATAATAGTAGTTGCTATAGTAGTAGTAGTTGTTGTAAGCACTATAGTAGTAGTAGTTATTGTTGTAGGAGCTATAGTAGTAGGAGCAATTGTAGTAGTTGCAGTTGTAGTGGCAACAATTATTGCAATAGCAATAGTAATAACTATAGTAGTAGTAGTAGCAATTGTAGTAATAGTAGGAGTAGTAGGAGTAGTAGTAGTAGGAGTAGTTGCAACAGTAGAAGTAGGTGCTGTAGTAGTAGTAGTAATAGTAGTTGTAGTAGCAATAGCAGTAGAGCAATAGTAGTAGTAGAGCAGAAGTAGTCATTGTAGTAGTTGTAGTAGAAGTTATAGTATTAGCAGTAATAGTAGTTGTAGTAGTCGTGGCAGCAGCAGTAGTAATAAGAGAAGTAATAGTAGTAGTGGTAGTCACAGTTGTAGTAGTATTACTAGTATTAGTAGCAGTCGTAATGGAAGTAGTAGTAGTTGTTGTTGTTGTTGTTGACATAGTAGTGGTAGTGGTGGTGGTCGTAGTAGTTGTAGTGGTACTAGTTGCATTAGTAGTAGTAGTAGCAAAAGCAGTTGTAGCAGTAATAGTAGTAGTAGCTATAGTAGCAGAAGTAATAGCAGCAGCAGTAGGAGTAGTAGTAATAGTAGCAATAGCAGTAGTAGTAGTAGGAGTCATTGTTGTACTACTTGTGTCGGTACTGGAGTAGCAGCAGTAGCATCAATAGTAGTAATTGTAGTAGGAGCAGCAATAGCGGTAACAGAAGTAGTCGTAGCAGTAGTAGTAGTAATAGTAGCAGTAGCAGTGGTATTAGCGGTAGCAGTAGTCACAGTAGCCGCAGTTCATGCAGTAGCAGTAGTCGTAACAATAGTAGTACTAATAGTTGTAGTAGTAGCAGCAGTAGTGGTAGTAATATAAGTATTAGTAGAAGTAGCAACAGTAGTAGAAATAGTAGCAGGAGTAGGAGAAGTAGAGTAGTAGCAGTAGTAGTAGCAGAAGTAGTAATAGTAGTAGTAATAGTAGCAGTAGTAGTTTTAGTAGTACTAGTAGTAAGAGTAATAGTAGGAGTGAGAGTTGTAGTTGAAGTAGTAGTAGTTGTTGTTGTAGTAGCAGTAGTAGACATAGTAGTAGTAGTACTAATAAGAGGAGTAGTAGGAGTAGTGGTAGCAATATAAGTAGCAACAATAGTAGGAGTAATACTGGAAGTAGTAGTAGTAGTAGTATTAGCAACAGTAGTAGTATTAGCAGTAGTAGTAGCAGTAGTAGTACTACTAGTAGTAGTAAGAGTAGTAGTAGTAGTACTAGCAGTTGTTGTAGAAGTAGTAACAGTAGTAGTAGCAGTAATAGTAGTAGCAGTAGTAGTAGTAGTAGTAGTAGTAGTAGTAGTAGTAACAATACTAATAATAGAAGTAGTAGCAAGAGTAGTAGTAGTAGTAGAAGAAGTTTTAGTAGTAGTAGTAGCAGCAGTAGTATTAGTTGTTGCAGTAGTAATAGTAGTAGTAGTAGTAAGAGGAGTAGTACGAGCAGTAGTAGTAAAAGTTGTGATAGCTATTGTTGTGGTAATAGTTGTAGCGGTTGTAATATTTGTAGTAGTATTGGTAGTTGTCATAGAATTAGTAGTAGCTGCAGTAGTAGTAGTAGTAGCAGTAGCAGCAGCAGCGGTAGTTGTAGAACGAGGTGGAGGAGTGTAGTAGCAGTAGTAGTAGTAGTTATAGTAGTAGTAGCAGTTGCTATAGTAGTAGTAAGTGTTGCAATAGTAGTAGAATTATTAGCAACGGTAGTAGTTATTCTAGTAGTAATAGTAGTAGTAGTAGTAGTAGTAGTAGTAGTACTAGCAGTTGTTGGAGAAGTAGTAACAGTAGTAGTAGCAATAATAGTAGTAGCAGCAGCAGCAGCAGTAGTAGTAGTAGTAGTAGTAGTAGCAATACTAATAATAGAAGTAGTAGCAAGAGTAGTAGTAGTAGAAGAAGAAGTTTTAGTAGTAGTAGTAGCAGTAGTATTAGTTGTTGCTGTAGTAATAGTAGTAGTAGTAGTAATAGGAGTAGTACGAGCAGTAGTAGTAAAAGTTGTGATAGCTATTGTTGTGGTAGTAGTTGTAGCGGTAGTAATATTTGTAGTAGTATTGGTAGTTGTCATAGAATTAGTAGTAGTTGCAGTAGTAGTAGTAGTAGCAGTAGTAGCAGCAGCGGTAGTTGTAGAACTAGGTGGAGGAGTGTAGTAGCAGTAGTAGTAGTAGTTATAGTAGTAGTAGCAGTTGCTGTAGTAGTAGTAAGTGTTGCAATAGTAGTAGAATTATTAGCAACAGCAGCAGTAGTAGTAGCAGGAGTACGAGTAGTACTAGTAGTAGTAGTAGAAGAAGAAGTTCTAGTAGCAGCAGTAATAGTTGTTGTAGTAGTAGTAGCAGCAGTAGGAGTAGTAATAGTAACAGTAAAAGTAGTAATAGTGGTAGTTATAGTAGTAGTAATGGAAGTTGTAGTGGCAGGAGTTATTGTTTTAGCATCAGCTGTAGTAGTAATAGTAGTAGAGTAGTAGTAGTAGTCGCAAAGCAGAAGTGATAGGAGTAGGTGTAGAGTAGGTGTAGCAGTAGTTGTTGTTGTTGTTGTAGTAGTAAGAATATTAGTAGTAGTAGTAGCAATAGTTGTAATAGTAGTAAGAGTAATAGTAGTAAGAATAGTAACAGTAGTAGTTGCAGTAGTAGTAGTAAAAGTAGCAATAGTAGTAGTAGTGGTGGTGGTTAATCAGAGTTGGTGTAGGAGTATGAGTAGTAGTAGTTGGAGCAGTAGTGGTTGGAGTAGCAATAGTAGTAGCAGTAACAATAGTCGTAATAATAGTAGTAGTAGTAGTAATAGTAATAATGGTAGTAGTGGTAGTTGTAGTAGTTGTAGTAACAGTAGTCGTAGTAGTAGGTATAGTAGTAGTAGTAGTAAGAGTAGTAGTAGTAGTAGTGGTAGTAGTAGTAAGAGTAGTAGTAGGAGTAATAGTTGTAGTTGTAGTAGAAGTAGTTATTGTTGTAATAGTAGTAGTAGTAGCAGTAGTATTTCTACTAGTAGTAGTAAGAAAAGTAGTAGGAGTCGTAGTTATAACAGTAGTAGTAGTAGCAGCAACAATAGTAGTAGTAGTAGTTGCAGCAGCTGCAACAATAGCAGCAGCAGCAAATACAGCAGCTATTGTAGTAGCAGCCGGAGTATTAGTAGTAGTAGTTGTTGTACTGGTAGTAGTGGTAGTAGTAGTAGTAGTAGTAGTAGTAGTAGTAATAGTACTAGTAGTGGTAATAGGAGGAGGAGGAGGAGTAGTAGCAAAAGAGGTAGTAGTAGTATTGGTAGTAGTAGTAGTACTAGGAGTTTGTGTAGAAATAGTTGAAGTAGTAATAGTTGTTGTTATTGTTGTAGTTGTTGTTGTAGTAGTAGTAGTAGCAGTAGAAGGAGTAGGAGTGGTAGTAGTTGTTGTAGGAGTAGGAGGAGTAGTAGTAGTACCTGGAGTAGTAGTAGGAGTAGTAGTAAAAGTAGTTGTAGTGGTAGTAGCAACAGCTGTAGTGGCAATAGTAGCAGTAGCTGCAGTGACAACAGTAGCAGCAACAGCTGTAGTAGTAGTTGTAGTAGGACTTGTTGTTACAGTAGTAGGACTAGTGGTAGTAGTAGTTGTAGTAGTGATATTAGTTGCATTTGTAGGAGTTGTAGTAGTAGCAGTAGTTGTAGTAGTAGCAGTAGTTATAGTAGTAATAGTAGTTGTAGTACGAGCAATAGTAGCTGCAGGAGTTGGAGGAGTTGTAGTTGTAGTAGCAGTTGTAGAGTAGTAGTAGGAGGAGTAGTAGTTGTTGTTGTAGCAATTATAGTAGAAGTAGTAGTAGTAGTAGTAGGAGTTGTTATAGTAGTAGTAACAGAAGTAGTAGCAGTAGTAGCAATAGCAGTAGTGCAGTTAGGAGTAGTAGTAGTAGGACAAGTTGTAGTAGTAGTTAGAATAGTTGTGGTAGCAATAGTAGTTGTAGTAGTAGTTGTAGTAGGGGTATTAGGATTAGTAGTAGTTGTAGTATTAGTAGTAGTAGTAGTAGTCGTAGTAGTAGTAGCAGTAATAATAGTAGTAGTACTAATAGGAGAACTAGCAATATGATTAGTAGTAGTTGAAGTACTGGTATTAGTAGTAGTAGGAGTAGTAGTAGTAATAATAACTGGACTGGTAGTTGTTGGATTAGGGGTAGTAGTTGTAGTAGGAGTTGTAGTAGTAGTAGTAGTAGCAGCAACAGTAGTAGTAGGAGTAGAAGTAGTAGTCATAGGATTAGAAGCAGGAATAGTTGTAGTAGTAGTAGTAATAGTAGTAGTGGTAGTAGTAGTACCTATTGTGGGAGTAGTAGTAGTAGCAGTTATACTAGAAGTTGAAGTAGTAGTAGTAGCAGTAGTGGTAGTGGTAGTTCTAGATGTAGTAGTAGTAGTAGTGGTAGTAATCGGAGTTGTAGTTGTAGTAGTACTAATAAGAGTAGCAGTAGTTGCAGTAGTAGTTGTAGCAATAGTTGGAGTAGTAGTAGTGGTAGCAGTAGTCGTTGTAATAGTACTTGTTGTTGTAATTGCATTAGTAGTAGTAGTAGCAACAACAGCAGCAGCAGCAGTAGTAGTAATAGTAGTAGAAGTAGTTGTAGGAGTTGTAGTAGTAGTTGTTGTTGTAGTAGCAATAGTAGTAGTAGGAGGGGAAACAGTAGAGGTAGCAATAGTTGTAGTAATAGTAGTAGTACTAGTAGTAGTAGTAGTAATAGTGGTAGTAGTAACAGCAGCACTATTAGCCATAGTTATAGTAGTAGTAGTAGTAGTAGCAATAGCAGTGGTAGCAGAAGTTATGGTAGTAGTAGTGTCAATAGTAGTGTTAGTAGTAGTTGTAGCCGTTGCAGCAGTATAGTAGTGGTTATTGCTGTAGTAATAGTAGTGGCATTCGCAGTCGTAGTAGTAATATTTGTAGCAGCAGCAGTAGAAGTAGAACTAATAGTATAAGTGGTACTAGTAATTGTAGTAGAAGTAGTAGTAGCAGTAAATGTCGTAATAGGAGGAGTGGCAGTATTTGAAGTGGTTGTAGTTATAGTAGTAGTAGCAGTAATATGATAAGTAGTAGTAGTAGTAGTCGTAGTAGTAGTAGTAGTAGTAGTAGTAGGAGGAGGAGGAGGAGGAGGAGTAGTAGTGGTGGTAGTAGCAGTTGAAGTAGTAGCAGTAGTACTACTATTACTCTGACTATTACTGCTGCAACTCGCACTATTACTCCAACTGCTACAACTCCTATTACCGCTGCTACTATTACTACTATTAATTCTCCTCTTACTTGTGCTACTACTACTATTACTCCTACTCCTGCTACTACTACCACCACTACTCATACTCCTAATCCTACTACTATGACCACTACTTCGACTCCTACTACTACTACCACAATAACAACCACTACTACTATTACTACTACTACTACTACTTCTGCTGTTGTTACAACTGCTACTAGTACTATGACTACTACCACTACCACTAGTACTATTGCCTGTTGTTACAATTGCTACTAGTATTACGACTACTACCACTACCACTACTACAATTGTGAGTGCTCGTACTACTATCACTACTCTAACTACTGCTACTCCAACTAATACTTCTATAATTACTATTACTGCTGCTACTACTACTTCTACTAGAACTAGCACTATAATACTACTACTGCTATTACTACTATGAGTAATACTCGTACAACTACTTCCACTACTACTTCGACTACTACAAATATTACTACGACTGCTACTACTACTACTACGACTGCTACTACTATGACTACAACTACTACAAATCCAACTCCTACTATTACTACTACTACTACTACAACAACAACAACAACTACTACTACTACTACTATTCCTACAACAACTACTATGACCTCTACTACCGCTATTGCTACTCCAACTACAATAACTACTATTACAATTAATACTTCTACTCCTACTACTACTAATGCTACTACTCCAACTTGTATTCCTTCTCCTATACATATTCCTACTAATATCACTACTACTACTGCAACTACTACTGCTGCTGCAACTACTAGTACCACTTCTATTTCTACTACTACTACTACTAGTAGTAGTAGTACTACTCCACTACTTCTACTGCTATTGCTATTACTACTATAGCTACTATTGCAACTAATGCGACTACCATTGCTACTGTTCTTGTTGTTGCTATTGTGACTATTACTATAGGTACTTATACTAGTAATACTCCTGTTAGTAGTACTATTACTGCTACTACTACAACTACTGTTGTTGCTCCTGCAGCTACTAATACGGCTACTACTATTACTACTATTACTCCTACTGCGACTGCCACAACAAATACTACTATTGCTACTGCTACTACTACTAATACTACTAAACTTGAACTACCAATGTTGCTGCCGCTATTGCTACTGCTGCTATTAATACTACTACTCTTACTACTTCTACTACTACAACTAATGCAACTACTACTAGTACTACTCCGACTACTTCTACTACTACTACTAGTACCACTGCTACTACTTCTGCTACTACCATTACTACTACTGCTACTTTTGCAACTACTATAGCTACTGCTGCTGCTGCTAGTGCTACTACTACTATTGCTGCTGCTGTTGCTTCTACTACTAGCTATGCTACAACTGCTGCTACTATTGCTAATACTGCTACTACTGCTGCTGCTACTACTACTTGTACTACTACTGCGGCTACTGCTACTACTACTACTACTGCTAATGCTACTACTGCTGCTGCTGCTACTAATATTGCTACTACTAAAACTACACTGACTACTACTACTACTACTTTTTCCACAACTACTGCTACTCCTACTAATACTATTGCTGCTACTACTAGTATTACTATTAATACTACCACTACTAATATTATTTCTGCAACTACAACTACGACTGTTGCTGCTACTACTCCCCCTATTACTGCTAGTTCTACTACTACTATTTCTGTTACTACTGCTACTACTACTACCACTTACATGACTACGGCTATTATTATTGCAACTGCTACTACTACTTCCACCACCACCACTACTACTAGTACTACTACAACTACTACTACTAATAATGTTGTTGTTGCACCAACTACTACTACCACTGCTGCTACTATTTGTACTACTACTAGCACTACTATAGCTACTACTTCTGCTACTATAGCAACTACTGCTGCTGCTGCTACTGCTCGTACTATTGCTACTGCCACAACTTCTACTACAACTATTGCTGCTGCTACTACTACTATTACTACTGCTATTATAATTACTACAGCTATTGTAGCTTCTGCTACTACTACTACAACTGCTACAATTGCTACTACTTCTGCTGGTACTACTACTTCTTCTCCTACAACTACAACTGCTATGACTGCTACTACTTGTGCGGATACTACTACTTCTTCTCTTACTACTACTACTGCGACTACCACTACAACTACTACAGTTATTATAACTGTAGCTACTATTGTTGCTGCGACTACTACTACTACTACTACTACTAATACTGCTTCTACTGCTATTGGTGCTATTTCAACTACTACTCTTATTATTGCTACAACAACAACAACTACTACTGCTAATATTACTGCTACTACAACAACTGTTACTACTACTACCACTACAACTGCTATTGCTACTACTACTACAACAACATCTACTATTGCAACTACTACTACCATTACTACTACTAATGCAATTACTACTACTACTGCTTCTGCTACTATAGCTACTACAACTACTGCAGCTACTACTACTTCTACCACAACAACAACAACTACTACTACTACTATTAGCACTATTTCTACTGCTGCTGCTAGTACTACAACAACAACAACTACTACTACTACTTCTACTACTACTGCAAGTACTACTACTACCACTGCTCCTCCTACTCCAACTACGATGACTATTACTACTAATACTATTATTATTACTACTGACACTAGTACAACTACTACTACCACTACTGCTACTCCGACTAGTTCTATTACTACTACTACTCTACTATTACTGCTATTATGACTACTGCTATTGCTACTATGACTCCTGCGACTACTCCTAATACTACCACTACTACTTCCACCCCTACTACTACTACTCCTACTACTACCACTACTCCTATTACTACTGTTACGACTACTGCTGCTACTGCTGGTACTACTACTAATATTACTACTTCTACTACTCCTATTACTACTACTACTACTAATACTACTATTACAACTGCAACAAAAACTACTTCTACTGCTACTCCCTACTACTACTCCGACTTCTACTACCACAAGTCCTACTACTACTACTACTATTACTACTGCTACTACTACTACAACCTCTACTACTATTACTACTATTACTACTACTGCTACTTCTACAAATACTACTCCTTCTATTGCTACCATTATGACAACAACAACTACTAGTACTGCTATTACCACTACTACTACTACCACTACCACTACTACTACTGTTGCTACGGCAACACCACCACCACTACTACTACTACTATGATTTTTTCAACTACTACTACTACTGCTGTTGTGACTACAACTACTACTATAAGTACTACTACTGCTACAACTACTACTATAGCTACTACTACTACTACTACTACTACTACCTCTACAACTACTGCGACTGCTGCTACTAGTACACTACTACTGCACTACTACTGTAACTAAAACTACTAGCACTACGACTACCTCGACTATAACGACCACTAATATTGCTACTACTACTAATACTACAACTGCTACTACTACTACTACTAGTACTCCTATTATTGCTACTACTACTACTGCCACTAGTACTACTACTATTACTACTACCCCTACTCCAACTCCCACTCCGACTACTATTCCTACTACAACTTCTGCCAATACTCCCGCTACTGTAGTGACTACTACTGTTGCAACTACTTCTACAACTACTACTCCAATTCGTGTGACTAATACTACTACTCCAACTGCTGTTGCTGCTACTACTACTGCACTAGCTACTACAACACTATGACCGCTACTTTTACAACTGCTGCTACAACTACCTCTACTAGTATAACTACTATTGCTGCTACTTCTACCTCTACCACTACTACTATTACTACTATTGCTGCTACTGCTACTACTACTACCGCTACTATTGCTACTGCATCTACCACAAGTTCTACTAGTACTACTGCTACTATTTTTGCTACTACTGCTACTATTACTAATACTACTACTACTGCTGCTACTACTACTACTAGGAGTGTGCACTATTCGGTTTTAACCGAACCAAACCGACCAACCGAAACCGAATAACCAATTCGATTCGGGTTATTCGGTTCTCGGTTCGGTTTCGGTTTCAGATTTTCGAAAATCGTAAAAACCGAACCGAACCGAATTATATATATACCTATATACTGCGGTTTTGGTTTTGGTTTTGGTCTAATCGGCTCAAACAGACCGCCTATATAATCTCAGTTTTCAGAGTGGTTCGCCACTTCGCCGACGCCTGCTATTCTGCAGCTGCTAACCCTAACCCTAACCCTCTCGGCGCTCTCGCTCTCGCTCTCGCCGCTCTCGCCGCTCTCGCTCTCACCGCTCTAGCTCTGCCTCTCGCCGCTCTGGCTCTCGCCTCTCTCGCTCTCGCCGCTGCGGACCTGCGGTGCTGCGCCTTCATCCCTCCAGCTTTCGTCCACCCCCGGACCCTCCTCCTCCTCTGAGGACTGAGGCTCTGAGTCCCGACGCGGCGACGCCTCTCTCTAGTCGACGCTCTGAGTTTCAATTTCTCATTTTTCTACGACGGATTAAGCTACAAGGTGAGGGTATTTAGGGTTGATTTTTTGTGAAATTAAATTAGGGTTTTTTTGATTCCATACGATTTTATTGTTAATCCTTTCGTCCACGGTCCACCCCCGGACCACCCCCCTCCTCCTCTCCTCTGAGGCTCTGACTCTCAGTCCCGACGCCTCAATATCTCTCTGGTCGCGTTCTGAGCTTCAATCTCTCATTTTTCTACAACGGATTAAGCTGCAAGTTGAGAGTATTTCGAAAATTATGAAATTTAGGGTTGATTTTTTTTGAAATTAAATTAAGGTTTTGTGAAATTAGGGTTCTACAACGGCATCATCGGGATCAAAGTGCAAGGTTAGGGTTGAATTTTGTGAAATTAAATTAGGGTTTTTTGATTTCATACAATTTAATATGTAATTCTGTATTTTTCTATTGACAGATATTGAACGAGGATGACAGTCAGCAGCTTTCAAGCACAAATCCAGTTATTCCAAGTCCAATGCCAATTTCTGCCTTGCAGGAAAGTTCAACGCCTATGTCTATCGAAGTTGCAAATGAGGGCAATGTATCTACAAGTAGTACAAAGCCTCCAATGCCGAGGAAAAGAATGGCAGCACGATCAGCTATATGGGAGCATTACACAAAGTTCACAGACCCGGACAAGTCAACCAAAGCCAAATGCAACTATTGTGGTAATGAATTCTTGTGTGATTAAAAAAAATGGTACTTCTTCTGCTGCTGCTCCTGTTGTGTTGCTCACTTGCTCCTGCTGTGTTGCTCCTGCTGCGGCTGCTCCTAGCCTCCTGCTGTGTTGCTCCTCCTGCTGCTGCTGCTCCTAGCCTCCTGCTTCTCCTGCTGTATTGCTCACTTGCTCCTGCTGTGTTGCTCCTACTGCTGCTGCTCCTAGCCTCCTGCTGTGTTGCTCCTAGCCTCCTGCTGCTCCTACTGTGTTGCTCACTTGCTCCTGCTGTGTTGCTCCTGCTGTTGCTGCTCCTGCTGTGTTGCTCACTTGCTCCTGCTGTGTTGCTCCTGCTGCTGCTCCTAGCCTCCTGCTGTGTTGCTCCTGCTGTTGAAGTATTTTGCAGCTCAGCCTGCTCCTAGCCTCCTGCTGTGCTGCTGCTGCAACTTGAAGACTTAGATTCACTTGAAGTATAATGTATATCTTGTACTAAATTTTTTTTCCCCCTTAATCCCTTATGCAAATGACCAGATTCAAACCCTGTCAATTTCGGTTTTGCAATTCGGTTATAACCGAACCGAACCGAAATACGGTTCGGTTCGGTTCTATTACTGTTCGGTTCGGTTTGGTTTTAGTTTTCGAAAATTTCAAAAAATTCGGTTCGGCCGGTTCGGTTCGGTTCGGTTCGGTTTTAACCGAATGCACACCCCTAACTACTACTTCTGCTACTATTGTTACTACTAGTACTACTACTACTACGATGATGACGACGACGACTGCTGCTACAACAACAACAACTGCTGCTGTTGCTGCTGCTGCTAGTAATTCAACTATCACAACAAATGTTACTGTAGCAACTACTACTATTACTACAACTACTACGGCTACTACTACTATTACTAAAACTACTACTGTTGCTATTACAACTTCTACTACTTCTACAACAACTCCTATCACTACTACTGCTGCTGCTGCTACGACTACTGCTATAGCAACAACTATTGTTGCTGCTATTACTACTACTACGACTGCTGGTATTTCTACAACTACTGCTGGTACTACTATTACTACTACTCATGTTGCTGCTGGTACTATTACTACTACTATTAATGCTACTACGGCTACTATTGCTGAGGCTATTAATATAACTTCTAATAGTACTACTGCAACTACAACAATAACTACCACAACAACTACTGCTGCTACTACTGTGGCCATTGCTAGTGCTGCTACGTCTACTACTACTATTACACCGACATCCCGTACTACTTCTATTACTCAGCTACTGCTACTGCAACAATACAGCTACTGCTTCTACATCTAGCATTACTACTACTTCTGCTACTTTTGCTACAACTACCACTGCTACTACTAATATTATTAATACAACTACAACACTACAATTACTATAATAACTACTACTATTACTACTTTTCCAACAAATACAACCACTACTACAAATGCTACTATTGCTACTACTACTGCTACTACTACTACTACTACTACTTCTACTACTGCTCCTGCTGCTACTATGCTACAACTCCTACTACTGCTATTGCTACTACTATTACTACTACGACAACAACAACAACAAGAACTACTGCTACAGCTATCACTACTACTACTTCTGCTCAAACAACTGTTACTACTACTACTAATACTACTATTATTATTAGTACTACTACTAGTTCTACTGCGACTCCAACTACTACTCCTACTGCTTCTACTTCTACTCCAACTAATACTACTCCTACTACTACAAGCGCTCTACAATGACTACTACTACTACTACTACTACTACTACTACTACTACTACTACTACTACTACTGTTACTTCAACTTCTACTACTGCGACTAGAACCACTCCTGCCACTGCTACTACTATGACTACTACTACTATTTCTACTATTGCTATCACTAATGCTACAACAACAACTACTACTACTATTGCTACTACTATTGCTAGTTATAGCGCTATTTCTAAGACCCCTGCTACTACATCTGCAACTATAACTACTTCTTCTACTACTAATGCAACTACTGCCACTACCATTGTTTCTACTACTAACTACTAGCACTACAACTGCAACTACTACTGCCACAACAACTACTACTACTATTACTACTACTACTACTACTTCTAGTACTACTACTACTACAACTACAACTACTACTACTACTACTACTACTACTACTACTACTACTACTACTACTACTTCTACTATTACTACTACAACTACTTCAACTACTATTACTTCTACTCCTAATACACCTACTACAAATACTACTATTACTAATACTACTACTACTACTACTACTACAGTAACAACAACTACTGCTACTACTACTACTATTACAACAACCACCCCTACTACTACTATTACTACCACTACGACTACCAATATTGTTCTTACTACTATTGCTATTGCTACTACAGCAACTACTACTAGTACTACTACTACTACTACTACCACCACAACAACAACTATTATTGCTACTATTGCTACTACTTCTAAAGCTACTCCTAATACTACTCCTAAAGCTTCTACAACTACTACTACTATTACTACTATTAGTACAACAACTAGTACTACTACAACAACAACTTCTACTACTACTACAAGTACTACTGCTACTGCTGCTGCTACTACCAAAACAACTACTAGTACTACTACAACTACTACTACCACAACAATAACTACTACTACTACTACTATTACTCATAATACACCTATTGCAACCACTACTATTACTACTACTACTACTACTACTACCACCATTACTACTACTATTGCTACTACTACTACTATGACGACCACCACTACTACCACGATCACTACTACTACCTCTATAACTACTGCTATTACTACTACTGAACACTACTACTACAACTACTACTGTTGCTACTACTACTACTCTTGCTCCTATTACTGCTGCTGCTACTACTACTATTGTTTCTACTATTACTACAATAGCTACAACTATTGGCACTATAACTACATTTACTACATCGACTACTACTACTACTACTACTACTGATTCTAATACTACAAATACAACAACAACAACTACTACTACTCCTATTATTACTACTACTACTACTGCCACTACTACTACTACTATTACAACTACCCCTACTCGAACTCCTACTCCTACTAATATTCCTACTACAATATCTGCTAATACTACTACTACAAAAACCACTGCTCCTATTGTTATACCTACTATTACAGTTATAACTACTTCTACAACTACTACTCCTATTCCAGCGACTAATACTACTGCTACTGCTATTTCACTACTACAACTACTATTATTGCTACTGCTACTACTCCTACTCTTATTACTACTACTACTATGACTGTTGCTACTACTATTGCTACTGCAACTACTACAACTACTAATATTGCTACTTCTACCTCTACTACAACTACTACTGCTACTACAACTATTCCTGCTGAAACCTCTACAAATAGTACTACGACAACAACTGCTACTACTACATCTACTACTACTACAAATACTACTACAACTACTACTACAACTGCTACTCTTGCTGCTATTACTACTACAACTACCACTTCTACTACTACTATTGCTGCTGCTACTGCTACAACTACTTTGACTACTACTACACCTACTATGGCTACTACTTCGACAACTACTACTACCACTACTACTGCAACAGCTATCGCTACTACTACTACTACTACTACTACTACTACTACTACTACTACTACTACTACTACTACTACTACTACTACTATTATTACAACAACTACTACTTCTACGGCTACTACTACTACAACTACCGCTTCTACTACTATTCGAACTACTCCTACTTCTACTACTACTACTGCTACTACTACTACTAATATTACTTCTGCTGCTACTGCCACCGCTACTACTCGTACTTCTACTACTACTACTATCACTACTACTACTACTGCAACTATTGTTACTTCAATTTCTACTACTACAACTACAACTACCCTGGCCACTGCTACTTCTATGACTACTACTACTACTACTATTGTGGCTACTACTAATGCTAATACAACTACTACTAATATTGCTACTACTACCGCTCGAGATAGGGCTACTTTTATAACCCTTGGTACCACATCTATAACAACTACTGCTGTTACAATTACTAGTACAATAACTACTGCCACTTCCACTACTACTACTAGCTACTACAACTACAACTATAACTACTACTACCACAACAACAAAAATAACAACTACTACTACTACAACTATTACTACTACTACAACAACTACTTCTACTATTACTGCTATTACTGCTATTTCTACTACTATTACTACTACTACTCCTAATACACCTACTACATATACTGCTATTACTAAGAGTACTACTAATATTATTACTACTACTAATGTTATTATTACTACTACTACTATTACTACTTCTACAAGAACAACAACAACTACTACTACTACTATTACAACAATCACTACTACTACAACGACTGCCACTACTGCTCTTACTACAATTGCTATTACTGCTATAGCTACTACTACAACTACTGTTATTATTACTACTACTACTACAACAACAATAACTATTACTGCTACTACTGCTACTACTTCTACTACTACTCCTACTAATACTAGTACTGGTTCGATTGCTGCACCTACTATTACTACTATCCCAACTGCTACTACTACTACAACTACCACAACAACTTCTACTACTACTACTATTACTCCTAATACACCTACTACAACTACTACTATCGCATCCACAACTACTACTATTACTACTATTACTTCTACAACTACTATTATTATTACTACTGATGCTGCTACTGTTGCTACTGCTACTACTACTTCTACTACCATTATTACTACTATTGCGATGACTACTGCTACTACTACTACTCCTACTACTACTATCTCCACAACTACTGGTACTACTACCACTACTACTCCTCCTTCTATTACTACTACTACTACTACTACTACTACTACCACTACTACTACTACTATTACTACTACCCCTACTCCATCTCCTACTCCTACTACTATTCCTAGTATAACTTCTGCTAATACTACCACTATAACAACTACTTCTCCTGTCGCTATATCTACTACTACTGTTGCAACTACTTCTACAACTACTACTCCTAGTCCAATGACTAATACTACTACTACTCCTGCTACTACTCCTCCTCCTACTACTGCTGCTACTACTACTACTGCTACTATAACTACTATTCCTACTACAACTTCTGCTAATAGTACTACTACAACAACTACTACTACTACATCTACTACTACTCCTACTACTACAACTGCTACTACTACTATTACTACTATTACTTCTGTTGATACTGCTGCCACTACTACTCATACTTCTACTACTACAAATGTTACTACTACTGCTGCTACTACTACTATCACTACTACTACTACAACTACTGTTACTTCAATTTCTACTATAGCGACTACAACTACTATAGCCACTGCTACTACTATGACTACTACTACGACTACTATTGTGGCTACTACTAATGCTACTACAACAACTACTACTATTGCTACTACTACTGCTAGAGATAGGGCTACTTTCACAACCCTTGCTACCGCATCAGCAACTACTGCTGCTGCTACTATTACTAGTAGAATAACTACTGCCACTACCACAGTTACTACTACTAGCAACTTCCACTACAATTATAACTACTTCTACCACAACAACTACTACTACTACTTCTACTACTAGTACTATTACTACTACTACTACTTCTACTACTTTCGCTACTACTGCTATTTCTACTACTATTATAACTACTACTCCTAATACACGTACTACATATACTACTATGACTAAGAATACTACTACTGCTACTACTACTACAACAACAACAACTACTACTATTACTACTATTAAAACAACCACTACTACTACTATTACTACTACAACGACTACCACTAATGCTCATACAACAATTGCTATTGCTTCTATAGCTACTACTACTGTTGTTGATATTACAACTACTACATCTACTACTACTACTACAACTATTACTACTACTCCAGCTACTACTTCTACTCCTACTCCTACTACTACTGCTGGTGGTTCTATTGCTGCACCTACTATTACTTCTACTACTACTACTACTACCCCAACTGCTACCACTACTACTACAACTACCACAATAACTACTACTACTACTACTATTACTCTTAATACACCATCTACAACTACTACTATCACATCCACAACTACTACTATTAGTACTACTACTTCTACAACTACTATTATTATTACTACTGCTACTACTGCTGTTACTACTACTTCTACTACCATTACTACAACTATTGCTACTATTACTACTACTACTACTACTACCACCACCACCACCTCTACATCTATTGGTACTACTACTACTACTTCTAACACTACGACTACAACTACTACTACTTTTCCTCCTTTTATTACTACTACTACTACTACTGCCACTACTACTATTGCCACTACTACTACTACTATTACTACTACCCCTACTCCAACTCCTACTCCTACTACTATTCCTACTACAACTTCTGCTAATACTACCACTACAACAACTACTACTCTTGTTGCTATATCTACTACTACTGTTGCAACTACTTCTATAACTACTATTGCTAGTCCAATGACTAATACTACTACTACTACTATTGTTGCTGCTACTACTACTCCTGCTACTACTACTATTGCTACTGCTACTACTTCTACCACTTTAACTACTACTACTACTATAATAACTACTATTCGTACTCCAACTTCTGCTAATAGTACTACTACAACAACAACAACTACTACATAAACTACCACTACCACAACAACAACAACAACAACAACAACTACTACTACTACCACTACTACTACCACTACAACTACTACTCCTGCTACTACTACTACTACCACTAGTATTGCTAGTACTACTTCTGAAACTACTAGTACGACAACTACAACTAGTACAACAACAACTACTACTATTGCTACTGCTACTACAACTATTACTATTACTAAAACCACTACTACTGCTACTGCTGCTGCTACTGATGTAGCTACTAATGCTGATATAGCTACTACTACTCCTACCACTGCTACCACTACTACTCATACTACTACTACCACTACTTCTGCTACTAGTACCACTACTTTTACTACTGTTAATCCTACTACTACTACTATTGCCAGTACTTCTCCTACTTATCCTACTTCTACAAGTACTACTACCACTACTACTATAACTTCTTCTACTACCACTGGTACTACGACTACTACTACTACTATAACTACTACTACTACCAATAGCAATACTACTTGTACTACTTCTTCTACTACTAGTATGACTACTATTACTACTACTATTAGTACTACTGCTTCTTCTCCTGCTACTGCTACTATTACGACTATAACTACTACTGCTACTACTAAGATTGCTACTGTTGCTACAATGACAACTTCTCCTACTCCTACTAATACTACTACTGCTGCTGCTGCTACTAATATTGCTACAATGACTCCTAAAACTTCTACTAATACTACCACCATTACTGCTACTGCTTCTACTACTATGATTAGTACTATTGCTGCTACTGTTACTACTACTATCGTTACAACTGCTATTGAATCTACTACAAGTTCTACTAGTATTACTGCTACTACTTCTACTGATACTACTACTACTACAACTACTACAACTACTACTACTACTGCTCCTACTACTATTGCTGCTACTACTACCACTACTACGACTGCTAATACTATTATGACTACTGCTGCTGCTAGTAATACTACAGCTGCCACTAATGTTATTGTTGTTGCTGCTGCAGCAACTAGTACTACTACAACTGCTACGGTTACTACTACTATGACAAAAACTACTACTACTACAACTGATACAATTGCTACTATTGTTACAATAACTACTAGTACTACTACTACTTCAACTACTGCTATTGTTGCGACAACTGCTACAACTACTTCTACTACTACCGCGACCATGGCTACTACAGCGATAAGTACTACTACTACTACTACAGCTATCACCACAATTATTATTACTACTACTACTACTTCTACTGCTACTCCTAATAGTACTCCCACTGCTTCTACTACTGCTCCATCTACTACTACTCCTACTAGTGCTACTGCTGCTACTACTACTACTACTACTACTATAACTTCTACTGCTACTGTTGTCGCTGCTACTAGTACATCTACTACTACTACTACTACTACTACAGTTGCTACTACTAATGCTACTACAACAACTACTACTACTGTTACTACTACTACTAGTGATAGGGGTACTTCTACAACTCCTGCTACTACATCTGCAACTTCTACTGCTTCAACTACTACTATTGCAACAACTACTACCACTACCACTGCTACTACTACTACTTCTGCTACTACTATTATAACTACACCTACAACTACCACCACCACCACCACCACCACCACTACTACTACTCCTCCTCCTACTACTACTTCAACTACTACTACTACTATTATGACAATTACTACTACAACAACTACTACTACTTCTATTACTACTAGATGTACTACTGCTATTGCTACTCCTACTACCACAACTACTACTACTAATACTACAGCTACTACAACTGCTACTACTACTATTACTCCTAATACACCTAGTACACTTACTACTAATGCTACTACAACTACTACTATTACTACTACTACATCTACAACTAATATTGCTACTACTATTATGGCTACTGCTGCTGCTTCTGCTGCTACTACTTCTACTACCATTACTGCTACTACTGTTACTCCTATAACTACCCCAATTACTACTACTACGATTGCTACTGCTACTCCTGCTATAGCTACAACTACTACTATTGCTGTCGATGCTGCTATTACTACTGTTACTACAACTAGTACTACTACCACTACTAGTACAACTAGTACTACATTTGCTGCTTCTATAACTGCTACTACCAATCCAACTACTGCTACTACTACTGCTACTACTACTACTACTAGAACAACTACTATTACTCCTACTACTGCTACTACTGCTACTACTACTATTGCTGCTTTACTGCTATGACTGTTATAATAATTACTACTACTGCTACTACTACTATTGCTGCTGCTACTGCTATGACTGTTACAATTTACTGCTACTACGACTACTGCTAGTGCTACTCCTAATGCTACTGCAGCTGCTATTGCCACTACAATTGCGACTGCTGCTAGTACTACTACTACTACTACGGCTGTTGTTACTACTACAAATCCTACTCCAACTCAATCTCCTCTTACTACTACTGCTACTATTACAACAACTACTACTACAACAACTATTATTAGTACTACTACTACTACTACGGCTACTACTACCACTTCTACTCCTGTTGCAACTACTGTTACTACTACTAGTACTACTGTTAACGCCACTGCAACTACTGCTACTACTAGTACTACTACTGTTGCAGCTGTTGCTACTACTAGTACCACTAGTACTACTGCTATTGCTATTGCCGGTGTTCCTACTACTACTACTACCACTACTACTATTGTGTTAGCTACTGCACCTACTACTACAACAACTCCTACTATTTATCTTGCTACAACTACAATTGCTACCACAACTGCAGCTACTTCTACTACAACTACTGTTGCTACTATTACAGCTGGTACTACAACTACGGCTACTACAATGTCTGCTACTACTGCTATTATTAGTGCTACTATTACTAATACTACTACTACTGTTGTTGTTGTTGCTGCTACTGCTGTTGCTTTTGCTACTGCTGCTGCTACTACTACTACTACTGGTGCTACTACTACTACTACTAATGTTGCTGCTACAATAACTAATACTACTACTATTACTACTAATGCTACTACTACTGTTACTTATACCACTAATGTTGCTACTATTACTACTGATACAATTGCTGTAGCTGCTGCTGCTGCTTCTACTGCTACAGCTGCTACTACTACTACTACTACCACCACTATTACTACAACTACTGCTAATGTCGCTACTACTCCTATTACTACTACTACAACTACTACCGCTACTACAACTATTGCTACTACAGTTGCTGCCGGTTCTTCCACTACCACTATTTCTACTACTACTACTGCTACTACTTCTACTACTACTGCTGCTACTGCTACTATTGCTGCTGTAGCAACTGTTGCTAACACTACTACTACTACTAAGACTTCTCCTCCTACTACTACTGCAACTACTGCTACTACTACTGTTACTGCTGTTGTTACTACTTCTACAACAACAACAATAACTACTACTACTACTACCACTTCGGCCACCACCACCACCACCACTACTGCTACTACTATTGCTATTGCTGCAGCTACTACTACTGCCACTGCTATTACTAATAATACTGCTGCTCCTACTAATAATACTACTACTACTTTTGCTACTGTTGCTACTACTACTATTGCTGCTGCTACTAATACTATTACTATGATTGCTGCTACTTTCGGCATTGCTACTACTACTACTACTATGATGGCTACTACTACTACTTCTACTTTGGTTGCAACTACTGTTACTACTACTGCTGCTACTATAATTACCACTGCTACTACTGCTACTACTAGTACTACCACTATTGCTACTGTTGATACTACTACTATTGCTGTTGTTGCTGTTGCTGCTACTACTACTACTGCTAGTATTGCTGCTGCTGTTGTTGCTGCTTCTACAACTACTACTGCTGTAGCTACAGCTCCTACAACTAATATAACTCCTACTACTACTGCGGCTGCTTCTACTACAACTACTGTTTCTACTACAACTATTGTTGCTATTGCTACAACAACTACTGGTACTACAACTACTACTACTAGTACTACTACTATTGCTGCTATTAATACTACTACTACTACTACTATTGCTGCTGCTGCCGCTGCTGCTACTACTACTGCTGCTGCTGCTGTAGCTATTGCTCCTAGTACAACAACTACTATTATTTATTTTACTTCTACTACAACTGCTGCTACTACTGCAGCAGCTTCTACTATAACTACTATTTCTACTACTATTACTCCTGTTACTACAACTACTACTGTTGTTGCTACTGTTGCTAACACAACAACTACTACTATGACTTATGCTACTACTACTACCTCTACTACTACTACTGCTACTACAACTTCTGCTACTACTGCTATTACTGCTGCTACTCCTACTACTACTACTACTGGTACTACCACTACTAATGTTGTTGTTGCTGCTACTATTACTACTACTACTACTAATACTATTGTTGTTGCTGCTGCTGTTGCATCTACTGCTACTACTACTGCTGCTACTGCAACTACTACTAATGTGGCTACTGCTCCTACTATTGCTACTGCTACTTGTCTTACTACTACTGCTGCAATTACAACTACTGCTACTACTACTGCTGCTACTTCTTCCAATACTACTATTTCTACTACTACTGTTGCTACTACTTCTACTACTACTGCTACTATTGCTACTTTTGCTACTACTACTGCTACAACTGCTGCTGCAACTTTTGCTATTGCTACTACTACTACTGCTGCTGCTGCTTCTACTATTACTTTTACTACTACTACTACAGTTATGGCAGCTACTACTATTGCTGCTACTGCTACGACATCCACTACGACTGCTACTACTATTGCTACTATTACTGCAACTACTACAACATCATCACCTACTACTACTACTACTACTGCTGCTGCTACATCTATTACTAGTATTATTGCTACTACTACTACTACCTCTAGGAATACTACTAGTACTACTGCAACTACTTCTACTGTGGTTGCTACGACTTCTGCTACTACTACTACTATTACTATTGCTACTACTTTTGCTACTACTACTGCTGCTAATACTCCTACTGCTGCTACTACTATTGCTACTACTACTGTTACTACTACTAATACTACTACTACTCCAATTAAAACTATTATTGCTACTGCTTCTGCTACTACTAGTGCTACTACGACTCTTGCTACTGCTACAAGCACTACTACTACTGCTACTACTACTTCTGCTACTGCTATTACTACTATTGCTACTACTGCTACTGTTACTGTTGCAACTACAGCTACGGCTTCCACTACAACTTCTACAAGTACTACTAATACTACTTTTTATGCTACTACTACTACTACTATTTCTGCTATTACTGGAGCTACAACAACTACTACTACTACTTTGACTGCTACTACGACTACTAGTGCTGCTACTACTGCTACTACTACTAAAATGACTATGAGTAATACTACTTTCGCCACTAATGCTACGGCTGCTGCTATTGCTGCAACAACTACTATAACAACTACTACGGCTATTACCACTATTACTACAACAATTGCTACTACTACTACTGCTGCTGCTGCTACCACTGGAACTACTACTACTAATATTGTTCCAATACTACTGCGACTATAACTACTTCTACTACTACTGTTGCTGCTGCCACTTCTACTAGTAGTACTTCTGCTACTACAACAATAACTACTACTACATCTACTACTACTGCTACTAAAACTGCTACTACTACGATTGCTGGTACTATAACTACTGCTACTAATGCCACTACTTCCACTACTACTGCGGCTATCGATACTGCTACTACTACTACTACTACAACAACTACTACTACTACTGTTGTTGCTGCTGCTGCCATTGCAACTACAACTACTTCTACTACTTCTACTACAACTACATCTCCTACTACTTCTGCTACTGCTACAACTACTACTGCAACTATACTGCGACTGCTTCGACAACTACTACTACTACTTTTCCAACAATGACAAGTACTACTACCTCTCCTACCACTATGACTCCTGCTGCTACTACTACTACTATAACTACTACCATGGCTTCTACAATGACTACTTCTGCTACTGCTACTGTAGCTACTACTGCGACTAATACTACTACTTCTCAAACAATAACTAATACTGCTACTACTACTACAACTTCTATGATTACGGCTGCTGCTACTACTACTACTACTTCTACTCATATTGCTGCAGCTGCTACTACCGCTACATCTGTTACAACTACCACAACTGCTACTATTGCTACAACTGCTACTACTGATACTACTGTAACTACTATTACAACTACTACTGCTGCTGCTGCTGCTACTACTAGAACTACTACTATTACTACAACTACTACTACTATTGCTCCTACAACTACTACAACCACTGCTGCTACTACAACAACTGTTGCTGCTACTACTTTTACTACTACTTCTCTACTACTACTACTACTTCCACTACTACTACGGCTAATAGTACTACTGCCACCACGACTACTACCATTGAGACAACAACTACTACTACTATTACTATGACTATTGTTGCTGTCATTGCTACTACTGCTACTTCTACTACTACTACTACTACATCTACTACTGCTGCTGCTACTACTACTACTACAACTATACTGCTATTTCTTCTACAACAACAACCACTACTACTTTTCCGACAATAACAAGTACTACTACCTCTCAAACTACTACGACTCCTACTACGTCTACTACTACAACAACAACTTCTACTGCTAATAATACTACTACTACTGCATCTACTACTACTACTGCTCCTAGTACTGCTACTACATCTAATATTACTATTGCTACAACTACTATAACTGTGACTGCTACTACTACTTTTCAAACACCAACTACTACTGCTGCGGCTACTACTACTACTACTACTACTACTACTACTACTACTACTTCTACTACTACTGCAACTATGGCAAATACAGGTACTAGTACTACTACAACAACAATAACTACTAGTACTACTACTACAACAACAACTACTACTACTATTACTACTCCTATTACTAGTACTACTATTACTACTAGTACTACCGATACCAATACTACTACTCCCGCTACTACTACAACAACAACTACTACTACTCCTACTACTACTTCCACAACTACTACTACATTTACTACTCCTACTATGACTACTACTACCACTACTCCTGCTGCTACTACTGCTGTGATTACTACTACCACTACTATCACTACTACTATTGCAACTACTAGTATGACAACAACAACAATAACAACAACAATAACTACTGCTGCTAATACAACTATTACTATTACTAATACCACTACTACTTCTACTACTATTACTACTGCTGCTTCTACTTCTACTATTGCTGCTACTACAACTACAACCACTACTACTGCTACTACCACTACAGCCACTACTATAGCCACTGCTACTGCCACTACTACTACTACCACTACCATCGCTACTTCTACTACCACTACTACTACTCCTACTACTACTGTTACTACCGCCACTATTGCTCCTACTACCACTTGTACTACTACTACTACTACAACTTCTCTTGCAACCACTGCTACTACGACTACCGCTACTATTACCACTACTTCTACTTCTACTACTACTACTGCCACTTCTGCTACTACTGCTGTTACTTCTACTATAGCTACAACTGCTGTTGCTCTTACTACTAATGCTACTAATACTTCTACTATGATAATAACATCTACTACTGCTACTACTTCAAATGTTATTACTATAACTGCTACTTCTACTAGTACTACCACAGCTAGTATTGCTACTACTACTGCTACTGCAACAACAACTTCTACTTCTACAATGGCTACTATAGCTACAATGGGTACTACTACTACTCCTATTTCTACAACTGCAACTTCTGCTACTACTACTACTTCTACTCCTACAACTATAATTACTACCAATATGATAACTTCTGCTACTATTACTACTACATCTCCTACTACAACTACAACAACAACAACTACTACTACTACTACAACTGCTATTGCTACTACTACTACTACAACTACTACTAATATTATTCCTACAACTAATACTATGACTACTACTATACCATTAGTTTTGCTAAAACAACAACAACAACTATTACTGCTACTTCTTGTAGTACTACCACTATCGATGCTACTGCTGCTGCTACTACAACTACGTCTTCTACTGCAGCTGCTACTCCAATTACGACTTCTGCTGCTGCTACATCTACTACTACTACTTCTACAACTACTACTATTGTTTGTACAACTACTACTATTACTGTTGTTGCTGCTGCTACTGCTACTACTGCTACTCCTCCTCCTCCTCCTCCTCCTCCTACTACTACTACTACTACTACACCTCCTACTACTACTACTAACGAGGCTACTACTACTGCTACTACTACTAGTACTCCTCCTCCTCCTCCTCCTCCTCCTCCTCCTCCTCATACTACTACTACTACTACTACTACTACTACTATTATGACTACTACTGTCACAACTACTATTGTTACTGCTACTACTACTGAGACTACTACTACTACTACTACTAGCATTATGACTACTATACCTACTACTACTACTACTACTACTACTACTACTACTACTGCTTCTACTTCTATTGCTAAAACTATTGGAATTAATACTACTTTTACTCCTGCTACTGCTATAACTATTGCTTCTACTAATACTACAACTACTCCTATGGCTACAGCTACTACAATAACTACTTCTATTGTTGCAGCTACTTATGTTATTACTACTACTACTACCACCACCACTATTGCTACTAATACTCTACTACTACTACTGCTACAACTATAACTATTGACACTACTGCTACTTCAAACACTAATACTGCTACTACTACTACTACTACTGATGCTGCTACTACTGATACTACATTTGTTGATGCAGCTATAGCTTCTACAACTACTACAACTACTGCTGCTTCTACTACTACAACTACTGTTGCTGCTACTTCTACTACTACTACTACTACTATTGTCGTTGCTACTGTTGCAATGTTATGACTACAACTACGACTTCTCCTACTACTACTACTACTACTACTACTACTAAGACTACTTCTACTGATACAACAATAACTACTACTAATACTGCTACTACTACTACTACAACAACCACTACTTCTACTACTACTACTGCTATTGCTACTTCTACTAGACTGCTACTACTTTTATTGCTGCTACTACTAGTACTACTACTACTACTAAAACTACTATTGCAACTACTTCTGTGGCTACCACTACTACAACTACTACCAGTAGTACTATTGCTGCTGCTGCTACTACTACCACTACTATTACTTCTGATACTACTTCAGCTACTATGACTACTAGTAATGCTGCTGCTATTGCTACTGTTGCCACTACTACTACTGTGACTGTTGCTACTGCTACTTTCGCTACTACAACTACTACTGATGCTGCTACTGCTACTAAGCTACCACTGCTCCTGCTACGACTACAACAACAACTACTATTGTTACTACAGTGACTACTGCCACTACTGCCACTACTAGTGCTACTGCTACTACTACATCTACTACTACTACTACAACAACAACTACTATAGCTACTGTAGCTACTACTCTATTACTACTACTACTACTACTACTAATATTACTACTTCTATAATTGCTACTACTCCTTCTGCTACTACTATTACTACACCTACTACTGACACTATAACAGCCACTACCGCCACTACTACTACTATTCCTACTTCTACCACTACTATTTGTACTACTACTACTACCACTACTACAACTACTCCTACTACTACTGCTGCTTCTACTACTTTTCCTTCTGCTACTATTTCGGCTACTAGTAATGCTACTACTACTACTGCTATTGCTACCAATACTACTATTAATATTGCTGCTACTACTACTACTACTATGACTACTACTACTATAATTACTACAACTACTACTATGACAACAATAACTATTGTTGCTATTATTGATTCTGCTGCTAGAACAACTACTACTACTAATGCTACTACTACTGCTGCTGCTACTACTACTACTACTACTACGGCAGCTACTGCTACTTCCGCTACTGCTACTACTACTACTTATACTATTATTACTACAGCTACAACTGCTACTACTATGAGTACTATAAGTACTACTACTATCATTGCTACTACTATTGCTACTGCTACTACTACATCTACTACTACTACTCAGCGGCAACTATAGCTCTTGCAACTACTACTCAACTACTACTACAGCTACTAATACTGCTACTTCTATGGCTGCTACTATAGCTTCTGCTAATACTATTACTACTACCACTAATTATTCTATGGCAACTGCCACTACTACAACTACTTCTCTTACTACTACTGCTGCTGCTCCAGCTACTTCTTTTCCTGCTACTACTACTTCTGCTACTAGTACTGCTACTACTAATACTACTATTACTACTACTATTGCAACTTCTATGACTACAACTACTGCTACTACTACTGCTACTATTACAGCTACTGCTACTAATACTATGACTACTGCTACTACTACTAGTACTACTACTACTGTTATTACTATTACTACTTCTAATACAACAACTACTACTGCTATTATTAATTATGCTGCTAGAATAACTACTACTACTAGTACTGTTGCTACTGCTACTACTAGTACTAATGCTACTGCTGCTGCTGTTGCTACTGCTACTACTATTGCTGCTCCATTTACTACTACTACTACTACATTTACTACTACTACTACTACTACTCTGACAACTACTGCAACAACAGCTACAATGATTACTGCTACTGCTACTACTATTATTATTACTGCTACTACTACTACAACAATAACTTCTACTACTATTACAAATTCTACTAGTAGAACAACAACTACAACTACTACTAATGCAACTATTACTGCCGCTATAGTTACTACTACAACTGCTACTACTGCTACTACTATTACTACTGCAGCTACTGCAGCTACTACTCTACTACTACTACTGTTGCTACTAATACTGCTACTTTTATAATAGCTACTACAGCTTCAGCTACTACTATTACTACTTCTACTACTGATAGTATAACTGCTAATACTACTACTATTAGTATTATTATTACTACTACTACTAATTCTACTATTGCTACTGCCACTACTACAACTACTTCTCTGACTTCTTCGACTATTGCTACTTCTACTTCTTTTCCTGCTACTACTACTTATGCTACTTGTACTGCTATCACGACTACTACTGTTACTATTACTACTACTACTAGTACAACGACTACAACTACAGCTACTATAGCTGCTACTACTGCTGCTACTACTGTTACTACTACTACTGCTACTGCTAGTACTACTATTGCCACTACCACTGCTACTACTACTGCTGCTACTGCAATTGTTACTTTTATAACTACTACTTCTACTACTAATGTAGCTACTTCTACTTCTTCTTCTTCTACTACTACTACTACTACTACTACTATTACGATTACTCATACTACCACTTCAATTACTATTGCTACAACTCCTACTATCACCACTATTGCAACTACTGCTACTATAGCTACTTCTTATATTACTATAAGTACTACTACTACAACTCTTACTACTTATACCACTACAACCACAACTACTACTACTGCTTCTACAGCTACTGCTACTACTTCTACTACTACAACAACTACTGTTGCTACTGCTACTAATAGTACTACAAGTGCAACTAATACTGCTACTACTACAGTTATTACTACAGCTACTACTAGTAGTACAACTACAACTACTACTACTACTACAACTACTACTACTATCGCAACTACTACTACTAACACTACTGTTGTTGCTATTACTAGTACTACTAGTACTACTACTACTACTACTACTACTACTACGACAACACCTGCTCCTACTACTACTAGTACTACTACTCCTCCTCCTCCTCCTCCTCCTCCTCCTCCTCCTACTACTACTACTACTACCTCCTCCTCCTCCTCCTCCTCCTCCTACTACTACTACTACTACTACGACAACACCTGCTGCTACTACTACTACTACTACTACCACTACTACTACTACTACTACGACCACTAGTACTACTACCACCACTACTACTACTACTACTAATACAACTACTACTACTACTACTACTCCTCCTCCTAACACTCTGATTATTACTACTACTACTAGTATTACAATAACTACTACTACTCCAACTATAACTAATCTTATTTTCAGCACTAGTACTACTACTACCACTACTACTGCAGTTGTTGCTTCTACTGCTATTGCTACTAATTCTACTACTACTACTACTACTACTACTTCTACAATTGTTGTTTTACTACTGCAACAACTTCTACTTTGCACACTACTTCTACTTCGCTTATTACTACAACACCTGCTACTAGTACTACAACTAATACTTCTACTACAGCTACTCCCACTACTACTACTACTACCACTACCCCTGTTCCTGTTGCTAATATGACTACTACTACTACTACTACTACTACTCTGGCTACTACTACTACTACTACTACTACTACTACTATTACAACTACTTCTACTACTACTACTCCTGCTACAACTACTATTATTGCTGCTACTACTAAGGTAGCTACTTCTACTTCTACAGATACTGCTACTTTTACTACTGTTACGACTACTGCTACTACTACTTCTATTACTGCTGCTGCTACTACTACTGCTGCTGCTACAACTACTACTATTCCTACTACCTCTACTACTGCTACTATAACTACTACTATTTGTTCTTCTACTATAGCCACTACTGCTACTACTACCATGCCTATTGCTACTGCTACTACTACTACTTCTACCACTACTACTATAACTGGTACTATTGCTATTAGTACTAGTAGTACTACTACTACAACTGCTGCTGTTGCTACTATTAGTACTACTACAGCTACTGCTACTACATCTACTACTACTTCTTCCACTACTACTATATCTACTATAACTACTACTATAGCTACTGCTACTACTTTTACCACAACAACTACTACTACAGCTATTACCACTAATGTTGCTGCTACTACTGCTACTACTACTTCTTCTATTATTACAACTACAATAACTACTACTACTACAACTACCGCTACTACAACTACTACTTCTACTTCTACCGCTTCTATTTCAACTGCTAGTACTACTACCACTTCTATTGCTACTGCTGCTACTGCTACTACTCCTGCTACAATAACTACTATTATTACTACCTCTACTAGTCCTACTACAACTACTACTATTACCTCTCCTACTACTGCCACTACTGCTACTACTATTACTGCTACTACTTCTACCACTACTACTATAACTGCAACTACAACTATTACTGCTACTATAAGTACTACTACAGCTATTGCTATTGCTACTGCTACTATTACTATTGCTACTACTGCTGCTACTACTTCTACCACTACTCCTACATCTACTACAGCTCCCACTACTGCTACTGCTACTACTTCTACTACTACAACCACTCCGGCTGCTACTGCTACTAACACGACTACTAGTACAACTAATGTTTGTACTACTACTGCTACAACTGCTACTACTATTACTTTTATTAGTACAACTACAACTGTTGCTGCTACTACTACAACTACAACTACTACTTCAACTACTACTACAACTACTACTACTGCTACTTCTACTACTACTCCATCTACTACTACTACTACGACTCCTATTCCGGCTACTAATACGATTACTGCTATAATTATTACTACTACTAATACAACAACTACTACTACTACTACTCAGCCAACTACTACTACTATTACTACTACTACTACTACTACTTCTCCTAGTACTACCTTTCTACTACTGGTACTATGAGTACTATAACTACTACAACTGATACTACAACAACAACAACTAATACTACTACCACTAAAACTACTCCTACTGTTACTACTACTCCTACGACTACTACTACTATGACAGCTACTGCTGCTGATACTGCTACTACGTCTATGACTACTACAATTACTACTATGGCCACTGCTACTTCTACTACTGCTGCTATCATTACTATTACTACCACTATTACTACTACTACTACTATTACTCCTATTGCTCCTACTACTACACCTACTACTACTACTACTCCTCCTCCTCCGCCTACTACTATGGCAATGACTACTACGACTACTACTACCACTACTACTTCTACTATTACTACTACTACCACTACTTCTACTGCGACTGCTACTGCTCCTACAACTAAAGTACTACTACAATAATAACTTCCAGTACTACTTCTATTCCTAAAACTAGTACTTCTACTACTACTGTTGTTGTTGCTACGACTAGTACAACTGCTACTAGAACTACTGCTACTACTGCAACAACAACAACAACTTCTTCTTCTACTACAACAACTACTACTGCTACTATTGCTACTATGACTACTATTATAACTACTGCTTCTACTGGGCTACTACTACTATTATGGCTACAGGGACTACCACTACTACTACTACAACTACTACTACTTTAAAAACTTCTACTACTATTACAACTATTACTTTCACTACTACTACTGCTTCCACTACTCTAGCTACTGCCACTAATTTTACTACTATTGCTACAACTACTACTATTGCTACTACTTTTGCTACTATTGCTATAACTACTACTACGACTACTATTTTTCCTACTACTGTTGCTACTATTGCAACTACTACTACTACTTCTACTATAGTTACTGCTACTACTAGTACTACCACTACTACTACAATCGATACTACAATTACTACTACTACTGCTACTACTACCACAACCACTACTACTGCTCCAACCAATAATACTATTCTTACTCCAATTACTACTACTACAACTACAACAAGTTCTCTTCCTACTACTACTAGTACTACTACTTCTACTAGTTTGACTACTACTACAACTCCTACTACTATACCTAGTACTACTACTACTACTACTACTACTATTACAACTACTACTGTGGCTGCTACTACTCTACTACTCCTAATGCTACTACTACTACAACCATGACTACTATTGTTGTTGTTGCTACTGCTACCACAACTACTTTTCCTACTACTGCTACTACTGCTATGACTACTACTATTACAACTACTACTACTTTTACTACTATTACTACTATTACTACTACTACTACTATGACTACTACTTATGCTACTACTATGGCTACTACTACTATTATTACTACTACACCTATGACTTTGGCTTTTGCTGCTACTACTACTGCTATTACTACTACTGCTATTATTAGGACTACTGCTTCGACTACTAATACTACTATTACTACTACTACTACAATAACTGCTTGCACTATTGCTACTACTACTCCTAGTACCGCTATTGCTACCACTATAGCTATTACTCTTACTGCTGCTGCTATCACTATAGCTGCTACTCCTACTGCTATTGTAGAAGTAGAAGTAATAGTTGTTGTTGTAGTAGTAGCAGTAGCAGTAGTAGTGGTAGTAGAAGGAGTAATAGTAGGAATACGTGTAGGAGAAGGAATAGTTGTTAGAGTAGGAGTGCAAGTAGTAATAGTAGTAGGAGCAGTAATAGTGACAATAGTCATTGTTCTTGGAGTACGAGTAGCAGTAGTAGAAGTCATAGTAGTTGTAGTAGTAAGAGTAGTAGCTATAGTCATAGGGCTAGCAATAGCGGTAGTAGCAATCACATTAGTAGTAGGAGTAGCCGTACTAGTAGTGGAAGTAGTAGTCATCGTAGTAGGAGTATTACTCATAGTAGTAGTAGCAGCAATAGTAGTAGAAGTATAGTAATAGTAGGACTAGTAGTAGTAGTAGTAGCAGCTGCAGTAGTAGTAATAGTCGTACTAGTTGTAATTGTAGAAGTAGTAGTTAGAGTTGCAGTAGTAGCAATAGTAGTAGTACTAGTAGTAGTAGCAATAATTGTAAAAGTAGTAGTTGGAGTAGTAGTAGTGGTAGTAGTAGCGGTATCATTAGCAAAAGTAGTAGCAACAATAGTAGGAGTAGAAGTAGTAGTAGTAGTAGTAGCAGCAGCAGCAGCAGTAGTAGTAATATTAGTAATAGTAATAGTAGTAGTAGTCGCTATAGCAGCAGCAGCAGCAGCAATAGCAGTAGTATCATTAGTAGAAGTAGTAGTAGTAGTAGTAGTATTAGTAGTAGTAGAATTAGTAATAGTTGTAGTAGCAATAGTAGTAGCTATAGTAGTAATAGTAGTAGTAGTAGTAGAAATAGTTGTAGTAGTAGCAGTTGTTGTTGTTTTTATTGTGTTAGTAGTAGGAGTAGGAGTGGTAGGAGTAGTAGTAGTAGTTGTTGTTGTTGTTGTTGTAGAAGTAGCAGTAGCTGTAGCAGTAGTAGTTGTTGCAGTAGCTGTAGTAGTAGAAGGTGTAGTAGCAGTAGTAGAAGTAGTAGTAATAGTAATGGTAGTCGTAGTAGTGTAGTAGAAGTAGTAATGGTAATAGGAGGAGTAGTAGTAGTCGAGGCAATAGCAGTAGCAGTAGTATAAGTAGAAGTAGTAGTAGCATAAGTAGCAATAATAGGAGTAGTAGTTATAGTACTAGCAATAACTGTAGCAATAGTAGATGTAGTAGTACTATAAGCAGAACTCATAGTAGTAGTTGAAGTAGAACTTGTAGTATTAGTAGTAGTACTAGCAGTAGTAGCAGTAGTAGAAGTAGTATTTGTAGTAGTAGTCCTAGTTGTAGTAGTACTAGTAGCTGCACGAGTAGTAGTAGTGGTAGTAGTAGTAATAGTAGAGCTAGTACTAATAGCAATAGTAGTAGTAGTTGTTGTTGTTTTTGTTGTAGTTGTGGTAGTAGATGGAGTAATAGTAGCAGAAGTTTTTGATGTAGTAGCAGAAGTTGTTGTTATCATTGTTGTTATTATAGAAGTAGTAATAGTACCAGGACTTGCACTAGTATTAGTAGCTGTGGTAGCAGTAGAAGTAGTAGTATTAATAGGAGTAGGTGTAGTAGTTGGTCTCATAGTAGTAGAAGTAGTGGTAGTAGTGTTAGTTATACTATTAGACATAGTAGTAGAAGTAGTGGTAGTAATGTTAGTTATACTATTAGACATAGTAGTAGTAGTAGCAGCAGTAGTACTAGTAGAAGTAATAATTATAGCAGCAATAGTAGCAGCAACAGTAGTAGTAGAAATACTAGTAGGAGTAGTAGGTATCAGAGCAGAAGTATTAGTAGAAATAGTAGTAGTATTAGTTGTAGTACTAGGAGTATTAGTAGTAGTAGTAGTATGAGTAGCAACAGAAGTAGTAATAGTAGTAGTAGTACTTGTTGCAGTAATAGGAGTAGTTGTAGTAGTTTACCAGTAGCAACATTTGTAGTAGTAGCAGTACCAGTAGCCACAGTTCCAAGAATTGTATTAGTAGTAGTAGTAGAAGTAGTAGTTGCAATAGTAGTCGTTGTAGTAGTAGTTGCAGCAGCAGAAGTAGTATTACGTGTAGCAATAGGACGAGTTGAAGTAATTGTAGTAGTAGTAGTAGTAGTAGTAGTAGTGGTAGTAGGAGTAGTAGTAGTAGTAACAATAAGAGAAGTGGTAGTAGTAGTACTTGTAGGTGTAGGTGTAGCAATAGTAGTAGTCAGAGTAGTAGTAGATGTAGTAGCAATTGTAGTAGTTGTTGTAGTAGCAGTGCTAGTAGTAGTTGTTGCAGTAGTAGTGCACTAATAGCAACAACAGCAACAGTAGAGGTAGTAGTGGTGGTAGTAGCAGTATCATTAGCAAAAGTAGTAGCTGCAATAGTATGAGCAGTAGTAGTAATAGTAGTAGTAGTAGTAGGAGTAGGAGCAGCAGCAGTAGTAGTAGTAGTAATATTAGTAATAGTAATAGTAGTAGTAGTAGTAGTAGTAGTCGCTATAGCAACAGTAGTAGGAGTAGTAGTAGTAGTAGTCTTAATAGTGACAATATCATTAGTAGAAGTAGTAGTAGTAGCATTAGTAGTAGTAGGAGGAGGAGTAGTAGTAGCAGTAGTAGTAGTGTTAGTAGTAGTAGTATTAGTAATAGTAGTAGTAGCAGTAATAGTAGCTATAGTAATAGTAGTAGTAGTAGTAGTAGTAGTAATAATAGTTGTAGTAGTAGTTGTTATTATTTTTGTTGTAGTAATAGTAGTTGTTGTTTTTGTTGTATTAGTAGTAGGAGGAATTGTAATAGTAGTAGTTGTTGTTATTGTAATTGTAGTAGAAGTAGCAGTAGTAGTAGCAGTAGTAGTTGTTGCAGTAGTTGTAGTAGTAGAAGGTGTAGTAGAAGTAGTAGAAGTAGTAGTAATTATAGTAACGATAGTCGTAGCAGTTGTAGTAGATATAGTAATGGTAGTAGTAGTAGTAGCAGTAGTTGAAGTAGAAGTAGTTGTAGCGTAAATAGTAATAATAGTAGTAGAAGCAATAATAGGAGTAATAGTAGTTATAGTACTAGCAGTAACTGTAGTAGTAGTACATGTAGTAGTACTATAAGCAAAATTTGTAGTAGTAGTTGAAGTAGAAGTTGCAGTATTAGTAGTAGTACTACCAATAGTAGTATTAGTAGAAGTAGTAGTTGTAGTAGTAGTCGTAGTTGTAATAGTACTAGTAGCAGCACGAGTAGTAGTAGTGGTAGTAGTAGTAATAGTAGTGCTAGTACTAGTAGCAGCAGTAGCAGTAGTAGTAGTTATTTTTGTTGTAGTTGTGGTAGTAGATGGAGTAGTACTATTAGTAGTAGTAGCGGTAGTATTATTAGTAGTAGTAGCAGCAGCAGCTGTAGTAGCAGAAGTAGTTATAGCAGAAGTTGTAATAGAAGTAGTAATAGTACTAGGAGTTGCACTAGTATTAGTAGCAATGGTAGCAGTAGAAGTAGTAGTATTAGTAGTAGTAGTAGTTGGTCTTGTAGTAGTAGAAGTAGTGGTAGTAGTGTTAGTCATACTATTAGACATAGTAGTAGTAGTAGTAGCAACAACAGTAGTACTAGTATAAGTAATAGTTGTAGCAGCAAGTGAAATAGGAGTAGTAGGATGAGAAATTTGTTGAGGAAAAATTGAACTTCATGTCAAAAAAGATAAACACATGAATGACTTGAAGAGGACTTTGATTGAAGATCTACTTTGAGTTAGGATTTTCTCATTAGCTTATAAAGGTTTCATGTATTTTATAAAATAGTTTTGGAATTCCTCAAATTCTCCACTAATGATTATATATCATGTAATCAAACCTTTATGATTGATGGAAAATAATTAGGATTGCTATGAAGATGAGCAAGATCTTGACAGAATAATGCAAGAGTAGTTAGGTAAGTGTTTTAATATCTTTCCTTGACATAGAGAAGAAAACTCATATGAGACAAAAATAACACTCCAATGAGGAGTGTAGAATAGGATGATTCAGTAGATGTGGAAAAAGACATGAATAAGTCTTTGACCAACATTTACATGTGAAACTATGATAATGGTCATAAGAGCAAGTTGGAGGCACTAACGACGCGATTACGTTGGGATGAAATTTGAAACAAGAGTGTTCAGTTGTTGACAGCGAGCTAGCGTTGAAGGTAGGTCAGGATGGAAGAGAAAGCTAGAGCGTGTGGTTGTGTGGCGGTGAGGTTAGGTTAGGGCGAAAGAGGAAGCTAGGGTGTGTAGCTGGAAATGACAGTAGCCAATTAGAGGAAGGGACCAAGTATTCACACGAGATCACTAGCAAGGTGGGTTGAAGTGGCCGAGTGTTTAGATACGCCTTCAAATGGTGTGCAGGATCAAGATATTTGGATATATTTTAAAGAACCTGTACTAGCTATAACACTAGCAAGAAACAACAATAACGATGCTAACATATTATCACCACTATTAATCAAGTAATAACGACACTAATATCATTAATGCCACCATTAATCAGCTAATAACGATACTAATATCATTAATACCACTATTACCATTAACACCACTATTATAGGAATATAGCTGATGCTATTTTAACATCACATATTTTATATCGAAAAAACCAATATATGTTGCAGTAATACTTATAAACAAGTATTAAGGAGAATTAAAATAATTATTTCTTTTTTTATTCTCCTCCACCATTATTATAGTTTTGTTTGATAATGGGATAATTTATAATTAGCAGCAATTATCTCTACCAAATACTAAATATGAAATTAGTTAGTGTGAAAAATTTAATAAAATTACCATTCTATCCTGATATTAAAAATTGAGTTAGATGATCATTTTTATATTTTTTTAATACAAAAAGTCGAAATTTATTCTAATTGCAATACTTTTTTATTTCAAACAATTCACGATAAGCCTACTCTTAATTCACATTATTCCATTACCATCGGGACCCATATCCTCCTCTTCCGCGTCCTTCTCCCCGCTCTACTGATTGCCGTTTGACGCATCTCTTTAACTACTCGTCTCATGCATTTTCGATTTGTTGTGTATTTTTTCGTCTTTTCTTGGTCACAATGGTAACTGTATTGGATGATTAGGAGATGAAGAAAGCGCAAAATGGTACTTTCAAAATTAAAATTATTATTAAAATGACCACTTGTAATCCCGGTTGTACAAATTTTCGGCGAAGTAATTATCCCAAAAAATTTGACCGCTCGTAAGACGAAAGACTTCCGAGTTTCCCTACTACCCTTCACTTGGTGGTACAAGATCCTGACCATCCATTTTACATTGCGATTAGCATTTAAGACAACTAACCCGATCGCGAAGCAATTCTAACGGACACGATCGCGTCCCACTCCTTTATTTTTGTTTCCCTCTTCTCAACTGGAATCTAGTAATCTCAAACTAGTCTTCGCCCTCCTCCTCCTCCGTCGTGCTCCTCCTTGCCCCTCACATGGCGTCTGGCCCGCAGGAGGAGGCCATCAAGGTTGCCGGCGAACCTTCTTCACAGCTTTCTCTCGTTTTCCGCTCTCTATTCTCTACTTTTCCCTGGGAAATTGCTAATCTGTGGGGCGGTTGCAGGGCGCAAAGGTGCTCATGGTGGGCGCCGGCGGCATCGGCTGCGAGCTCCTGAAGACCCTCGCGCTGTCTGGATTCCGGGATGTCCACATCGTAAGCTTCTCAGGCTTGGGTGATTTGGTCTCTGTCTAGGGTTTGTGTGGTGCGATTTTGGGGGTTTTGTGTGTGAACGGTTTTTTGTTGGTTTTTGAACTCTAAGTTTTGTGGCCATGCTTATTTTCGTCGTTAATGTTGTTGTTTGTTAGTTTGGTTTGATTTCTGGTTGTTTTTATGCTTGAAAATTGTTTGATTTGGAGTTCTGCCTGCAATTTTTTTCACGATTTATGTTAATATGGTATCATCTTGAAATGCTTTCAGTTCTGTTGATTCCTATAACTTGAGCATAATTTTTTAAGGTGGTGATATGGCAACTGCGCTTGCCTCTTGAACTAGTACTGAGCACAACTACCGTTGTATTCAACTAAATTTTACTTGTTTTTCCAATTGAAGATGGAGAAACTTTTTTGTTTTTTTTGTGACAATCACTGTCGTTTTGATGCTTGTCGAATAAATGCCATCATCTTTTTCTAACAACAGCTAGTAAGGGACCACATGTGAGATTTGGGGTGGTAAATTTTACAAATGGCTGTCAAACATAGACACGCTGCCTGGTAGTAACAAATTTATTTGAAGTTAGCTTGTTTCCTTGGAGCTAGTCTCTGGTATCTCTAAAATCAAACTATTTGAAAGGCTTGGAATTCTGTTTAGCCAACTTGGTCTGATTTTATGTATGGTTGAAGTTGCAAAGGAAATTAGTGGTAGTGCCTTTGATTGTTGTATGCATGGTAAGCTAGTCAGTCTAATACCCCTTGTGTGTATGGTACACATGCCTGACTGAATACAATAATAAATGAAAACTATCGCATTTGCTTTTAAGATATGAAATATAGAAGATTTGTTAGTAATTCTTATGTTTCATCTCTATTTTTTTAAGGACAATGCCAGGGACTAAAACAGTTTTACTTTTATTCTATCAAAGGACTGACTGAAAGGTAACATGAACAATAGATTATGATAGTTTAATTCCAAAATCAATATTAATCATAGAATGAAATGCATTGCTGAAACTGTGCAAAGCGATAAAAACTGGTACATCTAGTATGTGTTTATATATCTCACCATTGAACTGCAAATTTGGATAGGTTCAACTTATTGTCATTGGGGTTGCCTAGATGATAATTTTCCTTTTTCTAAAGGATCAACAGATTGAAAGTGGCCAGCCATCAGAATCTTTATCTGCTACTTTATATTATTTCTCTATTCTACCATGCAAAGCATATATTAAGCAAATCTTGTATTAGTAACTATATTTTATCATCAGATAGAAACACAATAAGTGACCCAATGTCAAATATTGGTGATTTTTGATCTTCACACATGATTTTCTTTCCATGCTTCTATACCTATCCATTGTTTGATGGTGTGATACTGTGTTTCAAAATGGAATGGATTTATGCCTTTGTTTTTTCATATTTCCACATTTGTGAGCCCAATAAGGATAAAAATTCCAATGTTGACCTTGTAGTAGAAAATAAAGGTCATATTATAGTGTGAAACACTTGATTTCAGTAAACTGTGTAAATATCTTACAATAATTTCACATATATATCATCCAGTATAGGCAATGATTTAATACCTATACAAATATCCACTTAAGTTTTAATTACAAGAAGGAAATCTTTCTTGCAATATACAAGTTAGTCAATTAGTCACAATCATAACCCACAATTACCTGTTAATGCTTGAAGAAATAACTGACAATATTATTTTGCAAGACCTTCCTAGCAGCTGCAAAACCTCAAATCACCAATTAAAAAATAAACCATTTCTAAAGTTCAGAGCCTGACATTTGTTGTAATGATCTGAATGCAAATGAGTCATGACAGACATATTTGCTGGTGCTTGATTTCTCATGCACGCTAGGCTGCATTGCATCTGCAAATGCCAGCAGTTATGAGGTTTCTGCCCTGTCATCTTGGGCCTTAAGTATGGGCAACAAAACACTGAATGCAAATCGAGTATTCCTAGCGTTAACTGCATGTGTTGTAGCAATGTAACAAGGTGGCCTCTTTCACATATCCCATTTTATTGGTTGCATTGGACACTTTCTTTGGTGGGAAAGGTTAGAATTCATAGCTAGATTTCAGCTGCAGAATGCAAAAGTAATTGAGCGAAGGCACGAATCTGGAAACTGGATGTTCCTTCGACAAATTGCTTGTGATGCTAGCCTATCTGCCTTGACACTGATTGGATAATGTGGCAATTTAAAGCATTGCAAACAGCAGGTAGCATGGATCTTGCTGAAACAGCAATGCCCTTAAATTCTTTCTGTTGAGATCTGCCTACATTAAAATCTTCTCAGCTTGCATGCAGTGTGAGAGGATCATGCAGCTTTGTGTCAGAATTTTTTTTGAACTCCATAGCTTGTATGATAGCTGGAAGCTATCTCTGGTAATGAGGATGTATGCACTATAAGTCATCCTGCCTGAATTGCAATGAAGTAGTTTGTCATCAGCCCTCCACATCTGCCCACACCTGCAGGATGAGACCTTTCAGAGATTGTTCCATCTAGCACAACAAAGTAATCAACTTTAAATTTAAAGCTTGCATTCTGATGTTGTCCCTAGCTGCCATTAACAAAACTGCCCATCTTTCCTTTGGACTTGACATGGTGGACTATATTGTTTCTAGACATCTAGCTTTTCATACCATCCATAAGAGGTGAGGTAGATAAGAGTGTTATTCTTTTTGCTGCAATGGGTTGCAGTGTAGAAGCCTCAAAGCATTTATGTTTTAAATCAAAGTTGTATTTCACATCGTATGCACAAAAGATCCTGAAAAGCATTTATATTCTGGGAAGATAATAATGATGAGAAGTAGGTAGATTACACAGGGTTTATTCAAATTTGCACAATCAATGGACCAAAAGCTGTTAAATGAATTACCTCGAGTCTGGAGTGCATGTTTGTGTGTGTATGTGTCTGTGGTGTAGCTTCTTGCCCACTAGCATTCTTAAGCAAACATGTGGGTGAAAGCAATAAACTTGTATGTATGGGTTTTTTTTGCATTGGTGAATCAAAACGTCAGCCCTCACAGAATTTAAATATCCTTTTCATTGACAAATTTTATTGGACCACCTGCACTGTTGTTGACAATGGTATAGGTTAACATAACTTGATTGGCAACAAATTGCATTTACAGTATTTGCTTCTCGAATTTTGGCTTGTTGTTTGTTTTTTTTTTTGTGCCTTATGCTATGATGCTATAACTTGGTCACCAGATTGATGCTAAAGTAGGCTTGCACTCATTAGGGTACAATTTTATAACTTTTATTTTTTGTTGTCACTCTATTTGTCATATTACTAGGGGAACCGACTTTTGTTCCACATAATTGACTCAATTTTATGGTTGGCCTTTTGCATTAACATGACATTGAATTCATCTTGCAATTTCAACTTGATAGTTCCTTTTTTATTTCTTCTACTTGGCTTCATAAATGTTATTTTGGTGTTTTTGTTATTGCATTTAGGCTTACTTCAGTTCATAATTTTTTTTCTTCTATAGTTATTGGATATATTCTTGATTGTTTGTCTTTTTGTAGATTATTTATGGATATATTCTTGATTATCTGTTTTTTTGTAGATTGACATGGACACAATTGAAGTGAGCAATCTTAATAGGCAGTTTTTATTTCGGCAATGTCATGTTGGGCAATCTAAGGCTAAAGTATGTAAGAACATTTATGGTGATTTATATCATGATTACTTTGTGTATAGATGCTGTCCTCTTTCTTCTGCACCATGCTTTTTGTTTTCTTTAAGACCATTTGCTTTAATTTTTTTTTTTAAATCAGGTTGCTCGAGATGCAGTCTTAAAATTCAGGCCTCACATCAGTATAACACCATACCATGCTAATGTTAAGGATCCTGAATTTAATGTGGAATTTTTTAAGCAATTCCATGTTGTCTTGAATGGTCTTGACAACTTAGATGCCAGAAGACATGTGAACCGCCTTTGTTTGGCTGCTGAAGTCCCTCTAGTAGAGAGTGGTACTACAGGATTTCTAGGGCAGGTGTGTGGACCATAAGCTTTGTTTATACAGCTACATATTTTGTTCTATTCTATAATTGTTTTAAGCTATATTTTATTTATGTGACAAGCATATGTTTTTCAGAGCATACAAGTTGATGCAGTTGCGTTTCTGCTTCATTTGGGATGAGCTTAGTACTTTCACCTAGTTGCTTTTTAGCTACCTTGTTTAATCATGCTATCAAAAAAATATATAAAAAAGAGAAACTAAGAAACTAAAATTAAGTGTATAAACGACATCAATAAAAATAAAACATTATATAGTGTAATTATATGCATGCAAATTTATAGCTTTAATAGATATTCTCTCATAAAACCATTAATATGTACAAAAAAGTTATAGATAGTAAGCACAAGTTGATAGGGGAATTCTTTTTTGATTTATATGTCTTGGGTGTAAAAGAGCTTGGGCAACTATACACTTGAGTGTGGCCCCAAACTTTACTGTTTTAAGCATACACCACTTATTTGTATGTGGTTGGTGATCTTACTGTGTGTAGCATAGCCTATCAGCTTTCGCAATGTTATTTGTGTATGACTTAATAGCTCCACTATTACAATTCCATCTAAAGTCTCTTTTGGGAGTCCTGTCGGTATTGTTGCACATCTAATTAGTAGAATTTGGCTTGCTCTGTGATATTCTGATCAGAAATAAGATCTTAATGTGCTCTCCTAATTTTTTTTTAAAAATCAGGGTTGATATACTTAATCGGCAAACCCGGGGAAACAGTTAAACATTTATATGAACAATTTTGTTGACAACACTAATAAACAGCTTGCCATCTTTATTCAAAGCAAACACATAGGTTTATGTGCTCTCATTCAACTAGAACTGCATAGCTTAATCATGGCCATTGCATGGAAACAATGCCATCTCTGTCTCCCTTGCTTTTTGCAACCAAAGGGACTAAATTTTGGCTTATTATGCTTTTATAATACTTTGACCTCAACCATTATAGGAAATTGTTTTTTCAGATATATGCCATTGGATATGACAAAATTATAGTTGCATCCTTTTAAAAAGTTTTCATTTTCACTTTGCCCATTTATCTTAGAAGTTCATCAATTGATTGCCACTGTTCTATTTAAAATTAGTTAGAGATTCTGCTTCAAAGGTGTTGATCTAAGGTCTTTCTTCATTCACATACTTTGAGATCATTATAGTACACATCAAACAGTAGATCTATGCTCTTATTCATAAGGGTCAATTCTACTTCTACTATATTTCTATTTGGGTTGATGTTCAACCTACTTACAATAAGTTGGTTTTATTAATCGTGGACTTTCGGATTGCAAATTTTATGCGTTGTGATGAATTCAAGGCTTCAAGTATTTAGATGGTATATTAGTACAATCATATTTTCAAATGGTAAGTCAATGAGGATATCTCTAAATTCACTTTTCTTCTAATACCTTTTCGCAAGTTGGATTCAATGATTTTCTCCAACTTTTCTGGATTCACAGATTTTATGAGGATGTCTGTTAGTTGATCTTCTCAGTTTTAGCTTATGTGCTGAATATTTAATTTGACAAAATGAAGATCTACTTTAATATTTTTGATTTTTTTCATGAAAGTGGATTATTTGTGATATGAATTGCTATTTAATTATCATATAATGTACAGGATAATCTAGTTCATTAAGAAATGACCAACCACATAATCTCATATGTACTTTTGTATACTGCCTTTGAACTTGATCTGGCTGCTGTTGTTTCTTTGTTACTTTTCTTGTTGATCAAATTTTCTCCAAACTTTATACAAATGCCAATCTGCATTAAAATAATGTCTCTACTTTCATTTTGTTTTACATCTCATAAACTAGGCCAAGTTTTGGTGCAATTTTTAAATACCTAAGTATTTGGTGTACAACTTTTAAATGAGGTTTTTTGTTCTTTCATGAATTGGCTTACTATTTTCATTGCATAGGCAATATTTGGCATGGCTATAGTTAGTTAAATAAGCTTGCCTACCATTCTTCTGTGTATCTCTGGATCTTCTAGTAACTCTTCCTAATTTGACTATAATTTTGAGTTTAAATCCATTGGAATTGTAGCTGGTTTGCCACTGAGAAATCCTATATTCTTCAATATTTCAAGTATATTTTTGCTTTGGGACAATGCTAACCCTTCATGTAAGTGTGCTACTGCCAATTTCAAGGATGCAATGCAATCTATCCAAGTTTTTTATTTCAAAAATAGACTATAAAAACTTCTTAAGTTGGTCCATTTCCTTTGATGTTGTCTCCTGTTAATACAATGTCATCAACATATATTAGTAATATTTTAGTTCCTTGTTAGCATCTTTTGATAAATATGATGTGATCAGCTTTACTGCTCTTGAATCTATAGTCTACTACTGTTGAACTGAACTTTTCAAACTAGGCTTTTGAAGATTGTTTTAACTCAAAGAGATCTTTTCAGTTTGCACACTAGTCCTCATTTTCCTAAGTTGAAATCAAGTGATTTTGTCATATATACTTCTTTATAAAGATCCCTATGGAGAAATTTATTGTTGACATTTAGTTGTTGTAATCTCCATTCTTTATTTATTGTAAGTGAGATGATTAAGTTTGGCTTCTAATGAAAAGGTCTCAAAGGAGTTTACCTTATGTGTTCGTGCGTATTCCGTAACAACCAATCTTGCTTTGAATTTTTCTACACTACCACCAATATTATATTTTATGTTAAATAGCTATTTGCATCTGGCTACTGGTTTGTTTGTTGACTTAGAACTAATTTTCAGGTGCAACTTTTGTAGAGAGCCTCCATTTCAAACTTTATAATTTCTTTCCTTCTCTTATCTGAGGATGCTTTCTCTGTTGTTCTAGGAATTCTGCATTCTCTTAGTGCTCAGGCAAATTTCTTGTTTGATGATGTTAAGGAAGAACATGAGACATGCCTTCTAATTAGATATTTTGTATATTATCGTATACCTATTTTTATTGCAATAGGTTAGTCATTATCTTCTCTTTGTTTGACTTCATTATGTTCAGACTAAACATTTGGAATTGCGAATGTCTAATCCGATGCAATTGTTTGCTCATGTTGTAATTGTTTTGTGGATTATTCACTAGGAGATTTCACTTGGTTGGAGCGTTGATTTAAGAGCTCACCTTGTCTCTTTATTATGGTGTACGCCTATGTCTCTTTTGATCGGTTTTTGACTCAACTATTTCTATTGTAGCTTTTGAAAATGTTGGTAAAACTATATCTTGTTCTGTACTTTAGTCATCTATTACATCCGCTAAATGCTTTTGTTCTTCACTATGATAGTAGGCTAATTCTTGATAAAAATTTACATTTGTTGAGATATAAATTTTGTTTATTCTTGGACTATAGCACCTATAATCTTTTTAGTTCTAGTCTTAGAAAAAAACACTTAACTAACCTTTTTTTCAGCTTGTCACTGAGTTGGGTTATTATTGTGGACATAAACACCTAAATGGTTTTAAGGGTAAGTGAAATGGCTTATTTGGACAAAGGACTTCAAAAGCACTTTGTTATTCAATTTTGGTGTAGGTATACTATTTATTATGTATAATGCAGTGAAGGCTACAGCATTCCATAATTGTGAGGGTATGTTCTTCTTAAATGACAAGACTCTGGCAACCTCTAATAAATATTGATTTTTCTTTTAACAATACTATTCTATTGAAGTGTATGAGCACATGTAGTTTGAGATAAAATATCATTATCTATTAGATATTTCTAAACTCCAATGACATCTATTGTCCTTAAGTATCTAATCCAAGTATTTTAATGTTGTTATTAAACTAATTTCTGATCTCTTTATGAAAAACTTGGAGAATTTCAAACAACTTCTAATTTTTTTTAATTAGGTATAGCCAAGTTACTCTATTGTAGTCATTTATGAAGGTTACAAAATATTTGTAATTATTCCAAAATAATGCTCTAAAAATTTATACATTATTGTGAATAATATTGAAAGAAACAATACTAGTTTTATTCAGTTTGGGTAAGTAGATTGATTTGTGGTTCTTAGCATACTCATATGTTTGGCATAAAATATTATTAGAGAGACTAGTATTAGGAAAAAACAACTTAAGCATATAATATGATAGGTGACCAAGCCTACAATGTCATTTGGAAGCTTCTTCTTGTTGACGTAGTAATACCTTATGAGTATGTTATATCACCTTCAAAAATGTAGAGCTCTTTTTCTTTAGTATCTCCATCAATCTTCCTCTCTGTGTGAAGCTCTTGGAAAGTATGTTGGATAAAATATTATTTAACAATTTAGATTCTTAGTCAGCTGACTAACAAATAATAAATTGACTAAAAATTTGGGAACATATGATAATAAAGAGAGTCTTAGTGATGATAAGTATATATCATCTTGTCTTGTAACTGGTGAAGTTGTACCTCTGCTAGTGTTATAAGTTTTGTAGGTATAAATTTACTTATGTGATTGAATCAAAACTTGTTGCTTGTTATATAGTCAGAAACTCTTGAATCAATGATCCAAGGACTCTTATGATTCATTGAATGATTCTTATCTTCAATTGGGAGGAGAGTTGTTTTTCTGATCAGTTGGTCATACTCCTCCTTAGAGATGGTTATTAGTAATTTAGTCGATGTTCTCTGTTATTTTTTGTTCAGGTTTGTCTGTTTATACTTTTCTGATTGAACAATGTTTGCTCAAGCTGGTTTGCCTACTATCAGTCAACACCTGACAACTGAATGTCTTAGTTTTCCATACTATGTACACCTTAAAGTTATTTCTCCCTGTTTCCTTGCTAGTGAAATCCCCTCTTCCTGTAGTTGCAGTTTCTCCTATGGTATATCCTGTATCATTTCCTGAGATCATGGTTGAAATTTCTCCTGTAGTTTTCTGATTAAGAGAAGATTTACTAGCTTTCTGGAGTCTTTCATATATCTCCTCTAATGGGGTGTTCACTTTCAGTTAGAAAATTTGCCTTATACTGTTCATACTATAAATCCAAACAATGGAGAAATTGTATAATCATTTACTCTTTTCAATCTTTCTTGATATCCTCTGCCTTGGCTAGTCTATAATGTTCTAATTCATTCCAAAGGCCAATCAGTACATTGAAATGTGTGCTTAATTTTCTTTAATCTTGACACAGGTTGTAAATTTGTTCTTGAATAGAAAACTCAAGATGAATTATTCTTACTCCCATATATCTTACATCTTACGAAGCTTTTCTTAGATCTTTGAACTTTCACAGTGATTCAATTCATGACTCCTTTTTGATTATACATTATTTAAAGGAACAAACATTACATCTGAATCTTCTAACTCCCAATCTTTCATCTTTACATGTTTTTTTTGGCAGGTCTTCTATTTGGTACTTCCGCTTTGTCTGTGATTTAAGATAGATATCCATGGACTTTGTCAATGAAAGATAGTTCTGGATGCTGCTCAACTTTGTGGCAGTGATATGTAACCTTCCTTTTTTTTGTGTGGCTTGTAGTCATCTCTATCAGTTATTTTTTGGCTCCAGATATAGCTCTCGGCTTTCTGATACCTAGAGCTCCAATACCATATTACAATTCAGGTTTTCAAATGTACTAATCTATGGTTTTTTAATAAATAATGACGTCTTTCTTCATTCACATACTTTTGAAATTATTCAGTACACACCAAACCCCAAATCTATGCTCTTATTTTTAGGCAGCAGTCCTACTTCAACTATACTTCTATCCAGGCTGAACTTTGGTGTTACAATAAGTTGGTTTTACTAATCGTGGGCTTTTGGATTTTGGATTTTATGGGATGTAATGAATCCAATGCTTCAATTATTTGGATGATACATTAGTGTAACCATACTTTCAAGTATTAAGCCAATGAGGATGTTTCTGAGTCCACTTTTTTTCAAGTATTGAGTTGATGAGGATAAGAATTCTTCATGTTCCTACGGCTTCATCAGATGGATTATGAGTGGACCAGTTAATGAACCACTGCTACATTAGTATAGAATCACTTATCAGCTGTATATCAGATGAGTTATGAATTGTCTTCTTAGATACATCAAAGTTACAGCATAGGAAACTATTTTGGTACTTCTGTCATGAAATTTATACTTATTTTGGGTCTGCTTGTAATGCTTGGTCTGGAGATTGAGTAGCACAATTTGCTTTGGCTTTAGTGACACTGGCATCCATATGAGCATGATGAATGCTGGTGCTCCTATACATGTGCAAGCTCACTGGGAATATGAACAATGTTTCTGATTGGTGTGACTCCTCTCTGAGTTTTGACTGGAGTTAGGAATAACTCATGGATAGTTTTGCATTGTAAAAAAACTCTGTAGAAGTGCCACCAAGTAGTTCTTCTGAATGTATGTCTATCATACGATAATAGTGAGCCAGTGAAAAATTCAGATTCCAGGTGCAATAAATACAAAAAAAAAATAATGCTACCTTGGTAAAATAGTGTTTGGGGCATTCCTCAGAACATATGAATACACAAAGATACAGACAACTTTTGGCTATGCAAACACATGGAAAGGCTGCACAGAACTTACATCTTGGATTATTGTGGAAAAATATACTGACTGTGGTCTGGCTGTTAGGTTTTAAGCTCTTTTTTTTTTTCAGTTGTTAGCGATATTTTTGTGACATCAAAATGCTGTCTTTTTCTGCCTGTATTTATATGGTTGCTAGGGCGCTGTTTGGATTGTGCCTAAAAAACAAGTTAGGCAGCCTGGCACAGAGCTTCTTAGGCCCAATTTAAACAAGTTAGGCTGCCTAACTTGTTCTTAGACACAATCCAAATGTTACTCAGATGTTGTCCTTGGTGCTGCCATCATATTGCATTTTGCTTGATGTTTTTTGAGCAACTGCATTTTGCTTGATGTTAAGAGTGTGAAGTTCATAGTTTTGTGTTTCACAATAACCTGATTGCTTATTCTGTTAATTGCTGGAGCAGGTTACTGTCCATGTCAAGGGTAAAACGGAGTGTTATGAGTGTCAACCAAAACCTACTCCCAAAACGTATCCCGTCTGCACAATCACTAGCACTCCTTCAAAGGTTGTCTTTATTGAAGAGCTGCATACATAGACTTCTCTTTTGTTTTAATTTTCTTTCAGAAGATGTCAGTTGTTATAAATATCAGAATTCATTGTGTTATCAGATCACTGAATTATTGTTTGACAAATTTTTGCCCACTGCATTTTCCTGTAAAGATTAACTTAGTGTCACCAAATTAAGAAGACCAATTTTTATGCACTACATTGGCACTTATTTTGCAATAAAAGTGATCTTCCATATGATCTCTTGTTGAAATGAATTATATTATCCTGTTAATCCTCACCTTGAAAAACTTGTTATTCAAACTTAATTCCATTTACTCGTGTTGGTGATTACGGTCTACTGCCATCTTTTGATTTTGGTTAGATTGCTTGTTGATATGCATAATGTTTTCATCTAACATATTGCACATATTTAAACAAACATGCTTATGAAATTCTATGATGTAGGATTCCCTTTGGTAGCCTCTTTTGGGATTTACGGTCTCTTTTGTCTGTTAATATAGCCTCTATAGTTTGAATGCTTGTTCATCTTGTACTATGATTGTTGTAATTAAAAATTGCATCTTAAATCTCTTCCACTATGAAAAGTAAAATTTTTGCAGACTCCAGTTTAGTGCTCTCAGCGGATTGTAACAATGATATCATCAATAGGAGTACTGTTGAAAGTTAAGCAAAGTGATTGACCTGCTTGTTGACATAATGAAGAGAATTAAGGTTTAGAATACCCTCGTGGGACTTAAGATTTACAAGGGTAGTTGCACAACAAAGTACTATTCTTGAAAAACTTGGGTTCATCACAACCATTAGAAGAAGTTGCAACCCAACTTGGAAAAGAGTAGTCGACATAGTGTAAATAGGCTATAAAAGAAGTCTAAGGAGGAGTTGTAACAGAGAGAGAACTCCCACCTATATAAAGGCTGGGATACTAGGATTTGAATGTACTCTCTTTTTACCTTTTCTCTCAGAATAAAAAATTCTTCTCATTTCTTTCTCATCATCACTGAGAAACTATAGATTCATATCCAACAAACCCCAGAAAATTATAAAACTTGCTATCATTTTTTTGCAACTTTTGTGGTATGACCTTAGTTGAGGCATTTGTCAATATAACATATTTTTCCTGTATCTAGGTAAGCAAAACGAATATTTGAAATGCGATATGCTTATGTAGGTGTTAAAAGGACCACATAGCACACTTGCATGTTGGAGCATATGCATTTTATAAAATAATAAAACATGTAAAAACCATGAAAAAAGTATGTACATTATGCCATACTCTAGTTAGTGTTTTATAACTAAATACATATCCAAATGGATTAAAAAATGGAATTAACATCAATAATTTATTGTAGGCTTAATGTAAGCTTTAGTAACATGTTTATTATGGTGGCCATAATGTCCCAGGATTTTCTTGTTTTACTAAGCTAATAAAAAGGAAGTATTCACAAGTAACAATGTAATTTACCCAATTTTTCCAAATCTGTCCAACTCTGAACATTTATGAAAAGGTTTGGGATATGTATGCATGGATGTCACTTATAAGTGTGTCTAATAAAGCAAAAAAAAAAAAAAAAAATCAAACCATTTCTTAGGTGCTATTTAATGCATATGTAAGCATATGTGTAAACTTGACTGTATAGCACCTGCATATGCTGCATTTTCTAACAGCAAGAGAAAAGGAAAGAAGAAACAGTTCACTGCTCGGCAGGAAAAGCAGTGCATATGACAACAATTTTGTTGAATAAATCTATGCTACGGTTTTTGTAGAACACTGTAGCTACAACTTAATTGCTCTAATTTTGTCCTTGTATTGTTTTGGGAATCTGGCTTCTCAAATTCAGAGCCGAATGCATATTCATATTCCTTTGTTCAGCCCATTTTGTGATGCACGATCATGCCTATGAGCTGTAGCCTCTGCCTTCCATGTGTAGTAGCAAATACTCCATATTATTGGAATTATATGTAATATGCTCTATTCCTCTTTTTTATTTGGTTGGTTGTCATTGTTCATCTAATTTATTATTCAAACCAATTTTAGAATTAAATGGCATCTATAGGGTCTATAAGATTGGACTTTTGTGAATTTGGTGCGCCACATTTTCAGGCTAATTCTGTCCATATAGTTTTAGGGTCTGGCTTTCGGAACACCACATACTAATCTATTTTATTGTCATGTTTCCAGGGTTATATATTTTCAAGAGACGGGTAACATAAAATTCAAATGGCTTGAGCCATTATTGTTAAAGCTTCTTTAGTTTTGACTTCTACACATTGAAGTGCAATTCCATAAGCTTGGCCTATGAAGAATCAATTTTAGGGGCACGACAGAAATGGAGATTTTCATAGGAAAATTTTCTTAGTTTGGCACCACCTTTTTGCAATCCCAAATTCTTTTTGAAGCATGAAATTCTATACGAAAAATAAAAGAGGGCCCACTTTTTCTTTTCTTTATGAAATGAAGCTTTCATGCAAGCTTCTCCTTGTCATTTGTTATAATTTCTAAGGTTTGTGGATGTGTTTTGTTATAATTTCTAAGGTTTTGTGGATTTGTGAATTTAGGGTTTTCTCAGTAATGAAGAAAGATGAAAAAGTTTTTTTTATTCTGAAAGAAGAGAAAGAGAGTACATCTTTAGACCCTAGTATTCCATTCTTTATACATATGGAAGTTCTTTCTACAATAGAACTACTCAGGCCTTTTTAACCGCCTATTTACAATTTTGTCTCCTATTGTAGACAATGTCAAATCTTTGTCATTTACTTCTCTGATTATTGTAGATAATTGGTCACTGACAGGCAACGACAAGACAAATTGAAATAATGAATATGAATTGTTTTGGCGGTTATTGTCAAGGAATGCTTTGTCTTTGTTATTCTCATAAAGTAGGATACATCTTCAAAGAAGGCAATATTGATGGATATATCTCTCGCTAATGTTTTGTAAGAATATCATATTATAGTCTTTATTTATTCTAGAGTATTCTAGGAACATGCATCTAATAGCCGTAGGTTGAAGGTTACCCCTATTTATGCTCAAATTTTGGACAAATCTAATACTGAAACACCATGGGATCAATGTGGAATATGTCATTGTTAGGACAAAAAATTTGAAAGGGGAGTGGATGGTATCCTATTAATCAAGTAACATGTTGTTTATATAATGTCACTCCAAAACTTGTAGGGTAGAATAATACACCATTTTGTTATGGTGTTGCTAGACAAAAAATTTAAAAGAGAATTTTACTATGTTGGAGATATTCTTGAAACTCTTTTGAAAGATACTCTCCTCTATTATTAGCTTTTAATCTTTTTTTGATGTATTAAATTATTTTTGCACTTTGTGGAATAATTTGAACATGTGACTAACATCATCATAAATTTTCATTAGATAGATTCATATTATTATAAAAAATTATCAATGAAGCTTATAAAATATTCGAATCTATCCAGAGAGTTGTATGTAAATATTTACACATCACTATGAATCAAAGAAGAAGGTTGTAAGCCTTTTTTATTAATATGACTAGAAAATTTATTCATGTGATGTGTAATAAGTTCACATGTTTCATAAGTAGGTTTAGGATGAGATTTATAACTAGGGAACATGGTTCTATATTTGCAAAGAGATAAATGATCTAATGTATAATACCATAAAAGTAACTCCTTTTGACTTGCGTAAACTTTGGCTTGTTTTCTGCCAATATCCAGAAGCTATAGGACTCCATCTTCAAGGTTCTGAAAACACAGTATGAAGGGAGAAAATGTTACACTACAATTTAGGATTTTTTTGTTAAGTAGTTAACTGAGAGTAGGTTACAAGGAAATTGGTTAACTAAAATAGTTGGGAAGAGGTTCAATGATCTTATTTGCATGCTTTCTCTACTTTTCACCAAATCATGTTTTTCATTGGCTAGAGTACATGTTTGACTTGTAGTGTGCTTGACAATAATGAGAACAATTTGAGGTTATCGTTCATGTGGTTAGTGACTCGAGGCAATGATCTATAGTAAGATTTGTACTTGCTTTGCTCCTTTGTTGGTTGAGGTAGATAGCGCTTTCTTGGTTTGCATCACTTGGTCATACTCATCTTTACTAAGCTCTAATCTCATTGTCTTTCACTTCCCATTGCCATTTTTTTTGAACTAAATGTTGCATACAAGTACCAATTTCCTCACAAATTAATCATGTTTCACTAAGCTGATGTAATATAATTTTGTGAACTATTGTCTCATCCAAATCTGTATTTGTACCCTAAGAATGAATTAATGTGTTCAAGGCCTTTCCGTAGTGCATCATGTAATGCTTTTTATGTTTAATGAAGGTCTGGACTCGTTTCATAGTTCATGATTTTATGCTGCAGCAGGTTTTATTTGTTACCTCACAGACTAATTGCTGTCACATTCAATGTTTTTTGATTGTTTAAATGGCTTCTTTTGTCTAGTCTTATTCTAGCTGAACACGTAGTCTGTTGTATCCTATTTAGCATAGTGAAATTGGCATAACTAAGTTTATATTATTGCTTTCTTACTAGAAAAATTTATTTATTGAGCAGTTTTTTTCTCATGCCATGCAGTTTGTTCACTGTATTGTCTGGGCCAAGGATCTACTATTTTCAAAGTTGTTTGGAGACAAAAACCAGGATAATGATTTAAATGTGCGCTTAGGTGATGCAGACAATTCATCAAGTAATGCTGAAGATGTATTTGAACAAGGTTTGAATGAGGGACTTGAGAAATATGGACGACGGATATATGATCATGTTTTTGGATACAACGTTGAACTTGCTTTATCTAATGATGAGACATGGCGGAACCGAAAAAGGCCCACACCAATATATAGTAAAGATGTGCTTCCAGATAATTTCACCAGGGAGAATGGCTCACTTGGGAACTGCAGAGAAGAGTCTGCATTGTCTGCTATGTCATTGCTTGGTATTAAGAATTCACAAAGCGTCTGGAGTCTTGTTGAAAACTCAAAAATCTTTTTGGAGGCTTTGAGACTGTTTTTTGAAAAAAGACAGAAGGTCTAATTCCATTTCGTGTGCTTTATAGCTGTGTATTTTGTCTCTCTCTCTGTTTTTTTTTTTGTAGTTTGTAAGTTTCCTTGTTTTTTGTATCTTCAAAAACGTGTTTTCCTTGTTTTTGTTTTCAGGATATAGGAATCCTAACCTTTGACAAAGATGACCAGTTAGCAGTAGAATTTGTGACAGCTGCTGCAAATATCAGGGCATCCTCTTTTGGGATTCCATTGCATAGCTTATTTGAAGCCAAAGGCATTGCGGGTAACATTGTGCATGCTGTGGCTACCACTAATGCTATCATAGCTGGGTTGATAGTGATTGAAGCAATCAAGGTGCTACAGAGTGATTATCAAAACTATAGGTATGTGCTGTTGCCTTTGCTGATTCTGTGCAGTGTCTGTCATTGTCTTGCAGTATAAGTTTAATGTTGGCTGGACAAGGCAGGCTTATTCTTCAATATTCTTAGTATAATAATAAGCTGATAAAATGGTTGTCACTTGGTTAATTTGAAATTTACTTTCTATGTTGATGATTTCATGTTACTTTTTTCTGCTTTTTAGGTTTCCTCAAAAAAATTGTGCTTTGTTAAACCATCAAATTGTGTACCAGCACATGCTATTGGTGGTCAAACTGTTCTCCACTATAAGTTTCAATTTTGTTTCCTAAAACAATATGGGTTCAATGTCATTGATAAATCCTCTTCCAAACCCTACAACCTGAATTTCATTATTCAACCTGGTTGATGACTTCAATTTGGCAGCACTATTGAGTGAATAGTCTTCAGCACTGCCTGCAAATTTAGGAGGTTTAAATTGCATGCTGAGAGGAACAAAACCTTTATCCAGCAAATATCTGTGGAAAATTTAGGTTGTCGGATATGTTACTCTTCCTCATCCTATATCTTTCTTTTTTGTAGCTTTAATTGGTCAAACATATTTCTTTCATCTACTGCTCTCTTGGTTCTGATCATCTTAAGGTAGATGGCATGCTGTATATTGTCTTTCCTCTGAAGTGCAGAACCATCTTAAATCGACTGCCACATCTTGTATTAAATTGAAGCTTCTAGTTATGCATGTCGGTTCAGGCTTGAAACTCTATTGATGGCCTACACTATCATATATTATGGCAAGAATTATGATGGGAATCTTCTGGTCAAAATTTTCTTGTGTTAGTGAAGAACATCATACTGGCTATTTTGCACTTAAAAAGAGCTGATATCCATTATCAATATCTTCAAATGGACTTGCAAGTAAACTTCCAATATCCTTCCATTTTTCTTAAAAGCAAGATTGTGGCTAATATTAGTAACAGGAATGGTAGGTTTCTGTTAAGGAATGAGAATGAGGGCTCAGTCTCCATCATGGCTGAGCAATACAAGACTTGGTTGCTCTAAAAAGTACCATCTAGAAGCTCAAGTAACCCGGGTTCATCAGTCCATTTTGTTATGTAATTGGGTAATTAGTAAAGCCCAGTTAAGACAAGGTCCAAACCGAGTAGGAGTCTAGGTTAACGTCTGATTATGCTAGGATTTAGTATACATATAAATAGCTGTATGTATTCTTGATAGATGAATAAGAAAAATTCTAAGTGTGCAGGGCACTCATCATTGATGACTAAACCCTAGCCTTCCTCAAAGACCTGAAACCTGAGAATCCCAAAATTTGACAGTTTCATGCTGTCTCTAGTTACAAATGGCATAGGAAATGCAAACAATAACAAGAGTTGAGACACATCGTGCAGTGTTTTTGACATCCATACAGGTTTAACGTGCATCTAATCGATATTTTTAATAAGAGCACTCTTTTTATGCGTTTCTTCTAAAATTTTCACCTTTACAGCTAGGATAGTGGATTGCATAATTTAAACACCAACATCAATAGGCTTTATCTGTATATACACTCAAAAACCAGGAGAAATACACTATGAAGTAATCCTCCAGTTCACTTATTTTCACATCATTCAACTTAAGTGTGTGCACATACTGATTTCTAGCGCATGTGCATGAAACAGTTTTTATTTTCATCAACTTACATGACCTCTTTTCTATTCTTTTAGAATGATATTGTCTTGAACATCCAACAAGGAAAGTGCTCTTGATGCATGTGTGCGCACTGTTTTTATCCATTTCTATTGTCATGTGCATGAAGCAATTTTTGTTTCTATCTGCTTAATTTGAACTCTTTTCTGTTATTTTAGAATGACATATTGCCTTGAGCATCCAACTCGGAAGATGCTTTTGATGCCTGTAGAGCCATTTGAGGCTAACAAATCATGCTATGTTTGTTCTGAGGTATCACTTATCTTTTTCAATAGTTGTAAGTATGACAACTTGTTTGACCTTGTTTCTAATTGCATAATCATTTAATGAAAACAGACACCACTACTCCTTGAAATTAACACATGTTCCTCAAAACTCCGAGATTTTGTTGAGAAAATTGTGAAGAACAAGCTAGGAATGAACTTACCCTTGATCATGCATGGATCAACCCTCATATATGAAGTTGGCGATGATCTTGAGGAAGATGTTGCTGCTAATTATGCTAGAAACCTTGATAAGGTTGTGGCCTCTTAGCTCTTGATTGGATGTTGTATTTTGTTTAGATGTGGATAATATCCCACTAACAAATTGGACACTTAAATCTACAGGTTTTACGTGAACTTCCTTCTTCTGTTACCAGTGGGTCAATTCTTACTGTCGAGGATCTTCAACAAGAATTCTCATGCAATATTAACATCAAGCACAGGTCTGTCTTAAATAATCTAAATGCTTAAATTTCCTTTGTTTATCTATTTGGATGTCATAATTAGCAATCTATTCTATTTATTCTATTTAGTTATGGTTTGTTTTTTTTTTTTGTGGACTTCCTGTCCATGCTATTTTGTATCTAATATATATTTTTTAAAGGGTTGGGATATATATATGCATACAATTTTATAAATATACATATAATTCTTAGGACCAATTTTGTTTTATTTTGGACTTCAACTTTTAGAAACTTGTCAGCTTCATCTGGAATCTATATTTCACATAAACATACTTTGACTTGACCTCTTAGGTTCAAAAAGACATTGAGCTGGCTCTTACATGAGCCAAAAGCTATTGTAATAAGAATAAAGTAGCAAAGTAGTGATTTAAGCCATTTTAATAGATAGGAAGTAGAGTGCAAAGAATTATTCTGGTTGCCTGGAACATTTTTGTTCACCTGTTTTGTGCTGTTGGACAAGCTTCATACCACCCATTTGCATGTCTTGGAGATTATTGACAACCATGCTACAGGATTTAGTTGTTGAACTCCCAACAGGCAAAATATTGGTTGACTTGAAGTTCCCATTCTCCTGGGTTTTACTCTCATAACCTCTACTCTTGGTGTTTTACATTGATTTAACTCCGCCATTTTTCCTTTCAAGATTTATGTTAGTAGAAATCCCTAGCCAAGCTTAATATTGTTATGCCTGAATTTTTTTCATTTGCATTTTGAGCTTTGACAAATTCTTAGAAGAATTGATGGAAAGATAGTGCAAAAGCTTAACCCAGGCCATACACTCCCTATAAATAGTTCTAGTACCTGGCTCTATTACTTGGCTTAACTCATTGCCTAGTTACTCAAGAAATACCAGGTCTGTGTCCATACTTTAGGCCTAGTGCAATCCTAGTCTCTAGTTAGAAGCCTTATTGACATGAACTCCTACACTTTTAACACCTGTCAGCATTCCCAGCCTGGATACAATAGTACTAAGCTGATCACTTTTGAGTGATTTAGCAAAGATATCAGCCAGCTTCAATTCTGACTGATCATGGAGTGATATTGTTGGGAACCTTTTATCAGAGAATGTAGATCAACCTCTATGTGCTTGGTCCTCATGGAAAACAGGAGTGTTTCTGATATGTATAGCAACTTGATTGTCATGCAATAGGGGTTTGGAACCAGATATCTGAATTCTCAGTTCATTAAGCACAGTTTTTAATCATAGGATTTCACAAGTTGCCAGAGAAATTGTTTTATACTTGGACTCAGCACTAGAATGGCCTTTGTACTTGGACTCAGTACTAGAATGGCCTACCACACTAAGCTTTTTACTCTTCCATGTGACTGGGTAATCTCCAATAAACATATAGTATCCTATAGTAGACTTCTTATCTGTTGGAGATCCAGCCCAATCTGCATTTTATAGGCTAGGATTTTATGATGATCATGTACCTTATAGACTAAACTAGCCCCTGGTGTACCGTTTAAGTATCTCAGAATATCGCGAACTGCTTCTAAATGAGTTACCTGGGGTTCCTGCATAAACTGACACCGCACTGATAGCAAAGTAATGTCAGTCTGATTGTCGGATAGGTTAGTCTCCCGTAAGCCTTCTATACATCTCTGGATTTTCTGAGATATCCCTTTTATCTGAATTCCGAATACAGTTCGACGTTAGGGTCCATAGGAGATTTTGCATATTTGCTTCCAGAGAAAACCAGAATCCTGAAGTTCAGAATATACTTCCGTTGTGTGAGAACCAAGCCTTGCTTGAAATGAGCAATATCAATCCTAGGAAATAATGATGTTTTCCTAAATCTTTTACATCAAAAATGGCATTCAGGAATGCTTTTAGCTGACTATGCTATCCTCATCATCTATTGCCAACATCTATATAAACAATTAGGTGTAGTGACACCTTAAGCTAATCTTTTAGGCATCGTTTGGTTCGGAATCAGGATTAAGATCAGGATCAAGACTAGTAAACTACTTTTGTAAATTAATATTTTTTTATCAAAATTAACGCTATAATAATTTAAAGTTTGAAAAACTATTTAATTTTTTATAACAATTTAATTTAATAACAGTGTAAAATAAGTAATATTAATTTTGCAAGAAAAAAAAATATTCCTAAAAAATGTTGTCCTGATCTTGATTCCAAACCAAACGAAAGACCAGTGAGTAAGAGTAATATGCCTGGCTTCAGTTGAAACCAAAGTCCCTCTATGCACTACTAAACTTCCTAGATCATGCCTTTGGAGACTGCTCCAATCCATAGTAATCTTGAGTTTGCACACGTAACCATAACCAGCTGTGGAAGTAAATCCTGTAGGAGCCATATATGCTTATTCAAATCACAATGAAAGAACATTTTTCACATCTAGCTGGGACAAGCATGGTGAAAATTTAACTGCTATAGATGGAATTACCTCAAGTGGGTTCAGTTTGGCTCCTGGAGAGAAGGTGTTCAAGTAGTCAATCCTATAGGTTTTTGTGTGGGATCTGGATGATACTCGATAGTGTAGACCCACTTGAACCCTACAGTGTTGTCACATCATGGTGATGAAACCAGTTCCCATGTTTCATTATTGTGAAAGGCCTCCATTTCAGTCACCATGACCGGTCTCCAATTAGGGTCAGCAAGTGCATACTTTAACACTTCTAGGGATTGAGCCCGAAGAAATTGCAAGGAGAAGGCCTTGTGGGAAGGAGAAAGAGAGCAGACATTTGCTGATGTGGTGTTCGGTACATGATCTCCTAAGCTTTTCAAGTGCAACAGGCAGTTCATTAATGTTAGCAATAGGAGCAGAGTCAGGAGAAGAACTTTGTGTAGAGCCTTCATTAGGAGGAGACTGATTTTAGACATCCGAGTCCGGAACAATCTTCTTCATTCTCCTGGCATAGACAATGACCTCAGTGTAGTCCTTAGGGGGTGAATAAGAGCAAGTTTCAATGTCAGGCACTGAAAGAGTAAGAACAAGCAAGTTGAATTGCCTTTGGACTGAATAGCAGGACCCTGCAATGTTTTACCCTTTAGAGAATAGTAGAGGATATTCCCATAAAAGGTTGCATCTGCTGAAATATCTCTCTTACGAGATATTGTTAGCCTTTTTGAGATCGGAAGTAACTTAGAAAAATACATTTGAAAGATGTTGGGTGTAGTTTATCCCTTATAGGAATGCACAAAACACAAACATCTAAATACCCTAGAAACAATATGAAATGGTGACTCGTGAGTGTATAAGATCTGAAAGAGACTCCTGTAATTCCAATAAATGAGAGAGTACTTGATTGATTAAATAGCATTTTGTTAGGCAACATTGCTCCTAAATGAAGAATGCTTATTTCTTTCAAAAAAAGGTGTATGGGAAACCTCAAATAGGTGTTGATTTTTATTATCCGCTGAGAAGTAAAAAGATAGGATGTTTGAAAGAGGATCCCTAAGTGTAGAAGGTAGGCCCGAAATTCATTTGATAAATTCTCTCCTCCATTGTCAGCTTGGGAGACTTCGATGTGTGCGCTAAACTGTGTAACAGCTCTTCGTGAAAATTTGGAACAAACTAAATACAACTTTTCTTTTCATTAGATATAGCCAAGTCATTTGAGAATAGTCATTAATGAATGAAATGAAGAGTTTAAATCCATCCATAGAAGGCTTTCTCGTAGTCCAAACATCAAGATGAATTAGGAAAAATGGAGAATTTTTATTTATCCGAGGTGGAAAAAAACGTTCTGTTGTTTTACAAACTTACGAGATAGCGACAAAGTTCCTCTCATAAAGGGACTGCTAGAAAACATAGACTTTATAATATAATAGAAGGGATGTCCTAATCTACAATGCCATCTAGCTAAAGACTCTTGGTGACTCGGTAGAATAGAAGATTCTTGTGATGCTTAAGGGTTCATGGCCAACAGCACTTGGTAGATATAGTTCTCCATCTTCACATTCTCCACTAATTATCCTCTTCATGTGAAGCTCCTAAAATACACAATGAGAAGGATAGAAAGCTAATGTTATAATTGAGAGACTTGGGGATTAATTGACAACAGCTTGTAAGAAAATTTAGGGACTTAGAGAACTGAAGATAGTGACAAGCTGTGAAATATCTACTTCTCCAGAAATGTGAGATACGAGTTCCATCAATTAGAGTAACATGCTTTGAATAAATATGATCATATGCTCTAGAATCTATTATCCATGTAAGATTCAGAGGCATGATTGGCGGTAAGTGTTGAAGTATAAGAATTAGGGCTCAATCCACATAATGGGCTGAGCTATAGAGAACTTGGTTGCGTTAAAATATACCATCCAAAAGCCCAAGTACCTAGGTTTGTTATAAGCCCAATTAACTTGTAAATAGATTATTAGCGAAGATCAAAACAGGGTCAAGTTCAAATAGGAGGCTTAAGTCGGTTCGAGTTTGCTAGGGTTTTTAACAATATATGGGCATGCATGTACTCATAACAAAGATTAAAATTTTAAAAGAGTGCAAGGCACTCACCTTGATCTCTAAGAACCCTAGTCTTCCTCAAGGACTAAATCCTAGAATCTCAAAATTTAACATGGTATTAGAACTCTCAGGACCGCGAAAATGAACCAAATCATGGCTAATAGTGAGAACCCGTAGAAAAATAGAGGGAGCTTGCCGATCACCTCCGCCAAGTTGAAAGGGATAGAGAACTATCTTATATGGGCGAAGGTTGTAGAAATATGTTTAATCTAAAAAAGAAACAAGATCATCTTTTGAAGGAGCAATCAATAGACAAAAATGCCGAAGACTATGAAGTAATGTTATTATTTTTAAGTAACCTCGAATACAATGTAGGTAGATTACTAATTCAGTGCTAATTCCCAAAAGGCAATTTGAGAAAAGTTAAGAGGGATATATGACAATGAGAATAATATCTCTGAAGTTTGTGTGTTGTATGAGGAAATACTAACAGCCAAGTATGATAAAAAAAAAATAAGTGTATTATAAAATTATTAGTGGATTATGGGATGCGGTAGATTATTATCTTTTAGGCAAGACAAAAGAAGTGAAAGAGAAAGGGGAGTGAAAATGATCACTTTTTCGACCGAATTAGACCCTCAATATGAATTGCTGAAGTCTTAACTTTATGAGCAACAATGAGACACTATTAAAACACAAAGAACTACAATGGTAGCCTCAAAAGAAAGACAATGATTGAGGCATTAGCTTTGATCTTAGGGGAGATTAAAACTATATAAAGAATAACAACAACAATTATGGTAGAGGCTTAGATTTTATGAGAGGCAAAGATAGAGAAGATTCAACAAGAAGAAGAGAAAAAGAAAAAGTTTAACATTTATGTTTACAAAGTGTGGAAATGTTGGTCACATAATAAATAGATGGTTTGTGATAGGCAAATCAACATGGGCTAATAATGTGAGAAATTTTCTAGGGATTTAGTGGATGTAGAACTAGGGTTTTTCTCAATATTTTGAGAGAAAAGAATATGACAGGGATCTACATTAAGCTTGCACAAATCTGGTAGTTTGAAAAAGCAAAAAGCAAAGTGTTGTAGCAAGTTCAAGTGTTAAAGCTGAATACAGTACTATAACAATTGCTATTTTTGATGTCTTATGACTAAGAACGTTACTAATAGAAATGCGGTTTATTATTTGTGCTAACTAGGTTTTACTTCACACTTTTAAGGACCCTATTTTTCATTAGAGAACCAAACACAAAACAGTTGTCAAAAAAGGAGGTTCGCAATCAGCGAACGAGCTGAACTCAAATTTAAATTTTAATATCAAAATGATTTTTTAAAAAAATCTACATTAAAATACTAGATTAACATATAAATATGATGATATTCATGATTAACTAGTAATTAACATTTAAGACAATAAAATAATAAACAAAAAGCTTAAAAAATAACATGGATAATCCTAAATAATACCATAAATAAATGTCATTCAAGTAACAAAAATGAAATATCTATATATTTGTCTATATTTCATATATATATATATATATATAATATTATTATATAAATATATTATATAAATAATAATAATAAATTTATAAAAATTTTAAAAATTAATGGAGCTCTCGAGCTAGAGGTTTCAGGAAAAATTGATCGAACCCTAGAGTGAGCCTCGAACTAAATTGGCACCCTAACATAGGAGCCTCGAACTAAATTGACATCCCAACATAGTTAATCATCTTCCTAGTTGTGTATGTAAAAGACAGCATTATAACTGGGAGTAATACAATTGACATAGTAAATCTCAAAACAATTTATGCAAACAAGATTTGAGATTAAGAATCTTGCTAGATGGCAGTTCTTGGGAATTGAGTTTGTACACAAAGCAAGGCCCAATGTTAACACAAAAAAAGTATGTACTGGGTATGTTAAAAGAGATAGGACACTTGAGGATCTAGTGGTTTGCAGAAGGCCGGTAGGAAAAGTGATTGCGGTTGGTGTAGTAAGTTCATGCTGCAACCAAGCTAGTGCACCAAATTGTTAGATATCTAAAGGGGGCACTAGGAATAGGTCTATTGTACAAGAAAACAGGTACACTGACGACAATAGAAAGCATATACTGATGTTGATTGGGCATGATCACCTATTGACGGGGGATCAACATTAGGTCTCTAGACTAAACTAGGTGGTAACTTGGTAGTGTGTCAGAGTAAGAAGCAAGGAGTGATGGCTTGGTCGAGTGTTTTGAGGCAGAATTTGGGGCCATTGCACTTGCAATCTGTGAAATATTGTGGCTAAGCTACTGAATGAGCTAGGATGTCCGGTAACAAAACCAGCAACACTGAAATGTGACAATCAAGCAACACTCCACATCACAAATAACCCACTGTTTCATCAAAGAACAAAATACATAGAGATGGATCTACACTCTGTGAGAGAAAAGGTACAGAACAAGTTGCTGAAGCCAGCCCCTATGAAGTTTGAAGATCAGTTGGCTAAGATACTAAGTCCTTAAAACTCAGACAAGATGGTCAAGATCAGAGACAAGCTAGGAGCATTGGACATTTATAGTGCATTTTGAGGAAAGGTGTTGAAAATATAGGCTCATATCTCCACTTTAGGACTTAGATTTATTGCAACATGGTTGCATCTAGTGCCTTCCAATGCTAATTAAGTCCCGGTCCTCATCAATAACTTGGGTTATAAGTCAATTATCTAGAAGTATGTAAATGAGCCATTAGTAGAGCCCAGTTAAGAGTTTTGAGTGCATTTAGGACTGCTCACTATATAAGGGGATTTATTCTAGGGTTTCTGAAAGTCTTTTTTGATTCTCTGAATATAGCAATGGTGTCCCTGTTCCGGAAACACTAATTCCTTATTGTTGATATCCAGAAATCCTAGATCTAAAACAAAAACTTAAGCGTACTCTCGAAGCCAATCCATGGATTTTGCATTGGGAGGTTGCTTATTTATGTAGTGCTGCTTGCCCTGGGTCATCTAGAAAACTTCCACTGCTTTAGTGCACTACAAATAGTCCCTCTCTATTATATTTGATGGAAATTATATGAATTCCCAACATGTCTCTAGCGATCTTATGTTCACTCTCAAGAGTCCATCATAACTTGCTTGTTTTGATTGTTGTCTGAGTTGTAGATGGATTGAACAATCAGTGCCGGACACATTGGACACCATGCTGCTGATGTAGGTTTTCTGGTTGAAGCTTAGGAATTGATAGGCTGCTTCATATTCTTAGAAGAATTCAGGAAAGATAGTACAGAAACTTAACCAACCCTAGGTATACACTCACTCCTTATAAATAGATCAAGAACTTGCCTTTGTTCCTGGGCTTAACTCATGACCCAATTGCACAAAATAAACAGTAAGTTCAGGTCCATACTGAAGTCCTAGTTTAATTCTAATCTAGCTAGAAGCCTTGTTGCCATAAACTCTTTACAGTTCAACAAATGGATGCTTGAGTAATTCTCACACTACTATAATTCACACCTTAATTTGTGTACTTGTAGTGTTCTTATCTCAGATGGGGAAAAGGACCATCTTCCAATCCTAGATGCATATTTCGACCCAGATTTATGTATTTGTAACAGTTGGTTATCATGATTGTGCTTGTGTATTATGATAGTTAGCATACTGTGATCCAAACTTTATATATTTTCTTGGTATTTTCAGAGAAGATTTTGATGAAGAGAAAGAGCCAGATGGGATGGTCCTGTCTGGATGGATGCCTCCCAAAGGAAAAGATGACCCATTCATGGATAATGGTGAGACCTCTTTAAAGGCACCTCTGACTGTTCTGGAAATGGAGAAAAGCAATGCGGATGAGGTTGCTGTTGGGAAACCAAATTGTCTCAGTGGGACAAAGAGAAATTTTTCTGAAATGGCAGAAAGACCAGCAGATGGAGAGGCATCATTGGCTTGCCCAGATACTAGTACCAATAGAGCAAACCCCGAAGAAATCGAGGACAATGATGAAGATGAGCTTGTAATGCTAGATGAAAATCCTGAGATAGGGAAGAAGAAAAGGTTGAAATAACACCTCTCATTTGGATTTTTTTTTTATCTGTAGCAAATCCAGGTATTCTTTTGGTCATCTTAGTAACTTATATTGGGAATTAGCCTTTCCACTAACCTAGTGTGGCTCAATCTTTGTAACCATGTGGATATCTATCAGATGTATATTGCTGTGCTTTTTATGTTGAGAACATGGGATTTTGATACCAGCTACCCTTCGGCGCAAGAGAGACTTGTTTTCTTTGAATTGTTTGTTGGAGATATTATTTGAGAATAACCTTTTGGGATTTTAAATCAAGTGCAGATCTGGGCCAACGTTTTCTGGGTTGGTTTTCAAAAATACCGGGCTCTGAAACTTTATTGTTAAATTTGACCTTTGGAGTCGCTGTGCAGGATTCTGGTATTAATTAAGTGGCATTACAAATTGACATTTGATACAACTTCGACTCCTGTTGGATTTATTTGGTAGACTCGTGATTCTTGCCTGGATTCCATATACTTTCTGGAGACCTTCAACTAACAGTTGGGGGAGCGCAGGCTCCTTGGCAGCGAGCATTTGGGGTGATATTTCAGGATAATAAATCAAATAACTATATTAAAATAAGCTTAAAATTTAAAGAAGGGGAAAGTAAGTTGGAAAATTTTTTATAGTAATATTTTATTTGAACAGAAACTCAATTGATGAGTATTTTGATAGAACTGGATTACTTTTTTATATTATGGCTTTGAACCGGTAAACTCTAACTTAATTCCTATCCTAAAATGATCGTGGATTTTAATAAAAACTACGAAATATAAGAACAAGTTTCACTTCATGTCTGTATATTAATTTTTCATGCATTTTAAAATTTTTTTACATATTATTTAACTTTAAAAATACTATTTATCAAATCGGCCAAGGCGTGTAGCACCTAGTCACTATGCAATTCCCTAATCGCGGAGTTTCGCATGATGGTGACGGGCATGGGCATGGTATAGCAAAATAATCGGCGAAGTACAAGCTGACTCAGGAATTCTGTCCGATATAGCGGCTCTAGATAGTACAGTGCAATATCGCGATTTCCATAACAGAATGCATTATTACTCTGGGGATATGGAAAAATAAAGCGTAAAAAGTTTGTAAACAAAAAAAATAAAAATAAAAAGAGCAATTATTTAAAACACAAGTATTCTAATTTTGGAGAAGAAAAATAAGCAGCAAATGAATTAAAAGCAGTGTAATTTCCCTTCTGTCTAGACAATATGTATAAAAATGCCCTATGGTGTGGATTCCAAAAAAGTAGTCACCAGCCTATCATCCATCCACATCAAGCACACAGATTAGAGTTGAATGCTGGAGAGTATGAGCATGAAAGCCTCAGCATCTATAATAACAACAAATAATACAACAAATCAGCCGCAATATAAGCATATAAAAAATAGCATCAAGAGCAACCATAAATAATAGTCTTACGATTTCATTAATATGTTTGCATTGTCTCCATCTGCTGCCCTCGGTAGAATCTACTGCGCAAGTATATCTGTTGATAAAAGAGTAGATCCTTAGTAAATTTGTTTAAAAACGACAATATTCCAAAGTATTAAAAGTCGGTAGCATCAAGGTAAAGGAAAACATACATGCAAGACTGGATGTTCATACATCACTGATGGATCATATTATCCACATGCAAATACATGTCCATGAACGCTACATCATTTCGGTTTTAAAAGAATATTTTTTGGCAAAAACCATCATACTTATAATGAATTTATGAAAAAAATATCTATCTTATCATTATTAGTAAAAAATTACTCACCTTATATTATAAAAAAAATTACATTGATTAAAATATTTAAATAATATTCTATTTTAATTCTATTTTATTCATTAAATTAATATACCAATTAATTTTTTTTTTATTTTGATTCAAACAGTTGGTCCATAATCATCCAACAATTGGTCTAATAAAATTAATTTTTTTATTTTTAATTTTATAATATCGGACAGTTAATTCTTTATAAAAATTGGGGTCCTTTATAAAAATTGAGATAAAATGAGTTATTTTTTTATTAATTAAATAGTTATCTGAACCAAAACCATATGAGGATAATTTTATCTTTTTATATTAATTTCATCGGTAAAATCAAATTATCAAAAAATATTTTTTAAATACTATAATTAGAGGTGGCTTTCTGTAAATTTATAATATGAGAGGAGTGATTTTTCACTAATAGTAATAAGGTAAGCAATTTTTTATAAATTTATCATAGAAAATGTGATTTCTTATTAAAAACTCTTAAAAAATTAAAACACATCTCAAGAACGAATATGTAATAATTATGTGACACGCGACATTGTTTCCATTCTAGATTAAAAAAGTAAAACGAATTAGTATAGAATTACAATAACAACCATCAATAAAAAGGGTATTTGAAACATAGTTAATGAAAAAATGTGATCAAATTGGTATTATAATTAAAAGAAAAAAATTAAAAAATATTTCACTTATTACACAATTCCATAGTTAAAATTTAAAAGAAGTACAACATCTAAAGTAACTAACCATGTAACAAAGTAGCACAAATATACTTTAGATTTCTAAATATTTTTAGCTGGATTAAGAAGAAAAAACAATGCTAGTGTTATATTCTGAAACAAATAGACAGACATGATATGATGTACTAGAACAACTAGAGTGACTTAAAAAATAATTTTAGTATTAAAGTATTTGCAAATTTTTAATTTCTAAATTTACATGTAAGCAAAGTAATAACAGCTTTTCCCCCATCTTCAACTTTTTCTTGAACTGGATTTAAAGGGAAAAATTATAATTTTTTAAATTCTGAAACAAATAGACAAATATAACGTAAAGAAAGTAAAATGGGTTTCTTTTTAAAAAATTAAATTAAATTATTTATTTATTTATTTTAAAGTTTTTTTATTTGTCATGGTTGTTAACAACTTGATGTATTTATTTACTTATTTATGTAATTATTGACAATACATGGACAGGCTACCAAAGAAATCAAAAATCAAAAGTTCCAAAACATACAGAAAAGATTTCAGATAAAAAAAATACAATAATATTGGTATTACCTAGAGGGATAAAATTGATAATTTTCATTACTTAAGAAAACATAATAAATACTAATTTTCTTGAAAAAGTAGTTAACAATTAGCAAGATCTTACGGAGTAATAGTAAAACAAACCTAATTCATATAACATAATATATTATAATCAAGTTTACAGATACCTTTATTACACTTAGAAACTTAAAAAAAAAGACAAATAGGAGAAAGACCAAGACATATAGTCTGGAGGTTCTAGCTGTGAGCAATAATCGAGGAAGAGTATCTCCCAAGTAGGTACGAATTGTCATGTACCTTGTGCATTTCTTTCTAAAAAAGAATACAGAAAACAACAAAAAGAAAGCAAAAAAAAATAAATAAAAAAACAGCAAACAACATGGTCCCTACCTAGTCAATGAATAAAACACAATTAACACCCAAATTAAATAACCTATAACATAAAGAATTTAATTTAAAATACAAAAGTTCTGACCTCTAGTGAATAGAACCTGAAAGAGTTATTTGAAAATAAATAATTGAAATATCCATATATTAGAATTGAATTCATATGTACAAGATTACAAATATATTATATATGGATATTTGTATGTTATATGAACTAATAACTTCTATTCAGATATATTTGGTTTATCTGGATTCATACTAACAACTTCTATCCGGATAGATTTGGTTTATCATAAATTTTATGTTTATCTCCAATACTCTCTCTTAGGCAAACTAGATCAAATAAACTGTGAGCTTGTCTCATAGTAAGAGAAATCAAGCTTCAGCTAATGGTTTGATAAGAATATCGGCTGTTTGATTAGCTATTGAGATGTATCAAATGCATAATTGCTTTTGTGCAACATGCTCCTGACAAAATGAAAATCAATCTCAATATGTTTCGTGTGACCATGGAAGACTAAACTATCAGTGAAATAGGTAGCACTAATATTATCACATTAGAAGACTAGTGGTGAAGATAACACAATGCCTAATTCATGCATTAGTTGTATCCATGTGATATGGGCAATGGTGCAAGCTAGGCTATGAAATTTAGAATCTATGCTTAAAAAAGAGAGATGGTGTTCTATTTCCATGAGTTATAAAAGATCAAATTTCATCTAAAAAAGATAAAAAAAAATACACCTTGAGGATGACGATCATCATGCGATCTAGCCTAATCGACATTAGAGTAAGCATGGAAATAAAGAAAGAGCACGGTCAAAGAAGACCATGTTTCACAGTTTCCTTTAGATACTGCAAGATCCATTTAACAGCAACCCAATGGTTATATGTTGGAGCTTGTATGAACTGACAAACTTTATTGATGACAAAATTGATGTTAGATCTTGTGAGTAAGGTATTGAAGTGCACCAACCACACTTTGGTAGGTGGTTGGATCCCTATACGCATTGTCTAATGCAACAAGACATGTGAAAGACACTTGAATGTGCCATCAAAAAGATTTCAACTTGAATGTGCTATCAACATTTGAACACACAACACCCAGCCTACAAGGTACATGAAATCTCTTAGAGTAGTTATAGGAGTCTTCTCAATAGACATAGGATATACATGCTCTAGTGTCTTGTGATTTGCCTGTGTATATCTATGAAAAAAAGAAAAAATCTATGAGTTTTTAGAGTGTAATACAAAATAAAATGACAAAAAAATAATTAAATTGGTGGAAGTTTACCCACTGCTTCGACGGAAGAGAGCCTAAAGGTCTCTCCTTAACTCCCTTTAAGTTTTTTAAGAAATAAAACAATATGCTAGTAATAATAAATTCTAGGATATGAATCTAACCTATATATAAAAAAAAAATAAAGAAAAGAAACAAGGAGAGAAAAATGAAAGAAAGATCCTGATGATATTGCGTAACCCTTTTGCTTCCCGTCGTAAAGTGCTACACCCCTAAAATATCATTGTCGTAGAGAATTCTTGCCTCATTGAGACTAATTAAAACTGTTGGTTCGTGTTCTCGAGAGTTTATCGTCACTCTAGATGCAAGCTTGTCAGATGATCAGTTGATATTTCTTGATCAAGACTTGATGATTTTAGGTGAGGACGAAGCTATTTAGATAGGTGTAGTAATGGATCTAGATTTTTTGAACAATCAATTTGGAACTAAATTTTCAGGTTGATCTATTGTGATAACCAGAAAAAAATTGCTCAAATTAAGTCAAATTGTGTCTTGGTGAAAAAAATTATTGAATTTGTGCTTTGGTTGAGCTTCAAACTAAGGACCATAAGAGATTGGTCTGATGACCAGCTGTCCACCCTAACTTGTTTATATATGGAAGATAATATATATCTATATAAAGAGATAGCTAGAAAAACCTAATCATAAAATCTACTAGTATAAGGGGATTTTTGCAAAGTTTCCTAAATATCTAACCGCCCTAGGCCTCTCCTTTTCCTCTCCCAATTCTCTTTCCTTTTCTCTAGTGAACAAGAGTAGGAGGAGAAAGAAGTAGGTTCTGCTCTCCAACTTCTTCTTCTTCTTCTTTTTCTGAAGCCCTATTCTTTCTGATTTCTGTTGTCCCAAGCCTGAGGTGTCTTTCTCCATTTTCATTTTCTTTTTGGTAATTAGGAGTAGGAGCAAGAGCAAGATCTATAGCAAGAACAAGAGAAAGAGTAGGAGATGATTGAGAATTATTATTCTCTACTGTTGGGTTTAATTTCTAATAGGTGATCTCTCCTCTGTCTTCTTTTCTCCATCTTCCTGAAGTTTTTACCAAATGAATATTTTGAATTTGTTTAGGAGGCCTAGAAAATATCTAGATTTTAGTTCTGAAGTTTAGAAATGCTCAAGTTTTAATTTTAGTCATGTAATTTGTTTTAAAATCTTAAGGAATGTTTAGTTCTAGTCAGGTTTAGTTTGAATTAGTTTAGAAACTTATAAATGTTCAGATTTATCTAGCTCGGTCCTCATCCACCTTATGGAGGAAAAGAGCATGTAGATCGAAGGTCCGATCGTACCTCTGACCAATCACCTCAGCTTATAGTCGACAAACCCCTGTAGGACTAAAGTGGCTCATGCCTCGGTGAGCATCCGTTGTAACTTAGCGGTCTTTCCCTCCTGAGCTTGTTCCAACAAGGCTCAAACTTCATCATTAGTGCAAAACCATTCCATAGTCTGAGCCTCTCAAAGTTCGGCTTAAGTTCGGACCTCATCGGCTCTGCAAGTCCTCCCCCACTCATTCCAAAGACAAGTCTAGAGGAAAGATTCATGTCGCCTACTCTTGGAGAGCTGGTCCTGGGAAGTAGAAAGGTGTTGGTGGAGCTCATCCACTTCAGAAGCCTTCTAGTAGAGGCTCAGGAGGTGCTCGAACATGTCCTAAGGATGTCTCTGAGTTGTAATCAATCAGAAGAGAGCTTAATTTGGTGATATGGGCTAAACAAAAAAAAACCCTACCTTCTCCTGAAATTCAGCACAAAGCAACACTAGAGCATCCTTAGAAAGTCATGCATTGTTAGAGTATCTGATGACAACTCAGGTATACAAGGGTTCTCCTTGTGTGGAGAAGTGAGAAGCCACAACTCCCTGCATAAAATTTGTAAGCACTCATCACCCCAGAAGGAATCAAACCTTACTGAGTGGCATGGAGGGGAAAGAAAGTGTGGTCATATAGTCATAACAGAATATAGGAACAGAAACAAGATCTCTAGGGATTGGCGAAAGATGCCTCACCTTTATATAATCACAAATAGATGGTTTGAGAAGCGAAAGCTGCCAGCTGGCAAAAGGTTCTATCTTGAGAGGCTAATGGGTGGGAATGGTGTCCGAGGACACGCCCCTAAAATTTGAAGCACTATGAAGGTTGCTAGAGCATTAAATGAGAGGCCATTAGAGGGCTGACACTTTGATAATATGCACCTTAGAAAGATAGCCATTGAAAGTAATTTTCAGAATGCGAGCCTTTACATTTGATCAATTAGGAAGTCAAATGAAGGGCTTGGGGGCCATGATATATCAAAGAGTAATATTGAATCAAAGCCAAATTCCATATCAAATAGGAAAGAAGACGGAGCTGAAACTAGAGTTGCCAACCTTATTACTGCGCTTAGGCTCAACTAAGTTTTAAAGAGCTAAAACTCCATAGCTTGACCCTTGAAGACGAACTCCATAGCTCGACTATCAGAGGATGGGCTTAACAGCCCATCTCCTAAAGATGAGCTCTATGGCTCAGCCACTAGAGAATGAGCTTCACAAATCAGCCCTTGAAAGATGAGTTCCATAACTCATCCACAGTATGCCAATAACACGCGTATGGCAAACTGTCTAAATATTATGCATGCTCACCCCTATCCCTATAAGAAGTAGCCCCATGGCGTCCCTGAGAGATAAATTTCTACACCACTTGTACCACCTAGATCGCATGCGTTAATTACTACACCTGTCTTGTCTCTTATCATATGACAAAAGCATCGAATCATGGTATAGAACACCAAATAAAATTTCCGAGATGCCCTTCAATTAACTCACATACCAATCATGATAAAGATACCTGATAAAGTCAAATCAAATTATTCAACGTGCCTAATATAATAAGTTCCAAGACATTCAAGTAAGGGGTTCTAATTTCCTTCTTTTTCCTCTGCAAGTTTAATTCCTATATTCCACAGTAGAACTTAGCTCTCTTGAGAGCGAAAGGAATAAAAAAAAGATGATATATTGACTTGAGTGTTGGAATATTCTTTCCCAGTCATGACTAGACTTCTTCCTCTATAAGTTTAATTCCTATATTCCATAGTAGACCCTAGCTTCCTTGAGAGAAAAATAAAACAAATGATATACTGACTTGAGTATTGGAGCATTCTTTTCCAATCATGACCAGATAGACAATATATTTTTTTCTGTGTAGGTTAGAATCAACTAGACTCAATGGGATGAACACAATAATTATAAATTTGGAAATCCATTCCGGCCCATAGAACATGTGTTGGTATTCAAGCTCATGTATTCGAGATTATAATGGACCCTATTTATTATGAATTACAAATTCACTTTCTGAATGGGAGTAAACTAAAGTGTTCATGCAATAAATGTAAAAGAGTGTTGGGATTCAAGTAGAAGATTCACGAATCACCTTATTTTTAAATAACACAAAAAATGAGAAGTAATATAAGATAAAAGAAAATAACAAGAAAAGACATTGAGAGATCCACTATCAAAAAAATCTTTACAAGAGTTTATAAGAAAAACTGCACTCTTTTTTACTCAATTAAACTCTTTCACCAAGTCTTGGCAATGTCTTTACCTTTAGAGAGAATATCCAAGAGAGTACTACGAAAAATTACTACGAGAGACTACTGGGAAACACTAAAAAGATCCAAACACGAGATCCGATACTCTCTCTCTTTCTCTTCTCTCTATTCTCTCTATGTTTCTCTCTCTATTTCTCTTTAGTTCAACATTTATACTAGATTACACTTAAACTTTATGTATTATAGTATATTTATAGATCCCTATTGAATATGAGTTTTACTCTAATTATAACTCTTAATATTACAAATTAATTATAAGTTTAAAATTAACTTTGGATTCCTACTTTAACTCAAACTCTAATCCGAATTCGAGACACCCAAAACTCAACAATCTCCACCTTGGCATGCCATCAAAACTCCAGCTGCAATAGTATTTCCTACTAATCGATAAATATTGCCTCACTTCTTGTCTTTCATCAAAATTCTAATACCGTGTGTCACTTTCATCACTCCATCTCTCGCTGAATAATTACAGCCATGAGTCCAATACACCAAACGAAATTAGATTCTTTTGCATATTAAGAACATGTCTCACCCCAATAAGAGTATGAATCGCTCTATCAAACATCTAGATTTGGACTATTCCCATATCGGTAATCTTAGAGGTTAAATTATCGCCCAACCAAACAGTATCTTTCTTCTTATTCTTTTCATAAGAAGTAAACCAATCCTTTCTGGAGTAAATATAATAAGAATTACCATAATCTAAAATTCACTCACCATAAGTGCTGATTTGTGTGGATACTGTAAAAATGTCTCCATCCGTACTATTCTTAGAAGTATTGTCCATTATTACTATTGCCATATTGAAAGATTTTATCTTCCCACGTTCAGGACAATGCCATTTAATGTAGTCATACTTCTTAAATAAATAACATTGTACTTTCATTTTCAATTTTGATTTGGACTGTTACTTGCCTTCTCCATGTTCTCTTAATCTTTCTTTTTCATGAGCCACTAATCTTTAACCAAACTCCATATTAATATTAAATTTTCTCCTTTTCTCATCAGAAAGCAGACTAATTGTAATATCCTTCATCTTGCAAATTATAGTATATTTATAAACCCTTATTCAATCTGAGTTTCACTCTAATTATAACTCTTAATATTACAAATTAATCATAATTATGAATTTAACTTTGGATTTTTATTTTAACTCAAACTCTAATTCGACTTCGAGACACCCAAAACTCAACAAAAGAGATGGTTAACATTTCAGACATCATTATTGCATTTTCCAAATGAACAACGTGAGATCAGTACAAGTTCAAAACTGCAATACATGTAAGCAGGTCTACATTTCACGAAAGGAAATTGCAGATGAATAGCAGGTCATTATATATATTTATGGCTTGAGGTTTCATGTTAATGATTCAGTGTAATTCATATTCAAGCTGGATAACAAGAAATTATAATGCAAAATTTGCAGCATCTGTAGCACCTTTATACAAGAATTGTGAAAGAGAGCTATAGGAAACATAAAAGCTAAGCATTACTAATCCATTGCTTTCGAATATGTGCAACATAAAAAGCTGCAATAAATGAGCAAAATTTATGTCAATTTTCCAATATGTTTCTCAGTATTTAATGTTTTAAAGTTTGAAATTTCCACATGTTACAGATGGTCAACATTCATTCATATGTTTTTTTTGTAATGAAGATTATTAGCTGGAGCATCTTCCAAACCATAACTCTTGGTATCAGCTAGAACAGAACCCATCAAAAGGAAGTTGTCAACTGAGTATACTTACCGCATGTCTTCTGGTCCTAATGGTTCTTCCTTCGGAAATACTTCAAGGCATGCGTATAGAGAGACATAATCTTGGGGTTGTCTTGAGAAAAAAGAAGGCATGCAGATTTCTGGTAGGGAACCTGAGGCATGTATCATAGTGTGCTGATGCATGATCTTGCCAAGAGACGAGCACATGCAACTGCTCAGGAGACCCTGTGAATGTAACTGGTTTATTCAACTCTAATTTGGCAGTGACTATTTGGGCTTTTTCATCTGTTAAAGGAAAATTTAATCCATCCACACCATATTCTTGTGTGACTTCAGCATCTGCAATATTAGAATTCATATATATCCACTTCATTAGCTTCATCATTGAATCCGTTTTTCTCCTGGGCTATTTATAATCATCATTGTCGTCCAAGAAAGCATCCTTGGATCGGACAAATGGACTCAGAAACTTCAGAAATAAATTGTACATGCTGTAAGTGGGCCACCAAATGCCTTCCATTTTCCAGACATTTTGTTTTGAATGTTCTTCCTGGAATACAATGATATCTTCAGAAAAAATTCATCAAAGAAAAACTTAAGGGTGCCAATAATATTAAACACTATCGAACACACAATTGAAGCTCTGGAAATTGAAATTGTTTCAATTCTCAAACAAAGTTTGATATTACAACTCGTGAAATTCCCAGATCAGTTCTGAAATATTACTCTCTTTAACTAGGATCAAAACTGAAGCACTCTCCAGTAGTGGCGGCAAAGGGAAAGAAGCAGCAACGGAGTTTGCTTCTCCACTAGGTAATCCTTACGCTTTCCTTCATTTGTCGAACCAATCAAATCAACTAAGGAAAAGGCGGAAGATACACAAAGACACAACATAGCCAAAAGAAAACACTAAAAGGCTTTAGAAGAGGCTGGTTTGGACTGGATTATAATCTCCCTAAGCTACCCTAGTTGAATTTAGAAACAAACGTGACAATTCAAGGAATGGACTTCTTGATTTGTGGAATTAAATCCTGCATAAACTCATTCAAACTTTAGTTTTATCATGTTAGAGATAATATATTTGAATTACAATTCTTATAGATGAGGTAGTTGATTTTACTATTTTGAAGGTTAACTTCACCATATTGAAAGTGGTGTACTTCTTTTGTCTTTTCAGGGTAACATATTTGATTTTATCACTATATAAATAGTATGTTTGAAGTCTTTGCAAGAATTTCATGACTTGATTTGATGCTATTGATTATGGGGCAAAGGATAGTATCCTATGTCCCTTTTGATTTCACAACAATGAACATCTTAATTATCCACTTAATGTCCATTTTAAACATTGGAAAGAAAATTTTCTGTGCCCCCCACTATTTTGAGATGAGGAAAGAATCCGTGATCAATTTTACATTTTGATTTCTCAATTATATGCTACCTTTGTGAGCTTTTGATGAGAGAACCTTGATTTTCTTATCTGTGACCTTTTGATAGTGAGAAAATGAAAATCTCATTTAATATTAATCCGATGAATTGGTTGTTCACTCTAAATGTTTTAGCACTATACTTTTTTTAAACATTCAGATTAGAATATACTTGATTTTATTTTTCTCATCTTGTTTGTATGAGTGGATGGATTTAATGTCTGATTGAGTATTCATAGTGGATGCTCAGGCAATATACTTTCGTCCTCATCATGTGTTTTCGAAAGGCAGTTGTTGTATATGCTCAATTACTTTAGATGTGAGTATTTCTCATTTTCATTCTTCCATGGAATAGTAAAGGAGTATGGTATTTGTTTTCAAGGAAAATATCCTGTCTCAATTAAAAGGAGTTTCACCTTTCTTTTTCAATAGGCTAGAGCTCTGTATCCATAATAGGGAAAATTGTCACTGGACAATGGTTGGGAGAAGGATTCCCAACCTGTATTAGAATGGCTAAAGAATTAGAGGCCAAAGGGAGAGATTTGCCCCCAATCTTGACTCCTTTGTATAGTGATTGATAACTTAACTGGTTGATCTAAGTAATTTGACTTTGATTGCTTAGAGAATTATCTTAAGGGAATCTTGAACTTCTTCATGTTGTCGTTCATATCATGTCTTGGTCTCTTATCATGTAAAGAAAGGTAGAGCAGAGAATGGAGCAGGAAGTTGCTACTTTCATAGGGCTTGTCTTCTAGAATACCACATTGGTAAGTTGGAATAGGACACATTGTAGTAAATTAGCTAGATCAGTGAATCAACACTTGGATTGGTGCTTGTCTAACTATATTTCTCCAACTAATGGTTCATCTTTTAGTTCTCTTCATGAGCTTTGAAAGAAGTAATTTATGAAGTGATTTTCTTTATTTATTTTTTCTTTGATTGTGATGCTGGAAGAAATAAATGATACAAAATATATGCATTTATACTTATTTATTTATTATTATTTTTTGAAAGAAAATTTTTGAAAATCCTTTCATTTTCGATTAAAGTCTCTTACTTAATTTGTCTTATTGAAGTTTGATGATGATTTTATCTCAGGATGTGGTAGGTCACCGATCGACCTCCTCTTATACTTTTTCTCAGGATGATGATTTCATTACTTTCATCATATTCCTATTAGTTACTTGCTTCTTTGACTTTGGCTTTGATATTGCATGCCTCTCAACCTTAATTTGTAAGATTTACACACTTGCAAATGTCATCCGCTACTTACTCTGAGTGATTGTTTTTGATAATACACTAAGATAAGGTTGGATTAGTCCTAATTTTGACATGCAATCTAGTTCTCTCTCTTATTTATTTATTTATTTATTTTTTGACTTAACAACCTCCTTTTCTTTTAAGTATTTAATATTTGTGGGTTTACAAATGCTAACCAATTCTTACTTTTTGAGTCTATCTCTCTTAATTTGATTTTTCATATGAGATTGTCTATTTGAAACTTAAGTTTTTTTATTACTCATTACTTATTAGATGGGTAATCTATTACCTCTAGTAGAGGATTTTTGAAAAATTATCTTTCAATTTTAGTACTTTTATCTTTGAACAACTTTTCTATCAGAGTTTTAGTTACTTACAGATTGGTTCTCATATTTTCAAACTTGCATTTCTAAAATTAACTTAGGGTGTTAGTGGGTGGGGAAGATATAGGAATCTAACTCCACCATATTTCATCATTAACCATCCTTACATTCAAGCATTATCCTTTCACTTTCAAAGACCTCTAAAATGGAAAGTGATTCACTTGATTATTGAGGAATTTTTTATTTTATACTACTTAGTGGAATTTTTTATATATATTTTGCCTCAAAAAGTATGAAATATATATACTTGACTAGTCGATTTTAATTTTACTAGACATTTCATTATAACCTAATATAATTTTAATTATTTTTCGTATATTCAAAGCTCATGCAACTATTTGATTCTCTATGCCATAGACTTGGAATGAGTATGCTTTTTCTTAGGTTCAATTATTTGTGCATCAATCACTTTGGTCTTTAGGAGATCTTGTTGCTCCCTTTCTAACTAAAGAAGATCAAATGCATGTTCTTCCTTTATCCTTCTCTACCTCTTGTGGTATTGTCAAGAAATTGGATAGAGGGATTGTGGCATTTAGCTTTGACTTTGATATGATGTCCTAGAGTTGGCCAATAGTGTTATCCTTCCTAATTTTGATGATAAGCAAATAATATTTAATGACTATTTAAGTTGTGTTTAGTCAAGATATATTAAGGCTTTCAGGGAATATTCAAATGTGTTAAAGAAAATGAAGTACGATGGTGGATTGGTGAGCATGATTTGAAAAGATCAAAAGATGGTATAAAATGATTTGAAGGTGTCCACAATAATTTAAAAATTAGAGGATGACACACACAAAATCAAAGTAATTCAAGAACTCGACATCGATTAGGTCTAGCTTTTCTTCTATTTTAATTTAAGTCAAGAATTTGCTTTAAGATAAATTATTTAGAGCTTTTTGTTATATAGAGTTCTATAGAAAACTCTTAACAGAGTTTTTATAATAGAATCAGACATCTGCCTGCTTTAGCGGACGATTGATTCTATCAAACTAAATATTTAAATCTTCAAACCTATGCAAGTTTTGGCTTTCTACCAAAATTGGATGCCCAATTTGTAACTAGATACCTAGCTGGAACTCTAGTTTTGATTTGTTGTCAGAATCGGATGATCGATTAGAAATTAGATGATTGACTGGGCGATTTCCCAGTTCTAGTAGACCATAATCGATCTACTGGTTCAAAATTTTCTACATAAATAATGGCTAATTTTTTGATTATTGGAGAAAATCTTGCTGCAAGATTTCACCCCTAGTGATTAGATTTGACCTATAAGAGATAAATAGAATGGAAGAGGCTTCTCTAACGAGTTTAACTTCTAACGTTTTGTGAAAAAGAGATAAAAACTCTGCTATCTCTCTAGCCATCAAAGTACTTAAAACCTTTCAATCTCAAGTAAATTTTTATTGTCCTTTTACTTAATCTTAAGAAAATTTTGTGTAAGCTCAAATTATTTAATTTTCTTCTAAATTTTCATTTTTAACCCACTCCAAGATTATTTGGAATGATTAATAGGCTCAATATTTATATTGGAGTTTATTTTTCGAGTTGGTGCAACAGAAAGTGTAAAGGGTTAGTTTTACCAACGAAACAACACTCTACTAGAGAGTTAAAATACTCAAAAATGAGTCAAGGGTTGTAGAGTAGAAGTAGTTAGTCTCTAAGGCATGTTATATGATAGTACATTCATTCCTCACTTATATCATTTCACTTATGCTTGATTGAAAATTTCTTGAAATTGCTTTGGTGGATTAAATTAGTTTTGATTCTATTAAAAATTATCATTTGTCTTTAAAAACCTAATTTATTCCTTCTTAAGTGATTTTTGTACTTTTAATTTATATTAGAACTGGATTGCTCTTATTTTTGTGTTTAATTATTGAGAGCTTTCGATTAGTTTTTATGAAAAATTTTGGTTTTTTACCTTCTCTTCAAGGGAGGTAATCTACTACTCATCTACTGCTATTCAATAGCATACAGTTCAATAATTGAAGAGCTTGAATTCAGATCTTCATGAAGATCATTGACTATGATTTATGGCGGTTGGTAGAAAAGGAATATGCTCCACCTATCAAGATAATTGATGGGATGAAAGATATTAAGGGTATATTCCACCGAACAAAATATTTTGTATTGTACTCTTAAGTTGTCTAAATTTAATATAATTAGGATTTATGAGGGTTTTTAACATAAGTGTTGTCTTAAGGTTACCCATAAGGGTACAAGATAAGTTAAAGAATCTAAAGTGAACATATTAGTTAACCAATATGAATTTTTTAAGATAATGCCTAATGAGTCTATCACTAAGTTATTTACCTGCTTTATTGATATTATTGATATGTTTAAATCTCTTAGTAAAGTCTAGATTAATGATGAGTTGGTGAGAAAGATATTAAGATGCTTGCCTATGTCTTGATATTTAAAGGTGATAGTAATACAAGAGGCGAAGGACATAAAAACTCTATCTGTGGAAGAACTCATACGATCTCTTATCATACATAAGATGATGATGAAGGATCAAATCCAAAGGATAATAAAAATAAAAATAAAAATAAAATTACTTTTAAGGCCAAGAAACCTAGTGAAGAAGAAAATGAAGATAGTAATGATGACATCATGTTTCTCATAAGAAAGTTCAAGAAATTCCTTAAGAAGAAACATATGCTAAGAAAGCCAAAGAAGGGTGAGAGAAGTAACCCTATCATGAAGGAAAAGGAAGATGTACCAATATACTTCAAGTGCAAGAAGCCAAGATATATGAAGGCTAATTTCCCTCTCATTAATAAAATGAAGAAATTAAAAAAAAGAAGAAGACAATGGTGGTAATATGGATTAATCTGAGGAGGAGAGTGAGAATGTGTCATCTGATGACAAACTTGTGAATTTATTCCTCATGGAAAATGGGAATGAATTATGTGACTTATTCTTTGAGAAATTACAAAATGCTTTTGAAGCATTATTGTCAATGCATGAAAAATTAAATTTTAAGCATGCTTCAGTGAGAAAAAAATTATCTTCACTTCAGAATGATTTTGATGCTTTGAAGTCTCCTAAAATCTCTTGTAATTACAAAGAGAATATCAATGCACTCCAAGTATAATATGATATTTTAAAGTCTTCTAAAACTGAAATCGACCTTCCTAACGCCGGCGATGCTCGCCGAAGTGTTCGAGGTCTCGGAAGCTCTTTTCAACAACGAAAGTAGCAACAAGAAATAAGGAGAAGATATGGAGAAACTCTCGGATTCTTATTGCTAAATTCACACGATTGCTTACAATACTTGGATACTTGGATTATTTTTCGATGATCATTTACAGTGGAGGCGTGCCCCTTATATAGAGGGCACGATGATGTAAGCGCTCACATCAGCTGGTGGTATGAGCTAAGCGCTTACATCAGCATAATAGTTACCTGAAATCGACCTTCCTAACGCCGGCGATGCTCGCCGAAGTGTTCGAGGTCGCGGAAGCTCTTTTTCAAGAAAGAAAGTAGCAACAAGAAATAAGGAGAAGATATGGAGAAACTCTCGGATTCTTATTGCTAAATTCACACGATTGCTTACAATACTTGGATACTTGGATTATTTTTTGATGATCATTTACAATGGAGGCGTGCCCCTTATATAGAGGGCACGATGAGGTAAGAGCTCACATCAGCTGGTGGTATGAGCTAAGCGCTTACATCAGCATAATAGTTACCTATACTAGAGTAGGCCTATAGCCTACATAAGCGTCTGTCCCTAGGCGTAGCCTTATATCCTAAGGCGTAGCCTTTACAAAAGACTCCAAAAGATATCTTATCCTAAGGCGTAGCCTTTATATCCTAAGGCATAGCCTTTACAGAAGACTCCAAAAGACGTCGCTTTCATAGGCTGGTAGCTTGTCCTTTGGCTAGGCTCGTCCTCTTGCTAGGCTTTGACTTCTTATTGCATAGCTATAGCTGCTACGTACTGTACAACAGGATCCTACTTTCCTGTATTAGCTACTATACTTCCACTACTTGTGAATGCAAAAATTAATTGGTATACTTAAGAAATGAGAACAGTCATTTGAAAAAAGCTTTGCAAAATTTTTTTCATATAAATACTGTATTAAATATGATTCTCAAAGGCCAAAAGAATGTTTTAAATAAATCTAGAATAAGTTTTATTTTATCTTCTAAGTTGAAAGGTACTAAATCCGCTTTTGTGAAGTTTTCAAAAATAACTCATTTTTATTTAACTTGCAATTATTATTATAAAAAAGGACATATCTCTAATAGTTTTTTAATTAAGATAAATATTTCTATTAAACAAATATGGATACCTAAGGAGATAATTTCAAAAGTTAAGAAATCTAAGCTCATTTGGGTTCTTAAAACCTCGTTGCGTAGGTATCTTCAGGATAGATAGGGATGACCCATGAACTCTTACTAGTTATATTTATATGGTCATTCTCTAACTAATATGGTAGAGGTAAGTAATCATATTTACCATATTTCATATATCGTGCATGCTATCTTGTTTTTTGTCTTATTATATGTTTTATTTTATTTTTCCTAAGGCCCATAATTAAAAGTAGGTACCATCCTAATTTAATAGTTATGCTTTCACTCTAAAAAGAAAAATGAAAAATGGTTTCTTAATAGTGGATGTTTAAGACACATGTAGAGAAACCATCAATGTTCAAGGAATTGATAAGCAAAGGAGGCAAATCCATTACCTTTAGAGACAATAATAAATATAAAATCATTGGTAAAAGTGATATTTTCATTGGTTCCTCTATAAGTAAGGGTGTATTTTTAGTTGAGCAACTCAAGTATAATTTATTATTTATTAGTCAATTATATAATAAAGGATTTCATGTCTCGTTTAAATATAATCATTATAAAGTTAGATATAATAATAGCAACAATATTTCCTTTATGGGTCATTGTGATGAAAATGACTATACTATTGATCAATATGACCTAAATATTAAAAATATTTTATACCTCATGACAATTATAAATGACTATGGTATAGATGCTTTGGACACATGTGTATGGATACAATAGTCAAAGTTAATCTGAAGAAGTTAGTGAGAGGACTACTTGAAGACAAGTTCATCAAAAATCAAATATGTGATATATGCCAAATGAAAAAGAAAGTCCTCATCCAAACCCAAGAATATGATATCAACTATAAGGTTGGTACAATTTTTTCACCTAGACTTATTTGAACTAATTGGGACTACTAGTCTACGAAGTAAAAACTATGACTTTATTATTGATAGTTTTTCTAGATATTCTTAAACTCTATTTCTTACAAATAAGAGGGATGTTTTTGATACTTTTGTTAGTTTCACAAAATATATTTAAAATGAAGAGGATTATTTGATTACAAAATCCATAGTGAACTTGATGGTGAATTTGAAAACAATCTTTCTAAAAATTTTTGCATTGAAAATGATATTAAATATAACTTTTTGACTTCTCACACTCTACAACAAATGGAGTTGTTGAGAGAAAAAAATATATTTCTTCAACAGATGGTAAGCCTCATTCTTAACGAGTACTCCCTATTCAATTATTTTTGGGCATATACTATTAACATGACTTAGTACATCTTGATTAGAATCTCTATTCATCCAATTTTTGATAAAACCCATTTGAGTTATAGAATAAAAAAATCAAATGTTACATAAGTTCATATTTTTCGATGCAAGTGTTTTATTTTAAACGCAAAGGATCATTTATCAAAATTTAATTCTAAAACTTTTGAAGACATATTTCCTACTTATTCTTCTACCTTTAAAGCATTTTGAGTCTTTAACAAGTCTTTTATGATTATTGAAGAGTCTATTAATATTGCATTTGATGAATCTAACCCTCTCTTAAAGAAAAAATTATTGAAGATGATATATAGATCTCCTAAGAAATGGATGATTTGTAAATATTGAAAAAAAGGATGGTGAAAATTAGCAAAGAATCAAATGAAAAAAAAATTGATGATGGAGATAATGAGCTAAAGGAGCATGAATTTGACAAGGAGTTACCCAAAGAGTGGAGAATCATCCAATGAATCAAATTATAAATCATATTGATTAAGGGATAAAAACTCGTCATGCTATTAAATATAACCTTTATCATATTGTTTTTTTTTCTCATATTGAGCTCAAGAACTTTGAGAAAGCTCAAAAAGATGAAAGTTTGATCTTACTATGAAAGAAAAACTAAATTAATTTGAATAAAATTGGAAGCTTATTCTAAGACTAAATAATGACCCATTTATTAATATCAAATAAGTCTACATGAACAAACTAGATAAAAATGGTGTCATAATTAGAAACAAGGCTAGGATAGTGGCAAAAATGTTTAACCAAATTGAGGGTATTGATTTTGAAAAAACTTTAGCTCCCGTAACTCATTTAGAATCTATTCATATTTTACTTATGTTATGTGTTATAAAAATTTTAAACTATTTCAAATGGATGTCGAAAATACTTTTTAAATAATTTTTTATCCGAAAAAATTTATGTTAAACAATCTCCCAAATTTGAGGATTTAAAATTTTCAAATCATATTTTAAAATTAAAGAAGACACTATATTGTATTAAACAAACTCCAAGAGTTTGGTATGAGAGACTAAGTTATTTCTTAATTTTAATTGGTTTTACAAAATACATAATGACAAATTAGTACTACATATTTATGTTTATGATATCATATTTGGTACTACTAATAAAAATGCATCTGAGATATCTACAAGCACTATGAAGGAGGAGTTCAAAATGAGTACGATGGGAGAATTACACTTTTTCCTTAAACTCCAAGTGCAATAATTGAAAAATGAGATCTTTATCAATCAAGCAAAATACATCAAAGAACTACTTAAGAAGTTCAACAAAAATGAAACTATGGCAATAGGAACTCCAATAAGTCCTTTAACTAAATTGTACAAGGATGAAGATGGTAAAAAATTGGTGAAAAATAGTCTAGAAGTATAATTAGTAATTTATTATATCTTATCTACGTAGACCTAATATTATGTTTAATTTTTCTTATATCTTAGATTTCAAGTATCTCTTAGAAAATCTCATTTAATTACTATGGAATATATACTTAGATATCTTAAGGGCATACTAGATTTAGGATTGTGATATCCAAGAAGTAATTACTTTGATTTAACTAAATTTTATGATGTAAACTATGTCTGATGTTGTCTGGATAGAAAAAGTACTAGTGGTATATGTTATTTTCTTGAAAAATCTCTACTATCTTGGATTTTCAAGAAACAATTTTAGTGACTCTTTCTACCGTCAAAACGAAATATGTAGCCACAGGGTGTTATTATTCACAAATCTTATGGATGAGACGAACACTTCAAGATTTAATTATGACTTTTCAAATGTACTAATTTATTATGATAATAATAGTACTATTAGTTCATCCAAAAATCCAATATTACATTCATATTCAAAACACAATAATGTTCTACATCACTTTATTTGGGATCATATTTCAAAAATAAATATTTCATTAATTTTTATTAAAACTGATTGTCAACTTATGAATATTTTTACTAAATCATTGGATGAGACGTGATTTTATTTGATTTGAAATGAAATTGGTGTCTTAAAACTTACTTGATTTGTTAAATATCTTAGAAAAATTAGTTTCAAGTTTTATTTCTGAACTTTACTGAGGATTATTGTCTTCTTTAAATCAGACGACCAATTTGGAAAGTAGTTACCTAGTTCAAGTGTTGTCTGTCTACTTGAATTTATAGTCAATCAACCAATTTGCAAATCAGTCATTCGATTCATGAAAATTAGGCATGATTTTTAGTTAAAAACTGGGCAAATCTGATTTCCCCCATTCTCTCTTGTGTACAGTGGCTCCGATGACCCTCTAGGCATTCTACCAGTGATTTGAGGCGATCCAAGACCATCAAGCTCGGATTAGCACTTCTTCCTTCAGTTCTCCTTCTTTCCTAGCCTAAATTTTGATCCTTTTCTCCACATGACTCTAAGGTTCAAACTTCTTGCCTCCAAAAAGCAGAAAGGTGAGAGATCTTTCTCTTTCCTTGGTAATAAAGCTTTCCCTCCAGAATTTGTGTCACTTGAAATCTTACTCACTTTCAAACCAAGTTTGCATCTTCTCGCATTGTTGTTCCACACACTGTTGATTTCAATGATCTCCACTTTGAATCTTATACCCCTATTTGATGCACAAGGCTAGACATTAGTAACCAAAAAATGGAACTTACCATGATCACAATATTTGCATCTTTTATGCAAATGCTACCCTTGATGAACATAAAAACTCATTTGAGACCTCCTATGGAGATAAAAAAAATGCTCCTAACTCCTGTCATACTAGGGTCCATTCTTAATGTATCTATAGACGGGGAAATTGATACTTACTCATAAATGGTCTAACCGACTTTTCTCCTATCAGTCAGTTGTTGAGACTATCTTTAAAGGAAATTAGGATGATGCCATGCTGAAGCTTCAATCCAACCTCCTATCATCTAGAGTCTACATGATTCGTTAGCTCTTAACCTACACCCTCCTTTCAAAGGGTGGGCATAATGATGAGGTGTCCTTCATTGGGCTATTCCTTATTCACTCTCTTATGACTAGGTGTAAGGTATGGTTGCCCAATATCATCATTCACCATATGGCTTAGTATCTTCAATACTCTCATGCCACTCTTGCCTTCCCCAACATCATTACTTTGATCCTTAGGAACTTTGGTGCTCCTATCCCTTAGTGTGAGCTCTCTCTATACCATTCCTTCACATTCTTTGATTCCTTCTCTTGTTTTACCCTCTACCAGATGGGCTTTAGCGAGTGAGATGACATATGGGTTTGCAAAGCTATAGAGTAGGATGAGATGGCCGAGATAGGGGCCATGGAGGGAGGATGAGGAACTGGACATGGCCATGCTAAGCCCCCACTTGCCACATCTTCAGGCTCCAATTCAAACTTCCTAGAGAGGCTAGCTCATCTGAAGGATTTTGCTCAAAGTGTGTCTGAGCAGTTGACGTATCTCCAAACTTTCATAGATGGTTTTTGCTTCTCCATGGATAATGTAACAGGGATGCTTAGGACTCTACTAGTTACACTACCTCTAGATCGAGCCCCTAATCATTCTATGTTGTATTTATGCTTTCAGTAATGTTTTAGACATAGATGTTTTTGGCTTATGGTTTTTGTCTATGTTTTGGATGGTTTTTAGTATTTTTTGGTTGTGGTATTTCAAATCTTGTTGATGTTTTGGAGCTTTGGATATTGTTTAGTCTACTATTTGGATATTATGGTGTTTGTTAGCTCTTGGATATCCACCTTTAGAAATATTAATATGCATTGATTTAGGGGGTGTTTCTTGCTATTTCATATATGTAGGGGTGTGCACTATTCGGTTTTAATCGAACCGAACCGACCGACCGAAACTGAATAACCAATTCAGTTCGGTTTATTCGGTTCTCGGTTCGGTTTCGGTTTTGAAAAAAAAAAAATTTAAATTTCGGTTTGGTTTCGGTTTCTGATTTTCGAAAACCGTAAAAACCGAACTGAACCGAATTATATATATATATCTATATACTGCGGTTTTAGATTTGGTTTTGGTCTAATGGCTCGAACAGACCGGACCGCCTATATAATCTCCGTTTTCAGAGCGGTTCGCCAGTCGCCACTTCGCCGAGCCGACGCCTGCTGTTCTGCTAACCCTAACCCTAACCCTCTCGGCGCTCTCGCTCTCGCTCTCGCCGCTCTCGCCGCTCTCGCTTTGGCTCTCGCTGCTTTGGCTCTCGCCTCTCTCGCTCTCGCCGCTGCGGACCTGCGGTGCTGCGCCTTCATCCCTCTAGCTTTCGTCCACCCCCGGACGCCCCTCCTCCTCTGAGGACTGAGGCTCTGAGTCCCGACGCGGCGACGCCTCTCTCTGGTCGACGCTCTGAGTTTCAATCTCTCATTTTTCTACGAGTCTACGATGGATTAAGCTGCAAGGTGAGGGTATTTAGGGTTGATTTTTTGTGAAATTAAATTAGGATTTTTTGATTTCATATGATTTTATTGTTAATCCTTTCGTCCACGGTCCACCCCCGGACCACCCCCCTCCTCCTCTCCTTTGAGGCTCTGACTCTCAGTCCCAACCCCTCAATATCTCTCTGGTCGCGCTCTGAGCTTCAATCTCTCATTTTTCTACAATGGATTAAGCTGCAAGTTGAGAGTATTTCGGAAATTATGAAATTTAGGGTTGATTTTTTGTGAAATTAAATTAGGGTTTTGTGAACTTCTCTTTAGGGTTAACTTAACAGACTTCTCTTTGTTCCTGTTGTCTTTGATCCAAGACGCAAGTTAGAATATGTTGAGTTTGGAGTTGAAAAAATGTATGAAGGTGAAAGAGGTGTTATGATGAGGAGAAGGTTGCATGAAGTTATATATGATTTGTTCAGAGAGTACAGAATGCGACTACAGCCGGGAGGAATGCCATCTGGTGAAGGATCAAGTATGCGAAAGCAATCAGGTAAGTACATCTTAAGCAGTCTATTTGCTGAGCATAGGAAAAGTTTCATGGGTGATGAAATGAATTCTGAGATAGACAAGTATTTATCAGAGGATCTTGAAAAAAAATGAGCCAAACTTTGATGTTCTGGGCTTCTGGAAAGTGAATAGCTGCAGATTTCCTATTTTGTCACACATGGCTCGTGATATGTTAGCTATACCTATCTCTACAGTGGCCTCTGAATCATCTTTTAGTACAGGAGGGAGCGTACTTGATCATTTTCATAGCTCTTTGATTCCTACACTAGTACAAGCTCTCATTTACACTCAAGATTGGATTAAAAATTCAAAAACAGAAATCAATGTTGAGGAAAGTTTGGAAGAACTTGAAAAGATTCAAGAGGGTAAGATTTGCATTGCTAATATTTTTATTATTGTATTGTATATTTCTTTATTATGATCAGATAATCATTGATTGATTTTTTTATTTCAGAGTTGACAAAAATGAAATTGGATGTCGCAATCATTGAATTTTGAAAAGTCATCTTAAGGTTTGAATATGTTTACTTATTTTTTATGCATTTCTACTCATGTTCCTAACTTTCTATGGTCATCTCTTGCAGATTCATTCTTATATATTCTTATCATTCATGTGCATCGCAGCATCAGTGCATGTGTGAAGTTATAATCTTACTGTCCTTAGTTCCTTACCCAGTTACCTACTCACCTGATATTTTCTTAATTGCTTTTACTGTGATGATATTTTACTATGTTTTTTAGGTTCAACAGTATGATCCAACTATCGAGGGACAGGTATGTATCCAACTATTATTTTGCAGGAGCAGCCAAGCAGGTTGATGCCTGAGGGGAGACATCTTCATTTTTGATAATGCATTAAAGCCATATGAGCCTCTTGAATTTTTGCTTTTATTTGAGGTTTTCTTTGTCTTTGGTGTTTTGATGTGGAGGTGTTCCAATGGTCCCCTACTCTGGTTCGGTTCGGTTTTAACCGAATGCACACCCCTACTTGTAGCAATGGCATGGTTATTTGGATGGCCTGTGAAGGCAACCACTACCTACCATTCGCTCACGGGGACAGCCAGAGAGGGAATATGACAGTATGACCCTCTTGGAATTATTTTATGGTTTTTTTAATGATATTTGTTGAATTTTTCATAAGCTGTTTGAGGCGATGAAGATGTTGAATCATTGGCTCATTGCCATATGCTATGCTCGCATATGGGCAAGTGACTGATTGGACGATTGTCTCATTCTTTGGCTTCACCATAGTAATGTTATGCTGCTTGGAAGTTGGAACTTCTGGTTCTGGGCCTTCTGAGTTCTGGCTTCTATTTTGTTACTTCTGTCCACAGGACTACAGGAGATTTCTCAAGCTTTTTTCTTAATGGATCATTTGGCATGATATAATCCTTCAAAGTTAAAATGCTAACTGATTACTGAATTGATCATATTTATTCTGAACCACATAATTACTGTTATTTATTCTGAACCACATAATTACAGTTGATCATATTTATTCTAAACCACATAACTGTTGAAGTGTTCTGCAGCAGTGCAGCTTGCCAACTTCTGATACTATACAATATACATGCTCCTGCTGTTGTGCTGCTCCTGCTCCTATGCTGCTCCTGCTGCTCTGCTGACTGCTGCTCCTGCGACTTGAAGTCTTGAACTGTCTTGTTACATGAATTTGAGCTGTTGAAGTGTTTTGCAGCTTGCCCGCTTCTGCTAGACTGCTAGTCTGCAACTATACATTGTCCTGCTATTGCTGCTCAGCCTTCTCCTAGCCTCTTGCTGTGCTGCTCCTAGCTCTTGCTATGTTGCTCCTGCTGCTGCTGTGTTGCTCCTGCTGTGTCGTTGTTGTTGTTGCTGCTCCTAGCCTCCTGCTTCTCCTACTGTGTTGCTCACTTGCTCCTGCGGTGTTGCTCCTAGGGGTGCTGCTCCTAGCCTCCTGCTCTCCTGCTGTGTTGCTCCTGCTCCTACTGCTGCTGCTCCTAGCCTCCTGTTGTGTTGCTCCTGCTGTGTTGTTGTTGCTGCTGCTGCTCCTGCTGTGTTGCTCACTTGCTCCTGCTGTGTTGCTCCTGCTGCTGCTACTCCTAACCTCCTGCTGTGTTGCTCCTGCTCTTGCTGCTCCTTCTCCTACTGCTCCTAGCCTCCTACTGTGTTGCTCCTGCTCCTGCTGTGTTGCTCCAGCTGTGTTGCTCCTGCTGTGTTGTTATTGTTGTTGTTGCTCCTAGCCTCCTGCTGCTCCTACTGTGTTGCTCGCTTGCTTCTGCTGTGTTGCTCCTAGGGGTGCTGCTCCTGCTGCTGCTACTCCTAGCCTCCTGCTGTGTTGCTCCTGCTGTGTCGTTGTTGTTGTTGCTGCTCCTGCTGTGTTGCTCACTTGCTCCTGCTGTATTGCTCCTGCTGGCTGCTACTGCTGCTCCTAGCCTCCTACTGTGTTGCTCCAGCTCCTGCTGTGTTGCTCCTGCTGTGTTGCTCCTGCTGCTGCTGCTCCTAGCCTCCTGCTGTGTTGCTCCTGCTGTGTTGTTGTTGCTGCTACTGCTCCTACTGTGTTACTCACTTGCTCCTGCTGTATTGCTCCTGCTGGCTGCTGCTGCTACTCCTAGCCTCCTGCTGTGTTGCTCCTGCTCCTGCTGTGTTGCTCCTGCTATATTGCTCCTGCTGTGTTGCTCCTGCTATGTTGCTCCTGCTGTGTTGTTGTTGTTGCTGCTGCTCCTAGCCTCCTGCTGCTCCTGCTGTGTTGCTCCTAGGGGTGCTGCTCCTAGCCTCCTGCTGCTCCTGCTCCTGCTGCTCCTGCTGCTCCTACTGCTACTGCTCCTTGCCTCCTGCTGTGTTGCTCCTGCTATGTTGTTGTTGTTGCTTCTGCTCCTGCTGTGTTGCTCACTTGCTCCTGCTGTATTGCTCCTGCTCGCTGCTGCTGCTGCTCCTAGCCTCCTGCTGTATTGTTGTTGCTGCTACTGCTCCTGCTGTGTTGCTCACTTGCTCCTGCTGGCTGCTGCTGCTGCTCCTAGCCTCCTGCTGTGTTGCTCCTGCTGTGTTATTGTTGCTGCTACTGCTCCTGTTGTGTTGCTCACTTGCTCCTGCTGTATTGCTCCTGCTGGCTGCTACTGCTGCTCCTAGACTCTTGCTGCTTCTGCTGTGTTGCTCACTTGCTCCTGCTGTGTTGCTCCTGCTGCTGCTGCTCCTAGCCTCCTGCTGCTCCTGCTGTGTTGCTCACTTGCTCTTTCTCCTGTTGTGTTGCTCCTCTTGCTGCTGCTCCTAGCCTCCTGCTGTGTTGCTCCTGTTGTGTTGCTCCTGCTATGTTGCTCCTGCTGTGTTGCTCCTAGCCTCCTGCTGCTCCTGCTGTGTTGCTCACTTGCTCTTGCTGTGCTGCTCCTAGCCTCCTGCTGCTCCTGCTGTGTTGCTCACTTGCTCCTGCTGTGTTGCTCCTGCTGCTGCCTGCTCTTGCAAATATGACAATTATGTACATTATACTTCAAGTGCTGCTGCTGCTGCTCCTAGCCTCCTGCTATGTTGCTCCTGCTGCTGCTGTGTTGTTGTTGTATATCTTGTACTAAATTTTTTTTCCCCCTTAATCCCTTATGCAAATGACCAGATTCAAACCCTGTCAATTTGGTTTTGCAATTCGGTTATAACCGAACCGAACCGAAATATTTCGGTTTTCGGTTCGGTTCTATTACTGTTCGGTTCGGTTCGGTTTTGGTTTTCGAAAATTTCGGAAAATTCGGTTCGGCCGGTTCGGTTCGGTTAGGTTTTAACCGAATGCACACCCCTACATATATGTATCTAGGTTGGTGTGATGAGGATTGGCTTGTATGCAAGTTGTGTTCTTTACTTCTATAGGGGAGACTTTGTCTGTTTCATTTCCCACTCTAGATACTCCCTTTTTGTTGATATCAAAAGGGAAAGAGCTATAGCTATATGAATATATATGTAACATGATTGTGATATATATTATGATATATGTTGTGATACATGTGTATTTGTGCTCTTACATGCCTATCCATGTTGTGTATTGTTGTGAGATATATATCATGATATATGCTCTTGCATGCCTATTCATATCATATTATGCTCTCCTACCTACTTTTTCATATTTTTTGTGTTATTGTGCTTTAAAATTTTAAGTATTTTTTGAGAAGTTTATCATTATTACAAAAAGGAGAGATTGTTACTCTTCCTACTTTTGATGATTAGCAAACTATATTTAATACTCAGTTGAGTTGTATTTAGCCAAGGTATATTAAAGCTATCAAGAGAACACTTGGATGCTTCAAAGAAAATAAAGTATGATGGTAGATTAGCCAGCGTGACTTGAATAGATCAAAAGGTATCATAAAGTGGCCTGATGGTATCCACAATAACTTGAAGATTCAAGAATGAAATAGAGAAAACCAAAGCAATAACTCAAGAACTTAGGATCAACTTGGTCTTGCTTTTTCTTTATTTTAAGTCGAGAATTTTCTTTGAGGTAAATTGTTTAGAATTTTTTGTTGCATGGAGTTCTACAGAAACTCTTAATAGAGTGTTTTTGATAGAATTGGATGTCCACTTGGCTTAGCGGGCAATTAGTTGTGTCAGACTAAATATTTAAATCTTCATATCTATATAGAACTAAATGACCGGTTCATGAACCAAACGTCTAGTTGGAGATCTAGATTCTCGCTTTCTACTAGAATAGGATGCCCAGTTTGTAATTGGACACCTAGCTAGAACTCAATTCTAATTTACTATCAAAACCATATGATCAATTAGGAACCAAATAACTGGCTGGATGATCTCTCAGTTCTGGTATACTAGAATTGGTCGACTAGTTTGAGTTTTTTTTTTGTGAACTAGGGCTAGTTTTTTGATCATTGAAATGAACCTAGCTGTGAGATTTTATCCCCAATAGCTAGATTTGAACCATAGGGTATAAATAAAGTAGAAGGAGATTCTCTAAAGAGTTTAACAATTTCTAAATCTTTGTGAAAAAGAGATAAAAGTCCTCTTATCTCTCTAGTCATCAAAGTACTTTAAATCTTTTATACTCAAGTAAATTTTCATTACTCCTTCACACAATCTCGAGAGAATTTTGTGTGAGCTCAAATTATATAATCTTCTTCTAAATTTTCACTTGTAATCTTTTCCAAAATTATTTGGAGTGGTTAAAAGACTCAAACTCCATATTAGAATTCATCTTATCAGTTGATATAAGAGAAAGTGTAAGAGTTGGCTCAATGAAATTACACTCTAGTGGAGAGTTGAAATCTTCAAAAGTGAGACAAAGATTGTGGAATAGAAATGATTGGTCTTTAAACTAGGTTATAGCATGATGCACTCATTCCTCATTTCACTTATACTATTCCATTTATTTTCGTGGGTTGAATTGGTTTTGATTCTATTAAAAATTATCATTTGTCTTTAAAAACCTAATTCACCCCTCCTCACTCCCACCCCTCCTCACTCCCTCCCCCCCATCCCCTCCTCCTCCTCCTCCTCCTCGTCCTTCTCTTAAGTAGTTTTTTGTGCTTTCAAAACACCCCACTGATCCTTTCTTTACTTACATTACTTGTTTTTGCTTTCTTGTCCTCTAGAAGAGATAGTCAAAAACTCCTATTGCTCAGTTTCTAGAAGATGATACTCTAGTTTATGTCAATAGTTCCTCTATTTTGTCATCAAAATCCAACACATTAACATTTGGTCTTTGTCCTCTTAATGATTTTGGCCCTTGACCTTTGAATAGAAAGTGAGGAGTTGATTCATGTTTGTATGGATTTCAGTTACCCTAATAGTGTAGGTCGGGGTAGAAGGATCATTTGATGATGTCATTTCCCTTTGTTTTAATAGAAAATGAATGTATCAATCATTAGCCTCCATTTTTTAATGTGTCTCCATTGTGTTAGTAAAGTTTTTACACTTGAAAGAGAAGTCATATCCCACTAACCTGTCAGAATTTGTGAAGATATAATCGACCACTCGGAATAACTAAAAACCTCAAGAAGTAACTCAAAATAATAAATAAAAATTAAGTGGGTTTAAATGTACAATCAAAAATTGTGGGAGCATAAATTTTAATAAACGCAAGCCTCTATTATTAATTACCTTGATAATTGTCAGAAATCTCTTAAAATAAAATACCTATCTAATAAGATAGAGACATGATTAAAAAAATATATAATTTGATTAAATTAAGAAAGAGGTGAATGGATTAGGTAAGGACATACCATCATTTTATAATTTAATCAATTTAAAATCATAATCTTAAATAGTATGAAACAAGTAAGAAAGTAAGAGAAGGCTTGATGCTCATCGCTGTACCGCTCTCGTGTACTTAACCAAATGAAATTTGATATGGATGGATGTTTGATTTGATCATTAGCGAACACTAATAACTTTGCCAAATTTCAAGATATGATTGTCTGCCTTGGCTTGTGTCAAAATGACCTTTATATTTTTCTAGATCTGTTCCTTCCTTTTTTGGGGCATAGTTCACCGGTTGGCATAGGTCTTCGATAACTTATTGTCATTCTTTATAAAATTTTCAATTGGGTCAAGAACCATGCCAAATTCTTACCAATGACTTGGTCATGACAATTAATACTAAGTAGTAATCTGGATCTATTGGTATCCCAAACTCCTATAGGTTTGTTGGGGCCACGATAGGCCTTACTCGTGGAAACTATAGACAGACCTATAAATCACATAAAATGAAAGATTAAATTGAAATGTTAGAAATATTAAATCAAGTCAAACATAGACATAATAAATTTAATAATTAGTTATATACCTTCATCACTATCAAGATATATATCCTGATCTACCTGCTTTGGATGGGCGAAGTCCATGCTCTTGCCAGCGGAATCCTTATTGGAATCTCTACTAGTCTCGAACCACAGATCCATCGTATCAGTATTTTACCAATCATTTGCCTTATCTTCCACATATTACACCTTACCTTTGTGATTCATAATGACCTACAAAATAGCGAACATATTTTTTGAATAATAAAATAGTAAATTTTTTTACTTTTAAATATGAAGGAACTAAATCATGTATGGGTGTACGGAGTAGTAATAAATATGAAGGGACTAAATTATGTATGGGTGCACGGAGTAGTACACTAATCAGATCACCTGAAATGTAATAAAGTCAAAAATAATATTAGTCAAATAAGCAATGTAACAAATAATAAAACAATAGATAATAGAAATAATAATTAATCAAAATAGCAAATTTTAACCTAACATGGTAATAACATTTACTTATCATTTTCTTCGAGCATGAAATCATCATTATCATTGTTATTATCATGTTTATCACTTTCAAAAAGGATTTCCTTTTCGGTATTGGATTTATTAGTCATAATGTCATCTTTATGATTTTTTTTGTATGTGGCTGATATAGCGCATCTATCATTACTCGAGTTTTTTTTGGGATTTTAAGACTCTTCAACCTTTCATATTTTTTCCTAATAAAATCAAGAAAGGCTTGTTTGATAGACTATATTTTGATAACCTCTAGGATCACAATCCCTAGAGTTGTCATCACCAACTATGATTTATACTGTTGAGCCAGGGAATAACCTCACTCTAATACCAATTGATGCAGAAAGCATGAGGGGTAGGAAATAAGATCTCCATACTCTCACCATAATAAATACTTGAATTCCCCAGGAAGATAGAGAGGAAACAAACCCAAACTAAGATAATATTATTGATAGAGAAGTTCTATTTACAACTATGGGTTGTATAGATAGTCCTCAAAGTAACCTCTAATCTTAGTTGAAATTGACTCAGATAAGACTCTAATCCTAATACTAGATAACTTAATTAAAAAAAATCATACTCCATATTAGATTTGGACTATCACAAACTTGAACTCAGAAAAAAAGCCCTAATTTTGACTAACTCAAAGCTGAATTTGTGAAAAAATAAATAATAAAATTTTAGGACTCGATCTTAACTTTTCAACGGATGGTTATTTATCTAATTTAGATGAACATTCTAGAAGATATGATCTTTGAATGGCAGTTGTACCAATCCTAGAAAATCCAACTAGGAGTTGGAATCCTACTTTGACTTCAGCTCTGATTTTTTTGTAGAAGGATATAGTTGTCCTACATTAGAATCCAATTGTAAAAGATTTTTTCCTCACCTATTCACCCTATTCTTGCAGTCGATTATGCTCTTTCAACTTGACTTTAACTTCTGGATCCCCTTTGGTCTCAATTTTCAAGGTCTACACAACAATGGATGTTATTTGGTATTTACTCTTTAAATGGTCTTTCTTGGTTGGTAATGCACTGAGATGAAATTGGGCAGCCCATCCTAAATCAGTGAGTGATCCATTTTTCTCCCTCCTTTATTTTTTGTTTTCACATTTTTCCTTGGCATTTTTCCCCTTCTTTTTGCAATCTCATTCTCTTTTTGAGAGACTTAAGATTTGTGAGTTTGCAGATGCCAACCGATTCTTATTCTTTGTACTTGCCTCTCTAGCCTTGGTTTTCATATGAGATTTTTCTTTTTGTAACATTGCTTTACATCTCTACACTTAATCAAACAAATGATTTCCCTAATAAACTTTTGGTTACTCTTGAGTCAATCACTTTACTTTTGGGCTTGCATTCCCAAGGCCAACTAAGAACTCTAAGTGTGGAAGAGAGAAATTGGACCTTCAATGTCATTGTAGATCATCATCAATAATCTTTCATCTCTTGTGTTGCTTTTATTTCAAAAGTCATGCACTTGGGAGAGAGGTTAGTTCGTTTAGCCTCTAACATGTTTTGAAAGCATTTTTTAAAGACATTTTTTTTGGAAGGCAATGATGATGTAACATAAATTCTTTGTGAAAGAGAGATGTTGAATGCAAGGTGATTATTTTTCATGTAAATCAAGAAGTAGGACATAATCTAGATAATAATAACCTCATATTAAATGGTTACTGTTGCTTCACCTCTTCTGCCTATAGGTCTTTCTTATCTCATGGGGCCATGCCCCTTTCATTGTCATCAAAATTCCTAATTTCAATCATTAGTAGCTTTGTCAATCCTCCACCTTCATTATTAATCCTTTGCGAATATATGATATGGATGGTTGGTTGTGAGTGAAGTATTTGGAAGTAGGAGGTGAGCTAATTGTGGTTAAGATATGAGGAGAGGGGAGATTCAAGGAAGGATAGTTTTAGTATAAAGGCTAAAGAGGATTTATGCTCTAAGTGCCCCTTAGGGTGAGGATAGTGTGAGAAATTTTGCTAGGTAGTTTGTCAAGTGAATCATCTGAACGTTGAAATAGGCAAACTAAAAGGGAGATAAATTAGGTTTCACAAGAAATATAGATGATTTTCAAATTCAAAATCAATCCAATTCACAATCCAAAATCACCCAACTTCAGAAGCAAGTGTTATTCCACAACCCTTGTCTCAATTCTAAGGACTTCAATCACTCCACCAATGATGTTGCTTCTTAAGGTAAAGCCAAGTCTTTACAAACCTTGTTCCAACTGAGAAAATGTTACTCCATACCAAATCTAATGCTCTCACACTCTTCTAACACCTAGAAGAGTACTCAACCCTCTCCTAACAACCTAGGAGAGCTACAAGGATATAGATGAAAAAAAAATCTCATAACAAAAGTCTCAAAGATTAAAATACAAGGACAATGAGAATATGAAAGTTAAACTCCATTTGATCTCTTGTTGAGTCTAGATAGGTTGGAAAACTAGGATCTTGCTCTAAAGAAATTGAAAGTCCATTCCCTTTTTGAGCAAAGAAGTCCCAAGCCAATGTCCAGCTGTTGGAGTAAAAATCTAGTCTTTAGAAGTCACCCATCACTATTTCTACCATGCTCAAACACTCAAAACTAAAGTTTGGTCATCTGAACTATTCCAACAGTCAAATAAAACTAGCCATTATGAGGTGATATCATAGGTTTATATACCTAAAACATAGTTTTGAGCTCTAGGAATATAAGTTCAGGGGTCCAAACCCTCAACTTCTAGCATTCAAAGTTAAGGAAGGGCAATTGAAGTTATACATAATAGAGAGTGAAAATCCATATTTGAGAATGTTGGGTGTTTGAACCATAAGGTTTGGGCATTTGAAGCTATCAGTAAAACTAGTGGATTTTTGAGAGGTTGGGGCATCTGCATCAAAAGGTTTGGGTGATCAAAGATGACAAAAAATCTGTACTAGATTATCTACAACTTCAGCCTCTTTGATACAAACTTGAAACTTATATTGGATAAAAGAAAAGCCAGTGAAGGCATTCCAACAAGAGCTCAAATAAATTAACTATGAAATTCTTGACTTTGTAAAAGAAAATTAGATTTGAATCTTGAAGATAGTGTTACTATTATTCACACTAGCCCAAGAATGCATGACCATATAATGAGAAGAAGAACAAGATGAAGGGCAATAGTAAACTCAATTTACCATTGATAATGATCATGATAACACATACATGAATACACAATTTGGGATTGTTTTGCTATTACAACAATGATGAGATTTATAAGAGATTGTAAGCGGAAGTTATGAGAAGTTGGAGAAAAGTAAGGGAAGCTATTTCCTACAATAACTTCTTATAGAAATAACTTCCTCTAGAAAATCTAACTAGAATTAATGCAAATAAGTCCACAAAGTTCACCTTAATTATTTAACACTCCCCCTTAAAATGGACTTTTGGAAATGAATCCAAGCTTAGCCTAAAAGTACTCCAATAGACAAGAGTGATTTGGTGCATATGTCAATGATGTCATCATTCCTTCATATCTCCAAGACTTCAATGGTTCCTTCAATTACCTTTTCACAAATAAAATGATGCTCAATTTCAAGATGTTTGGTTCTACCATGACATACCAGATTTGTTGATAGCTTGAGAGCACTTTGATTGTCACCTTGAATGATAGTAGGCTTGTGAATAGATGAATCAACATCCTCTATCAATCTTCTTAACTAAACAAACTCTTGGGCTGCTAAAGAAGAAGCATGGTACTATGCTTCTATTGTGGAAAGAGAAACAAAATCTTGTTTCTTCTTTGCATAGCCCCTTTCAGATACTAGAATTTCGTCCTTTACTTTCTCCACTTTCACAACAAGTGATTCAGTTGACCCAAGTCCATCTCGAATCAAATGGAGAGTTGGGCTTGAAACTTTATAATTTCTTCATCATCATTTTCTATGATGATCATATCATCAACTTACAAGAGCACAAGAATATGCATTCTTTCTTGCTTCTTGATGAACAAACTAGAATCTGAATTAGAAGCAAAATAACCACAAAATTGTAAATATTGGGCTATTTTACCATACCATGCTCTTGGTGCTTGCTTTAATACATAAAGGGCCTTCCTAAACTGGCAAACATGTTCAGGATGGACACTTGAAACACATCTCACTAGTTGCTTCATGAAAATATCTTTATCAATCTCTCCATATAGAAGGGCATTCTTGACATCAAGTTGCCATAACTTCCATCCTTGACTAGCTGCCAAAGAGATCACCACTCTAATAGAAGTCATCTTTGCCAAAGGGCTAAATGTTTCTTCATAGTCCTCTCTATATTTTGGAGAGGACCCTCAAGCAACAAGTCTTGCTTTATGTCTTTTAATACTCTCATCTACCTTTTTCTTCAATTTGTATACCCATTTCAAAGAAATGGGTTGCACATCCTTGGGTTTCAGAATAAGAACCCAACTCTTATTCTTTATTAGTGCTTTCATTTCTTCATTCATTGCCTCATCCCATTCTTGGATGCCTTTAGCTTCATCATAGAATGATGATTCATTCTCATCAATAGGACCCGCAAGAAATATGAATTTTGAGTGACCAGGCTCCCATAACCATAGCAAACTAGTTTGACAACCTTCCTTGTGGATCTTCGTAATGGTTGCATATTCACCATCCTTAGGTGCTCTTGAACTTCATGAGAGTTGCTGCTCCCCCTTTCACTAGTCTCCATTATTGGTGAAGATGAAATTATTGAAGAATTAGGAGCTTTAGAAGATATTGGAAGTGTTGTCTCCATTATTGGTATGTCAATATTAGTGTTTCCACCTACACCACCAACAGAAATGTTTTGAGAAAAATAGAAGGAAGACATTTCATCAAACACCACGTCTCTTAAAACTACATATTTATCAATTTCTGTATCCACACACTTCCATCCTTTTTTCTTTCATTATATGCAATAAATATGCATTTATTAGCTTTAGCATGAAACTTGCTTCTCTTGAAATCTAGTACATGAACATAGCATGGAGAGCCAAAAACTTTGATGTTCATCTCATTAGGCTTCTCTCCCCACATCAACTCATATGGAGACTTCATGTTTGTTGGATTAAAAGGAAGTCAATTGATGACAAAAGTTGCACAAGCCATACCCTCCACCCACAAGGCTTTAGGTAAGTTCTTTGCATACAACCAACATTTGCAAGTCTCCATGAGATAACGAATCTTTCTCTCTACCCCACTATTTTGCTTTGGAGTGTATGCACAGGATAATTCCCTCTTGATGTCATGCTCTTGACAAAAATAGAAGAACTCATTTGATGTAAATTCTCCCCCATTATTGGTTCTTAACCTTCATATCTTCTGATCAAGAATACCTTCAATAGTCATCTCATGAACTCTTTCAATTTGGAGAAGACCTTAGACTTCTCTTTCACAAAATATACCCAAGTAAACCTAGTAAAATCACCAAAAATAAGAAACACTTAAAGAGAACCTAAAAAGAAGGTGTGGTGGACCTACTCCGAAGGTGCTTCACTTCTTGATGTGAGTAATTTGTCAAATGGAAGGTGATGTGCCTTTCTATATTGATAGCCTTCACAAACATTGCCACAACCAAAAGAAGCAATGTTGGGCAATCTATTAACCAAGTTCTTCACCATTGCTTCTAACTTTTTCATATTGCAATAGAGCAATCGAGCATGCCAAATAGAAGCAACTTCATTTGTTCTCACCCTATCAACATAAGAAGTTGAGGTTGAAAAAACAAAGAGATCTTTAATTCTCTTACCAATATGGGTTCTGTCTACCTTCAAGTGAGAAATATTATTGAGAAACTTCACAAATTTGGGGCCAAACAAGACATAGTGGCCAGCACCACACCATTAGCTACTAAGAAGAAATTATTCTTCATTCCAAGAACATGATAACACTCTTGAGAGTAAGGGGATCACCACCATTGCTATCTAGAGTGGTGATGCCCTCTTTTTCTACTGGATGGATGGTGTTGTCTGCTGTGATGATAGCCTTATTTCCATCATATTGTTGAAGATACAGGAACTTAAGAGTCATTTTTAGTAAGATGATTTCCACAACCAGAATCCATGATCTAATCTTCACCAAAGTTGATGGATGCCTTGATGTGGTACCTGCAATGAAACATTTACCACTCTAATCTTCAACACCTTCTTTTAAAACATCCTCATTCCTAGTAATATTTCCACTCCTCAACCTACCATGACAATTCCATTTAACATGTCCCATCTGACCACATCTAAAATATTTTACAACTTTTTTCTTTTCAGATTTATTTTCACTAGACCTCTCATATTTTTCTTTTCGTTATCTTTCTCTTTCTCCTTTTTCTGATATTTTTTCTTGCTAAAAAATAAAACATCATTATCATTGGAATGAAGAGAACTTTCTGCCATTTATTTTGCCAAGGATTCTTGAGAAGCAAGGAGATTCTCAAATTCCACTAATGAATGTTGTCTCTCCCAACCTTGAATAGAAGTAACATAAGAGTGATACTCCTTATTAAGGCCACGAATGATGTAATGCTTGTTATGTGCCTCTAAGATGTGCTCCTCTAGATCCAAGACTGAAATCTTCAAGCACAAGTTCTTGAACTTCAAAAAAATTGAGAAATAGAGAGATCACCTTACTTCATGTTAGCCAAATCATTCTCGAGCAACTAAAGGTGAGCAATATTCTTCATTTTTATGAGCTCATCAATAGTTCTCCAATTCTCATTTGCTAATTTTCACTCCATAATGTGTTCAAAGGCATCACATGAAATATATTTCTTTAGCACAAACTCGGCCATGGCATTAGCCATTCTCCATCGCTTGTAAGGTTAAGCGTTCTTGAGTGTGTTTGCTAGAGCCACCCAACCATTACCACCAACAATCTCCCACAAGTCACCTCCAATAATAAAATACACCATTCATGTCCTTCAAATTTTATAATTAGAGAAGTTTAGTAACTATATACCGAGTCCACCAAATCAATTGCCAAACTCCATTGTCAATGCACCGAATGAACATCTTTGCCAAGGAAAAGCTTCCAAGAAAGAAAAACTTTATTCTTGAGGGTCTAATACCATGTAAAGAAAAATTATATTTGATTCTTGAAGATAGTGTTACTGTTATTCACACTAGCCCAAAAACACATAACCATATAATGAGAAGAAGAACAAAATTGAAGGCAATACTAAATTTAATTTATTATTGATAATGATAGAATATACACAAATATATAATTTGGGATTGTTTTGCTATTACAAAAATGTTGACATTTATAATAGATTGTAGGAGGAAGTTATGAGAAATTGGAGGAAAGTAAGGGAAGTTATTTCCTACAATGACTTCTTATGGAAATAATTTCTTTTGGAAAACTTAACTAGAATTAATACAAATAAGTCCATGAAGTTCACCATAATTATTTAATAGACTCAATATAAAATGAAAGCCTAAACCTATGAGCTTGGAGTTGATCTCACCTATTTAAGCATCTTTAAGCTTCCATATTTATCTACAAGCTTCATCCTCAAATTATCATCTTTGTTATATTTCAATGATTTTCTTCATGATCCAACAAGCTTTATCTTGGGACTTGATCCTTCTTGAGCTTGAATGATCATTGCTAATCTTGAAGCTTATCGACTAGACAATCTTGTTAACCTCTAGTTTGATCATTATCAAAGTCCAAAGTGCAACATCATCCTTTTAAATTTGCACTAAAACATTTGCATGATGAAATAAATGGTTAACCCTATTAATGTGTGGGATTTCCCCATTTTTGACAATGGCATTGCATTTTGTATCCTGCAAAAAATGGTGCTTAGTAACTTGCTAGTCTGCTCACTCGGTATGATGAAATGAGAATCCACATTCAATTCAAGTGGTCTCCAATATTCAAAGTAGTTGATGGGGAATCAAATTTTATTTCTCTTATTGCCTTGGTAGCAAGGAAATCAAAACCTTCTTTTTCTCTTTTGATAGCCTTTAGCATATGGTTCATGCTTGTCATAATCCTCCTTTCCAAATGCTTGGCTTACTTAACATCCTATTTGGGACGTCATGTCCTATAGGTTATTGAGAAAGGGGGGAATTAGATATCAATGGGCATAGTTGTGGATCAAGAGGTTTTCTATGAGATGATTCAATGCTCTCAGTGATAGGGATTGGTTTCTTTGGAGGTGGCACAGATTGCTAGAAGATGGGCATTACCTTCTTTGGCCATGACTCAGGTTTTTAAAGCTAAAGTAGGACAAAAATCAGAGTCAAGATGGTGACATCCTTGGGGATAGCTCATAAATGATTTAATAATCCTTGACCTTGGCCAGTGGATGTCAAGGAACTGTGATGATGGTGCCTTGTGAGTGAACTTCAAACATTAATGTTTAGTGGAAGACAAAAATTTTACATCTCTAAGACATATTCGACCAAGGATCAAGCTATAGTAGTAAGGAGTATTGAGGACATGGAATTCAGCTTCAACCATCAAGAGCCTAACTGTGATGGGTGGTTGGATTCACCCCCTATACTTCCTCCTTGAGTTATTGTAGTCTATGATGTTGATGTTAGATGCGATCACTAACCCTCTGGAATCTTAAGGTACTTCAATATATCTAAGGTGAAAATGTTGAGTAAGGCTCCAATGTGCACAAGCACCAAGCTGAACATGGCATTTCTAATTTCTACTAAGATATAGAGTGGTGCATCTCCAAGTTCTTCCTCAAATAGGTCTTAGTTGGAGAATGTTATGTTTGGGTTTTGGAAGATACCCCTACAAATGATGGCTAACCTTTCAAAAGGAACATCATCTGAGTTCTATTTTGTTAAGAATTTTAAAGAGTATTTAATGAAGTTTCGGTGAATCCACAAAAAATTTAAGAGTGAAATTTTTGCAAAGGTCTTACTCGGTTGATCTGGTTATATTGTACACCTTTTTATTTTTAATTACCCATTCTATAAGTTCTAACTCTTGATTAACAATCCAGCTAGTCATTTTACCTTGATCCCTAATAGCTGATATTTGTTCATATACTAGTTTTTGCACCTTTTATGTATTTCTAATTATGTGAAATCTTTGTTAACATATTTCTAAAGGATTATAATCCTCATTTTCAAAATTACACCCATTGTATGTACCATTAAGTGTGTAAAATACTCCTACTTCCCCATTAATTTTAAATTTTTTTTGTCAATTTAACCTTAATGGCAAGGCCCTTGTGAAAGCCAAACTCTTCCCAAGGAACCAAAAGTACCAAGTTAAAATTTCTTTCCTATTGTTGTTTGCTCAACTTAGGTGAAGTTGCTATGAGATTGATGTTGTTGGTAGGGTGACTTGAGGGAGGTTCACTAACACTTATCATGTTTCTTACCCACCTCCATTAACATACGGGTGGACTAGTCACCGACCTATGGCATTGTGGTCATTTATAACATGCATGACACCTTTTAAAATTAAACATTACTCAAGGATGTGCCCTAGAATTCAAGAATATAGGTAAAATCTAGAGAAGTTGGCACTAGTTGAAATGGCTTTGGCATCAGAGAGGTGAATGAGGTTGTTGGCCAAAATTGCAACAAACAGGTAAAGAGAGGTAGTTTTGCCTATGAGGCCCTACTTTGTATATAAGTGGTTGTTGGTTTGTAGATATTATGATGAAACTAAAGGACAAAGGGGTGTCATGATAGGGGATTCAGGGGTTGTTTGAGAAAGATGGATCCTAAAAAGGCTTGTAGGGCAATAAACTAGTAGATTTTGATGGCCCTATATTGTTGACTTGGCCATCATCTTCATTGTGAGTCTCCTCCTCAATGAAGTTTTGCCATGCTTTCTCATTGTGGTTGTTGAATTCTTGCATGAACTTTTCTCAAACATGAATATTCTATTGCAAGGTTTCAAAATAATAGACGTCAGAATATAATAAACTCATATTAAGAGTAAGAAGAGTATTTTTTTTATAAGCTGAATTGTTGCCTCTCCATAATAGGGATTTGCAATCACTTGGATTTTTCCCTCTATTTATTGGCATAGTCAGCAAAATTTTCTCCACCTCGCATTTTTTCAAATGTTAATTTGACAATGCTTGGATTGTAAGCCACTTGATGGGCATATTATTGTTGGAATGTCATTAAAATTTCTTCAAGAGATTGCAGTTTCTCATGAGGATGGGTGACAAACCAACTAATTACAATTAGGTTTAGTAACTTCTGAAAAAGATGGATCATTAGAGGTTCATTGCCCTTATAGACCTCTGAATTGAAGAGGAACCCTATAATATGGTAGTTAGGATCTCTTGTCCCATCATAAAGATGAATTTTAGCACCTTAAAGCTAATGGGGAAAGTAACAGTGGGGATTCAAATATTAATCACAAATGGGACAGCAACATGTGGAAATTTCTACACAAGAAACTTTAAGAAAAGTTGTAATATATGATCCTCACTACAACATCTGTGGGCAATGGAAATGCTATTTATCTAGTGCACGATAAAGCTCCACCATTGCCAAGTCAATACTGGCACTAAAAGTTAGCACTGGAGAAGTTGCTACATAGTTGGCACTAATATTTTAGCACCACCTATGTAAGTTCATTGTCGGTGCTAATATTTATAGCTAGCAATGAGTGCCAGTATGTTAAAACATAGGCAGTGCTAACTTCCTTGTGTTGCCTATGTAAGTTCATTGCCGTTAAAAAAATAACCGGTGCTAATTTCCTAGTGTTGCCTATGTAAGTTCATTGCCAATGCTAATACATTAACATCGGAAATGACAACTTAAAACCACCTAACCACCATCGTTCTGCCCTACCTCATGAACCCAAAATCTGAAAGAGCGAGCTTCTTCTTCGATGATCTGTAGGTTGCTGTCTTCCGCCTGCCTTCCAAATTGCTTCACCATTCTCCAATGCATGCCAGTTTTCTCTCATTGCCACCCAAAAATCTAGTCGACTACTGGTTATGTCTATTGCCGTCATTGGTTCAAGGTGGTTTGTGTCTCTATGTAGCATCCTCCAGTAGTACAATGTTAGATTTCCGCCTCCATCACTAGATTTTGGTTTTGGATGTTGATTTTGATTTAAGGTATGGTGAATTTGGATATTGGAGATATCAAAGAAAGCAATATCAATCCTTTAACATCCTTAAATAGGTGAAAAAGGTGATTACTCTGAAATCATTTTGTGATTAACAAAAATGTTGATGGGTGTTCTCATGCAAACTAATCTAGGATTAATTCAGTTTTACTGACACATACATTTTATATTCCATCAAATATTTTTCTCTAAATTTGATTTTAGGTCATTAGAGGTAGTTGTTTGAAAATCTATTGAATTTAATGTATGATACTATGGAAGACTATTATATTACTAAAATTATGCAAATCTTGATGTAGTCAATGCTACTTGTGTGATTTTTGCAACATTCTCAAGAGACGTGTTTGCTTTTGCAACTTTGCATGGTTGACTTCTTCATTCTCTTTATTTTTTCTACTCCTTAATATGGTGATGTTATGGCTTCCATGTTTGGACTGTTGAGGGGACGTGGAGCACCATTTGACCGTGGAAATGTTCACTTGTTTGTTGTTCTTCAGTCAAAATCTCTAGTAACAGAGTGACGTAGATCATCTTGTGAAAGCAATTAACTTATTCTGTCGGCCTTCTACTCCCTTTTTGAGGTATGATTACCCTTCTCTTTGTAAGATTTTTCCTTCTTTAAAGACTATTTTTTTTGTTTATCTTCAGTACTAATCTTAGTGTCACATTGAAAATTTTCAGATTGCTATAGATAACAAGAAACACTTGAAGATACATGGAAAAGACTTATATATTACTTGGAAAAGACTTAGATACTTGGTCAATATTGATGTGTTTTAATGCTTTCTAGTGCCAAAGTTATTGGTTAAAAGCATGCTGGTGTGGATGTGGTTGCAACTATGCTTTGGAATTAGAATTACATATGGATCTTATGATGTTAATGTTATTGTCCATAAAATTAGTAAAAAAATTATAGCTTGGACAATGATGGACAACTTTGATTTAAAGCGACAAGAAATTGGTATGGTATATTGCTAGTTCCTCATGCAAAGCTACTTCTAACTCTTGAAGGAACCTATTTATAAGGATATTCTTAACTAACCTTGCATACATTTTTTATTGGTTTTGAAGGATGCATAGCTTGGAATGGTTTTTCTGGATGATAGCTTGGAGGGGTTTTTCAATATTATTTTCATAATTATGGTTGTTGAATGACTATTTTTGAGAGCAGTCAAATGGTGCAATTGAAGGGATGCTATCTTCTATTAAAGCTTAGGTTGCCTTGTTCATTTTGTAAAGTGCATTGGTGGTTTTGTTGTCCCACCAATGTTATTTTAATGTTTAGTTGGTTTTTTTAATGTTACCCATGCCAAAACACCTAAAAATGGAAGAATGTAAATAACAGGTTTTGGCAAGGGCTATATATATACTTAAATTATATATATATCTATCTCTATCCTATTATATTGATTTATCTCCATAAAAGCATTCAGAGATATATGTATGCATGCTAGGCACATGTTCTTTCATGAGGAAGCAACTCATTATCACTTTTGCCTTTCTGATTATGGTCCACAGTTGAACGTCTCTACTGATCAATAGAACCTCACATTGTAAGTTATATATATATAGAGCATTAGACTGAGAATTGCATAGATTTATAAGACATGGCCAAGAGTTGGATCAAAATAAAGAACTGAGTAGATGTCAGATATATTGATGGAGTAAATGCATTTTCAAACTATACATATAGGAGCAAGAGACCTAATAAAAAAAAATACAGTGTCCATATATTGATTGGATGAACACACACAATTGGGCAATATAGGAGGTGTATAAGTATGTAATTGTAAGAGAATGAAGTGTACATTACACTAATTGGACTTTCCATGGTGAAGAACCATGGTATTCAAATAGGCTGAATCTACCAGAGTAGGTAGTTAATGTAATAATAGTTGATAATGAGGGGAATGATATTGGAGTATTGATCCATGATATCTCTGGGGATCCTACATTTTCTCATGATACCCTTCTTAATGTGGTTGATATGGCAACTCAAGGTTGTGATCGAGATGGTAAAAAATTTTACAAAAATCTCGATGACCTTAACATTGAGTTGTATTCAGGATGCAGAAACTTCACATTCTTATCATTCATCATGCATTAGTTGGCCGTGAAATCCAAATGTCGATGGAGTAGCTACTCATTCACTATATTATTGGGGACATTGAGAGAGGTATTTTCTCATTATCCTTTATTTCCTACTTCATAACAGGAGGCTTAGAATATTATGAAAGACATAGGTCTAGGATACACAAAGATTTATGCATATCCAAATAATTGTATACTCTACAAAAATGAAAGTATATCAGACACCTATTACAAGTAGTGCAAGTCATCTCAGTATTAATATTTCACAACCCAAAGCAATAATGACAATCAGATGGTTTGAAAAATTCTTGCTAAAGTTGTATGATATTTTCCTCTCAAGTTGAGGTTTTAATGACTATTCATGTCAACAATATTAGTACAACATATGAGATGGCATGCTGAAGGCCATGTATGAGATGGGATAGTTAGGCATCCCACAGATAGTCTCGAGCAGAAGGAGTTCATCTCATGATATCCAGAATTTGCTGCTGTCATCTACAATGCCCATTTATGCTTAGATTCTAATGGGTTCAATTTCTTTCAGAAAATGAATTTCTTGATAGCACTTGGCCTATTGTTTCATTTTGTGTAACTTGCCTCATTGGTTGTACATAAAAAAAATCAACCTTTATCTTGTCCATGATTATTGATGGAGCAAAAGGATCAACAAATGATATTGATTTATACTTATAGTTGTTGATTGAAGAGCTGAAGTAATTATGGGAACTAGGCACTCCAACATTTGATGTAAGTAAGAAACAAATGTAGCACTATTATGGATAATCAATAATTTTTTAGCATACATGTACCTTTCAAGATATAGCACAACGGGGGAGTAAACATGTCTAGTTTGTGGGAAGAACACGTGGTCCAAGTGGTTTAATTTGGTTGAAAGTTCTATTACATGTGCCACAGAAACATTTTGCCTATTGATCACAGATTCTAATTTGATAAGGCTATATTTGATGGGACATGTGAGTACGGTGTCTCTCCCCCCACCCCTCCCCCCTAGATCTAAGGCATTATGTGAAGGAGAGGCTACCCAAAGACGTGGTTGTGCTCCCATCTCCAAGAGAACAAAAGGTATACAAATGCATATTGAAGGTTATTCAAATATGAAGTCTAATTAGAAGAATTTGTATATCTAGCATAATCTTGATATCATGCCCTTTGAGAAAAATTTTCTTAAAAATTTTTTGTAGACATTGCTTGGCACTTCAGATAGGTCGAAGAACAATTTGAATGCATGGCTAGATATGAAAGACATTGATATATGAAGGGCACTTCACCCAGAGGATAGAGGTGACATAACATTTTTGTTGCTAGTTCCATTCACTATGAACAAACAAGAGAAAGAGATTTTCTTAAGTGTATTAAATAATATGCAAGTTCCAAATGGTTATGCATCCAATATTTTCAGATGCATAAATTTGAATAATCAAACCATCAATAACTAGAAAAGTCATGATTGCCATATATTGATACAATAGTTGCTACCAATCGCTATGTGGAGATGTTTGCCTAAGCATATAGCCAAACTCTAATTGAACTAAGTAGTATCTTCTGACATTTGCATGCCAAAAGCATCCACCAGTTTGACTTTCAAGATTTACAATCTAGGATCACCTCGATTCTTTTCACCTTGAAAGGATTTTTTTGCCTTTATCTTTTGATATCATGGAGTATTTTCCTATTCACCTGGTGGAGGAAGTAATACATACAAGTCCTGTTCAATACCACTGTATCTATCTGATTGAGGCATTGGTTATTATTTTAAAATTGTGTATTACTTCCATTCATAACAATCAACAATTTCATTGTCATTCAGGTATCTTTCCACATCGAAGCACTATGTGGAAAACCATGCTCATCTAGAAGGTTCTATAGTAGAGGGTTATTTGGTGGAGGAATACATGACTTTCTACACAATGTACCTAAATGACTTTCAATCAAACTTTTCTTAGCCTTCTCAAAAGTAAGATTATTATTGCCACAATGGACAAGGGCATCTAATTGGAGCTTAGCACAGAACTACATGTGAGAGCCAGTGGGCACAAAGCACACTGCTATGTACTATTTAATTTGGACATTGTGATGAACTTTCACAAGTATGTGCATTGGTTCAAATGACTACAATGAACTATAATATTACTTGCCTTCTAAAATAATGGAAATCCATTTTGTAGGTAACACTTGAAGTTCATAAGATCGATAGATGACATTGAGATTGTGGGACTGGTGTTCACATCTTGAGATGGTGGGACTCCAGGGAGCAATCTCAATGTATAAATCAAAGTGTGTTCAATTTGAGTGCACAGTTAGGTGTTGTAGGAACACTAACTTTCAACAGGCATAAACTCTTATTGTTAATTATTCTAATAATTATCAAGAACCTTTTAAAGTAAGAAACCTAGTGAATAAGATAGTGACATAAAGAAAAGAAGAAAATATGATACTTGATCAATTTTGGGAAAAGAATATATGGCTTAAGCAAGGGTATACCCTTACTTTACATTTTAATAAATTTGAATCCATAAATGATATGAGATAAGAAGAGGGCAATTGGAAGAGCTTGATGTTTTCTTCTTCTCCACTCTCACATGTTAGACCATGTAGAGTCTAGCTTGGGTAGGTCCTGATTTGATCTTGGCAAAAGTTAACAATTTGGTATGGTGGTGTTTTCTAGTAGGACATGGAAGGAGATGGAAAAGGGTTGAAGTATGGCTGATAGCTTGGAGTGTTGACAATTAGCACCTTTTGATAGCATTGCTGATAGCTTGTCAAATTTAGCATGAATTGTAGCTGATAGCTTTGGGCATTGTCGTTTAACTTCTTTTGATAGCACTATCGATGATTTGTTAGGTTTGGCTTGAAGTGTGGCCGATAGCTTGGGGTGTTAGCCATTAATATTTGATGTCATTACCAACAACTTGTTAGGTTTAGCTCTCAAAGGGAGAGTAATCATCATCTTTTAAGGATTGGTTATCTTGAAGGGAGAGTTACCACTAGCTTCTGGAGTCAGATGCATCATCAACTACATCCTAAGAAAAATGTCATTCACTATGTCAGGGGGTCAAATGCTATTTATTGAGGGTTGGATGTATCATCAACTACTTTTGTGGATTGACTAGCTTGAGAGAGCACTTCATCAGCTACTTTTGGGGTTGACTAGCTTGGGGGTGAATCATTAATTGCCTCAGGGGATTGACTAGCTTAAGGGGCATGTCATCAACTATTTCTAGGGGTTGACTAGCTTGAGAGGCATGACATGCACTACTTCTAGGGGTTGACTAGCTTAATGGGGCATATCATTAGCTACTTCTAAGGGTTGGCTAGCTTATGGGGTGCGTCATCAACTACTTTAGGTTTTAACTAATTTGAGGGATGCATCATCAATTGCTTCTAATGGTTGACTAGCTTGAAAGGTGGCTGATAGCTTTGTTATTGGTCAACCTTCTCTAAACAAGGCATTCTAGTTAAATGACTAAGTAGTTTCAAGCATACCTTTTGTTCAATTTGATTTGAAGGAATGATTAGAGGTCTTGCCTTGTGCTAATCATCTTTGATTTGATAATTGATGACTTTCTTAGTTTGCTGTCAATTAGAGTTGAGGTGTTGCCTATACTTTTGATGGCACACCTAACAAGACTCAATTTTTCTCAGCCTAACTTCGTTTAAACTTGTTTTAGTCTAGGTTGGATCGGTAGCATCATCCATTATTTGTAGGGTTAGGCATAACCTTGTGTTGCCAAAGGCTTTTGTGGCATACCCAATGGAACTAAGTAATCAATTGCCTTTCTTGAGTTGTTATCAATCAGGTATAAGGCATCATCAACAGCTTTATTATCAATTAAACTTGATTGGTCTTTGGATCCCACCTTAGGTTAGGTCTTCATTTGATTCTTAACATATTACACCTGGTGGGACTCAATTTGACTTGCTTTAGTTACTTTAGTTCTATTCAAACTTGTCTTGCTCTAAATTAGGCTAGTAGTAGTCCCCTCCAATGCTCATGGGATTGGACATAATCATGGAGTGTTGCCCAATGTTTTCACACACATCCAGTGGGACTTGGTTTGGCTTGATTTAATTCTTATTTGAACTCATTCAAGTTGGCCTTGACCTTGTTGGGACCTAGATTGACCCAATTTGGTGTGAGTTTGAACTTAGCTTGGCCTGATTGGGACTTGGTTTGACCCTAGTGGGTTTGGGTTTGAACATGACTTGGCCCAGTTGGGACTTGGTTTGAACCTAATTTGAATCCATGTGACTTGACTCTATTAGAGTTCAAATATGATTTGGCTGAATTAGAGTTCAATTCAAATTTATTTTAAGTCAAATATTATTTTAATTTAGCTAAAATGGTATTTGACCTAATTGGAATCCAACTTGAACCTTGCTTTCATTTTGGGTCAACTTGGTATGGTTTTGAATTGACCCAAGTCTGGATTGATGAAAGATTGACTTAATTTGGATTGATTTTGAGCTCTAGTAATTAGTTTTTAGTCCAAAATAGGTGATCGATTGGGTTACCAATCGACCAACAACTAGTGTGTGTCAACCTATTGACTAATTTAGTTTTACTATCTATTGAAACAAGCTTCTGTCCACTTGGGTTCATTTGATACTTTTTTCAAGTTAATATTTATTTGACTTGGCCACATTGGCTTGAGTTTGACATGATTGCATCATTAAATTGATTTTACATTAATCAATTTTTGTTTGAGGGCCTTCAGGTTATCATGGCAACATTACGATGTGCCCTATGGTCCAAATAATAGCAAACCCAAAGCATGGCTTTTGAATGCAAGCTCAAAGGCTAGCTTCATTGCAAGCTTGAAGGATGTCCTATGGTCATGAGCCCGAAGGCTGGCTTGTTTTGGAGGGCTCAAAGGCTGGTCGACAATTACGAGCCAAAACATTGACTTCATTCAGCATGCCTAAAGGCTAGCCTATGATCACGAGCCCGAAGGTTGGCTTGATTTGTCGGGCCTAAGTCTGCCCTATGATTCAGTGGGCTCAAGGTTGGCCCATAGTCACATGCTCGAAGGCTAGCCTATGATTCAGCATGCTCGAAGGCTAGCCTATGGTTGTGAGTCTGAAGTCTTGCTTGATTTGGTTAGTGTGAAGGTTGGTGTATGGTTGTGAGCCCGAATGCTAGCTTGATTAGGCAAGACTGAAGGCTAGCCTATGGTCATGAGCCTGAAGGCTAGCTTGATTTGGTAGGCTCAAAGGCTAGCCTATGGTTATGAGCTTAAAGATAGTTGCAAGCTCGAAGGTTGGTTTGATTTGGTGGATTCAAAGGTTGGCCTATGGTCATGAGCCTAGAGGCTTGCTTAGTTTGGCAGGCCCGAAGACTAGCCTATAGTCCAAATTTATGAGTTTTAGTTATTTCAATTCTTTTATTTTTGTTTAAGTTCAAGTGAGTTCTAGTCATCATCTTTCCTCAGTCTTTAAAGATCTTTATGGGAACTTCAAAATGTTAATTTCTCCACAATGGGTGGCACCGTGGTATGCAAGGAGGTCACCGGTGGCTGTGACAGTGATGGAATCCACTGTGGTGCATAGGACTATGGTTTGCTATAGTGGTGATGGAGTCTGCCACTATGCAAAGGACTGCGGATGGCTATGGTGGTGATGGAGCAAAGAAGGCTCCTACAATATGATTCGGAGTCTGGTCCACCTAGGTATGGTCGTCCAAACTCAAGTAGCCATATACTCTGACTTAGAGAAGAGCAAAGCTATAGGCAGCCACATTGTGGGTGAAGGGGTCATTTGTCACAAGGTTCAGGGATCCAATCCTCCTTGGTTTCATCATCCAAACCTGGGTAGCCAAGTATTTACAACCAAGATGAACAATGGTTGGACGAGAATGAGCTGCAGGTGGTCATGCACCTGGAAGAGGAGAGGGGGTAGTAGTAGGGGTGCCAGAAGAAGGAGACCTCATAAGGGACAAAGAGAAGAAGAAGTAATAAAAGAATAAAGACAAGGAAAATATCAGAGCCTTACATCTTTTTTGATTCCTTGATGATGTATTCATGCTCTTCTCCTTGAGGATGAGATCTCCTTGAAAACTTCTCCTTCAATTCATGCATAATTTGCCCAAGAATATCTCATTAATCCTCTCTAAATTCATGTGTTATATAGCCCTTCTTTAATAGGGTCAAGAGGATCTCCAATTTTGGTTATTGACTAATTTGAGTTGTAGATTTGATGGGTATTTTCTTGGCATAGACCTCATATTTGAATCTCTAATTGATAAATTCCAATATCATAATCCCCTTGATTGAAAATCTCATTGATTTTTGATGGATTGGAAAAGGATTTGTTTCTATTTTCATCAATCACACCCAATCTGGATGATTGATTGGGTAACTGGTCATTTGACTAGGAACAAACATGCCCAATTTGTGAGGTCTAAGTGCTCGAACCTCTGGGTTCAGTCACCTGAACACACGTTGATCTAGGCTCGATTTCTAGCTTTTTCCACTTCAAATTGGACTAATTAATTTGGCTCAAAGTTCAACCCTATTTCTTGTCAAACTTGAAGTTAGAGTTCAGTTACAAAAATCGCTTAAATAAAGTGCCCCCTTCATATTCACTTCATGAGTTTTCTTAGTGAGAGAAGTGGATGTGAACAATTGTGAGTACTTTAACTTCTCTTTACTGGTTCTATAGGTGATTGATAGGTGAGGTTCCTTACTCCTTTTCTTCTCATCTTGCAATTGTTTCTCTGCTCTTCTTTCACTTGTTTGTCTTTTTCTCCTTTGAAGGTATCATGGAACCTTTTGTGTTTCAAAATGGGAAAGAAGATGGTTTGGCTTTACAATGCTTTCTTCTTATCTTAGGGACTAATGTCAAATTAGTCATTCCATATCAACCTCAGGAGCATTGAAAACACATGTAGTTTGACAATATCATCCCTTTGCTCACTTTTCCAAAGAAGGGGCACCATGTGCTAATGGGGTGGGCAAATCCTTCATGTTGGAACTTGTTGGCCACTTTAGGTAATGAGAATCATTAGAAACCCAGAAGTTTTGCATCTTGAATAGCTATTCACTTGCCAAGAGATGATCCTTTCTTCTTGCTAGAGTAATTCCAAATTTACTAAATTACTCAAAGTGGGTTGATGACATGGTATCTCAATTTTTGGCCTAACTCATAAGACTTAGCATCTTAGGAGAAGTCATAGCATCTAAGTGATAGTATGCAAGAGACCAGGGAATTTTATGTAGCATGATCGAGATGTGGAATCATGATACAAATACTTTCCACACTCCATAAGGTGAGGTTAGTACCTCTCCATGGGATATAAGATAGTTAGTTGGGATTCCAATTCTTGAAAGTTTTTATAATGAATATATCTCTATCAACTACCACATAAGCCTAGATTTCAGTTACACTTTGCATGATCTCCTCTGGATTTATGATTGGATGGTAGCACACATTCCTACTAATTAAAAAGGGGTGTGCTTTAACTTTTTAGTTGAACTTTTCTATGAGAGAGGTTTGATGAGCAAGCCAACTAGAATTGACTAGATTATGCATGATATAGGAGACATCCTTTTAGTGTTTAGCCCCAGAACCTATTTTGCTATCTTCATTAGTCTATGGCTTTGCTGCTTTATTATGTCACACGGTGGGCAGTACATTCGCTTAGAGACATTCATGATGGCCTATAATATAGTTCATAGACAAAAGGTTGCTCTAGCACCTTTAGGGCTAGGCTCAATATATGCGGGCCCAGAGCACTGGTGGATAACTACAAGACTAGGTAATTCTTCAACTTGATTCCCCATTCATTTCTTTTATGCCTATATTTATGCCCACTTCTGGAGGGCAGATACTAAGTTGGAGCCTAGTGGTAAAATCAAGAGGCTATGTCATTCATGCTTAGTTCCTGCTTTTGAGATGATTTGGATCATGAATACAGTTGCTTCCACTTACTCTCCTATAGAAGCTAAGATGCATGTGCAAGCCCCTCAAAATTTCAAGTGGCAAGCTTTTCCTTACACTCTTTTAGATTCTAACATGTTAGCAAATGTGGCTTGTCTTCCATTATCTTCAAAAGCCTATAAGTACATCATCTCTTTGCCACACAGAGTACTTTCACTTTGCTTAGGAAAGCACTTAGCTGTGGAATCTTACACTCCACATCAGTTTTGTCTGCAGTTTGAGTATGATCACAATTTTTCTGAGAATGTTTCTATTCCTTTGCCACCATCATGTCTCGGCTAATTAGCAAGCTATTGGCTACATCTTAGTTGCATCCGAGATGATTCAAAGTATTATATTTTAGACATCGAGCAGGAAGCAAAAGTTCTTTGTTCATATGCCATAGTATGGTTCAACAATATGAGAGGATGTTTCCGCACTGATCCAAAATTTCTGTTAGAAAACAAGTTTGATTCATGTAGTAAATAAAAGCAAGCGATGAGCAATAGAGAGTCGAAGCAGTAGAGGATAAGGAGTTTGGCAACATATGCGGGTCCATCTATAGTGGGAGTGTGGGGGTAGGATCTATGTTACTACATACACCATCTCGAGATCCAATTTCTTCATTTTTAATGAGTGACATGAATGCAGGGCTAGGGGTGACCCTTCCTTCACCAACACTAGTGTGCCAATCTCTTGATATGGATTTAAGTAGAGCAATCTGACTGGGATCGCCATCAGCTGGTTCTTCATCGGATGTGGGTGCCCAGAGATGAATTGAGTTTTTAGGTATTGGTCTTTCCATCATCCCATGTTTTTCCTTCGCTGAAATCATATTTTTGTTTAGATAAACTAAATAATGATTTTAGAGGCTCTTTCGATGATATCTTAGCCTTAGATGGTAAGGGATATCTACATTTCACCATGTTTTGCATTATATATAGATTTAAGGCTTTGTTATAGATGTAGTTGTTGGATTATTATTTAGTTGAGGGATGTTTGTGCTCATGGGTACTCATCTACCATGGCTAGCATCAAGTAATGGTCTACCATCTCCTTCTCTTTCCTTGAGGTCTTTTGCTGATATGATGCTTTCTTTGTGCAAATGAAAATAGAGGAGTATGAGTGAGTGACTACTAAGTTATCATGGCAGTCGAGAGCATCGCTAGGCTTTATGTATCTTAGGATTATCATTATCCTCTTTATCTAGGACTTTTGTTTTCTTTTTCCATCTTATTTAGGAATATCATTATTACTTTATGAAATTTCTTTGTACCAAAATTTGTTTGCAATTTTGTGTTTCTTGCATCTAAATCCCAAGAGATAGGTTTTTGTGGACTTGACTTATCATGCAACGATGGACTCATCTTGCCCCCTAAGAGTGGACTTGGTTCACCACATGGGGTGGACTTTGAGTTGCCACAAAGGGATGGACTTGAGTTGCCACAAGGAGTAGACTTGAGTTGCCACATGGAATGGATTTAATTTATCATAGGAGTAGACTTGGTTTGCCACAAGGAGTGGACTTAAGTTTCCAAAAGGTGGGTGGGGGCTTTGTGTCCACGTTTTTCCTCAAGAAATATGGAGTACATGTTTGACTAGTTATTTCCTTGAGAAAGCCATACATTCCATCATAGACAAAATATGGATGTTCATTATTATTGTTGCCCCTAGAGGCTTAGGCATAATACTCCTTCATTAACATGGGTCTTTCCCTTGAACTGAGGTTGATCTTCATCTATTCATTGATTGTTCTTGCATCCCATCTTTGAGTTTTGGTGGGGCCTTCTTTTGGTTTGAGAGCATTTCTTCACTAGGTGGTCTGTCATGTTGAGTGCGTGTTGACAAAGGTTCCCCTCTTGGTTTCAAGAGTTCTTTGATCACACCATGCCTCCTTTTTGATGGACCTTTACTGAAGACTTCACCATCCTATAATATTTGGAGAGCCATGGCTGGCTCGATGCATATGGTTTACATGTCAAAATACATTGAGGATGTTTGATCAATGTCATTATCAGACATAGGTCCAATGGTGACCATGAAGTATGTATGGGTGTCCGGAGCAATGTAGCCTCATCCTTTGGAATCATTTTCCCTTTCTAGGAATATATGTACATCACTGAGGTGGATCCCATAGGTTTTTGAAGAATTGGCTTTCTTCCTTTGTCTATTGAAGTTTGTAGCCAAATTTCTTAACTATTTGACAAAGCTAGTCCTAAAAGTACTTAGGTATGACCACTAGCTAATTGTCACAGTCATCCTCCGGATCCTCAATTTCTAGAATTTTGTGTATGCATAGGACATAGGGGATTGCCTTGTAAAATAATATCTCATTTTTTATTTTATGTCATGGAGGAATATAGAAGGTCGTTAATCTTTCACAATATTGGTGTTAGCTCATCTAATGGCTTAAGTGAGCCTTCTTGAACTTTGTAACAAAAAGAGTGCTTTCTATTTGACCCTTATTGTCATTTCCATTAAAAGAGTAGCTGCCTAGGTAGAATTATGAAGTTTCTTCATCTAAAAAATTAGTGTCAATGTCGCTCCCAAGGTGAGGAGGAGTGAAGATAAAGTTAGCGATCTTCTTCTTCACTTGATTGATGCAAGCAGGCAATTTTTTGGCATGGGACCTTTGATACTATTTTGCATCATCATAATACACCTCGTGGACATTAAAAGGATGTAATCTCCATCAATTCAATGTTCTTCACCATCTTCGAAGTACTTGAGGCATTGATGTAGTGTTGATGGCACCACTTTGTTGTCATGTAACCATGGCCTGCTAATAGTGCTTTGTTTGATGCGTCAGTATCAATCACATAGAACTTAGCACCAGTCATTAATTCACCTACTTTCAAAGTTATGGTGATGGCTTCCAAGACTCTTTGGCTATTCTGGTTAAACCCTTGGATGGTTATGATTTGAGACAATAGATGGCACATGTCCAGAGTCAAGACTCTTAGAGTATGGAGAGTCATCAAATTGACTGACGAATCTAGGTCAATAAGGATGCTATTGATTTTGATCCCATCACTATCCCCTATGACATATAATAGCCTATTTTTGTCTGTTGTTCCTAGTAGCAAGTCTTCATTTGTGAAGGTGATGGTAGCAAGTCCTCTATTTTCTCTTTAGTGAAGTGTGCTTCATAGTTGGTTGGGTTTTGCAAGATATGTATCAATGTACCCCTAAGCTCTTGAGACATCATCAGGACATCAAACACACTTAGCATGCCAGGGATCTTCTTGAGATGTGCTGTTATGTTGTACTCCATCTTGTTGGGTGCAAATTTCACTTGCAAAAGCTCAATATTCTAATTTATCTAAATTTCCTTTTCTTTATCTTTGTCTTTAGAGGTGTTCTTGCCTCTAGATATTGTAGCTTGTCTTGGGGGTAAGACTTTAGTGCCTTTGAGTTGAACTTGGTTTGCATTCCTTAATCAAATTCTAGCATCTTGAGACTAACAAGGCTCATCTATAGAATCACTATTGAGGCTAATTATGTGGTAGGAGGCAATGAATCCTTATCCCCAATTAGTAGCTCTTTGGATGCTTTTTGAGAATGTGACTAGATGATAATCATTCTAGTTAACATCTGAGTTTAGCACATGAGGCTTTCTCGTAGAGAGATCCTTAGAGACTCTTTACATGAATTCTTCTATTTTGTCATCTACGATAACTTTCTTCAAGATCATGTATTTAGGATATTTCCTTTATGAATGTTTGGATTGGCTAGGCACAGGAGTTGAATGAGTCCTAGCATTAGCTTGTTTAACCCTCTTCTAAAATGTCTACTTCTTCTTTTAGTGTTTGCTGCCGTAGGGACTCCCAAATGGTTATAGAATTGTTCTAACTCAGACATAGAGTCATATTCATTGTATGTGTCTTGTATACATAATTCTTCTAAAGTTGGTAAAGGGCACCTCTTTATAGGTTCTAGGATTGGGACTTCACTAGACTTAATATGTTGAGCATTTGCTAATAGATTATTTGATGGTGGTTTCTTATCAATGTCCTTCTTAGATGTGTCACTCACCATGCAACAAGAGGCAATGTACTAAGATGGTTTTCTTTGAGAGTGTCTATTTCCCCTGATCCATTTCTAGGGTGGGAGGTATGGTAAGTGATTCCCTGCTACTCTTATGGGGTCTTTTGCATGGCTTTGCCTTTTTTGCCAGTACCTCTTCCATTTTCTCAATCTCTTCACAAAGCACGGTAGTTGTATTTGACATGCTTTCCATGTTGGTAGCCATAGCCTGCATGTGATCATTCACACTTGAATTTGTTTATTAACAAACTTTTTGTTAGTTATAGCCATCTCTTTTATATTGTCTAATTGTAGTTTAAGAATGTCATAATCACATTCATAACTGAGTCATTCTCTAATATAGTCATCTTGGATACAACCCTCGGGAAGGCCCATGGATTTTTTCATTTCGTCAGCAATATCCTTAATGAATTTATTTAATTCTCCATGCCTTGCATTCTGGATTTCATCATTATTGAGACAATGGAATGATTCTAATGATTGGGTTGATTGTAGACTCCCAATAGCAAAAATAGTGGTGCATGTCACTATTGGAAGTTTATCTTCTCCATTCCTAGTATCAAAGCCTTTAAGCAAGGCTCTAAGTTCATCGTAGAGGAATTCTTGAAGAGTTACTTGATTTCTTTCTCCTTGGACAAAATCCTCTTGGGCAATGATATATTCTTGGATGGCTGATTTCTTGACAATGTATTCATCCGATTGAACCAACTTTTTCTTCTTGTTTTTGTACTTCTTCTTTTTGAAGCTTTGAGTAGGCAAGGAGGCTTGTTCTGGTAATGCTTTCCTTATCACCATTCCAAGCTTTTTAGGATTTTTTGCCACCTTATTTATTAGTTTCTTTAGCCTTTTTAAAATATAGATGTTCCATAGGTCCTCCTGTTGAGGTGCATGTTTTACTTCTTCCCCGAAGAGGAATTCAACAAGTGGCTCATGAGTTCTGAATACAGTGATGTGATTGATGTGTTCAGTGAGTGTTTCTAACAAGGCTACTTTCAAGAGAGTTAGCTTACCCTCTTAGTATTCCTTTCAACTCAATCCCTAAACACATAGAAGTCTTCAATGTTATATCCTAAGAATCTATAGTAGGGACAATAATTTGGATGATCCATTTTATTTGTCTCACTTGGCCTCTTGGATTCTAGCAGTTGATGGCCTAATTTTAGAGTATCTTAGAAGATCTTACCCACTCTCTCTCTTTTAAAAGAGTATTTCTTCTTAAGCCTCTGTTGGAGAGGGTTGGATGATTGTGTTTTCCCATCTCCTTAAGAGTTGGTAATTTTTGAGAATTACCTCCATTTGTGGTAGGGCTTGCATGTTTATTTTGCTCATTTGCTATGAATGCTACTCTAACATTTTTAGAGGGCTTCCTATACTTTGCCTTATCTTTCTCTAATTTAAAATTTTGTGGACTAGATAAGGCTGGTGGGTTGATCCTTTCCAATTTCTTGACCTATGTGATGAGGTCTTGAAAAGTGTGGATAGAGGAAGTACTCGATAGGGTGCCATCTAATCCTTCCTTATACTGCCAAGGATTGATTCACGGCCTCAAACTAGCTTATAGGTTGTTCACACTTAATGTTGAGATTTCTCCACTGTGTGATGTAATCCAACACTAATTCATTGTTGTATTTTGGTATTGAGATGAGATCTACAATGGTTGCATCATCCTGATTCCTCTAAACTTGATTTGGAAAGCCTCCTTCATTTGCATCTAAGTTTGCATAGACTCTGGTTGTAGACTAGCATGCCACTCAAATGCTAGCCCCATTAAGCTTGATTAAAATTGTTAGAGCAGCAATGAGGGGTTGTTACATGAATGCCCACATAGAGTCATAAAGCAAGATATATGTTGTTATGGGTTACTTATGCCATTAATTATTTGAAGCTAGGCACTATGTCACCCCGAGGGTATGGCACTCAATTGTGATTATTAGGGTATGGCTTATCTGCATCATTCATCATGCCCATGTCATTTTCTTTTCTCAGTTTTGCAAATCATTCATTGCACTTGCTAGTGTATGTATACTGGTAGTTCCATGTTATCAAGAATCCCTAAGGTCGGAGATTGGCTACTAGTGGAGGAGGTGCTTGTGAGGGGCCCACATCTTCATGGATTTCATCTACAAGAGGTATGTCTTCTACCTTGTCTATGGCCTCTTGAGGTGAATGCTGAGATCACTCAAACTTGCCGAGCTTATTTCTCATTTGTGTCATCATTTCCATTAACTCCAAACCTTCTTTTGAGCTTCATTCTTCTTCTTTCCTTGTTGTTTCAACTGCTCTTGCAATGCTTCTTTGGTTATTTCTCCACTAGAGGCTTTGGTTATGACCAAAGCTTCTATTAGAATGTGATGGTCCACATCTTGAGAATCAAGACTAGGCTTGGCATGTCCTAGAGCAGGGTGAACTCCCCCTATTATAAAAGTTGGCTCATTCAGAAGCTTATGCATGGAATGAGTAGTTACCCTTCCCTCTGGCATGGTGGCAAGGATTAATCCACTAGGACTCTCTCTTCCTAAATTTCTTTGTTCATAAGACTTGTTCACACGATCTTTTTTTGGCATTTGGTTGATTGGGGTCTAGGCTTATGGTCCCTTCTAGAGTCATGATGAGAAATGACACTGACAGTATAGATGATTTTCCTTTTTGAGGTTTCATGTTGGGTTGTAGCCTTAGGATGGCTCTTGTTGTTTTGCTTGGTTATTCATCCCTTGAGGTGAGACTGTGCCCCTTTGTCTTACTTTTACTCTTCTTTATACCATCCAATAGGGAGAAGGAATTAGAGATGGGAATGATGATGACCAACTTCATTAGAGGGACAAGTTTTGCAAGTTGGGTAAAAATTTCAGCGGCCTTCCCTTTTCTTGTGATAGTTAGGATGGGTTCTTCTTCATTGATACTTGTGTTTGAATTAGCTTTCAGTTACCTTCCCTCAAATTAGGTTAAAGACAATCAAAGGTTGAGACTTGCTTCATGCCCAACAACTGGAAGATGGTTGCAATTGCTAGTTGAGGTATATCTTTTGGCTCCTCATCATATTGACCTTTCTCATTGGGAATGATGACATTTTGTCTTGTCACCTTTGATGAAAGGCAAAAAGAGAGATCATCTTATATGACAATAGCATTAGTTGGCAAGCTAGCAAGGGTTATCGTGAACTAGATGACTTCAAAGATGGGTCCAAACTCAATTTGGGCTTTAGTGGCTTCTATGAGGATCATCGTTAGAGGAAAATGCATAATAAATCCTTCCCCCAGAATGATGGTATAGGTTTGGGTGGAGATGCTTTTTGTATATGTCATGTGATACTTTCTTCTGCAAGGAGAACACAATTGATTAGTCTTCAATTATAATTCTACCTTATCAAAGTCTCTACTATATTAGCTAGGTTTCTCTACTTGGAGGAGAAGTCATGTCCCACCAGGCATGCTAGAATTTGTGGGATCAATCTTGGTGGCTCGGGGGGTGGAGACCCTGAGGAGTGAGCTTGATGTACAAATCAAGGTGTGTTTAATTTGAGTGCATAATTTTGGTATTATGGGAACACTAACTTATAAGAGGCGCAAGTCCCTATTGTTAATTATGTTAACAATTATCAAAAACCTCCTAAAGTATGAAACCTAACTAACAAAATAGAGACACAAAAGAAAAGAATAAAGCATGATATTTGACCAATTTTGGAAAAAGGATGCATGGCTTAAGCTAGGGCATACCCTCATTTTACATTTTAATGGATTTGAATGCATAAATGATATGAGACAAGAAAAGGGGAATAGGAAGAGCTTGATGTTTGTTGTTGTTTCACTCCCATATGCTAGACCATGTATAGTTTGGCTTGAGTATGTCTAGATTTAATCCTCAGTGGATGTTGATGGCTTGGTTTGGTGGTGTTGTCTGGTGAGATATGGAAGAAGATCGAAAATTGTTGAAGTGTGGCCAATATCTTGGAGCATCGATGATTAACTCCTTTTGCTAGCATTATCAATAGCTTATCAGGTTCAGCTTGAAGTGTAGCCAATAGCTTTGTGTATTGGCATTTAACTTCTTTTGATAGTATTATTGATGATTTGTCAGGTTTAGCTTAAACTGTGGCCAATAGTTTGGTACGTTGGCCATTAACTTTTGATGGTGTTACCAACGGCTTGTCAAGTTTAGCTCTCAAAGGGAGCATCATCATTATCTTCTAGGGATTGGTTATCTTGAAGGGAGTGTTACCACTAGGTTCTGAAGTTGGATGCACCATCAATTGCATCCTAAGGAGAATGTCATTAACTATGTCTAGGGGTCAGATCTACATCTTGAGGGTTGGATGTATCATCAACTACTTCTGTAAGTTGACAAGCTTGAGGAAGCGGATTATCAACTACTTCAGGGGTTGATTAACTTGAGGAGTCTTTCATTAACTTCTTTGAGGGGTTGACTAGCTTGAAGCTACTTTATCAACTACTTTTGGGGGTTGACTAGCTTGAGGAGGCGTATCATCAACTACATCTGAGGGTTGATGAGATTGAGGGGTGTGTCATCAACCACTTCGAGGGGTTGGCTAGCTTGAGGGGCACATCATGAACTACTTCTGAGGGTTGACTAGCTTAAGGAGGCACATCATCAACTACTTCTAGGGGTTGACTAGCTTGAGGGGGTATGTTATCAACTGCTTCAGGGGGTTGACTAACTTGAGGGGTGCATGATTAGTTGCTTTTGGGAGTTGACTAGCTTGAAAAGTGGCCAATGGCTTTGAGCATGTTGTCAATTGACCATTTCTGAACAAGGCATTCTAGCTAATTGACTTGGCGAGTTCAAACCTACCTTCTGTTTAGTTTGATTTGAAGGAATGATTAACAGTCTTGGCTTGTGCTAATCATCTTTGGTTTGATACTGAACAATCTTTCTCAGTTTGCTGCTGATTAGAGTTGAGATGTTGCCTATATTTTTGATGGCACACCTAGCAGGGCTCAGTTTGACTCAGTTTAACTCTGTTCAAACTTGTTTTGGTTTATGTTGGATTAGTAGCATTATCCATTTCTTGTAGGGTCAATCATAACCTTAAGAGTGTTACCAAAGGCTTTTGTGGCATACCTAGTAGGACTTAGTAATCGATCACCTTTCTTGAGTTGTTATGGATTAGGTCTGAAGCATAATCAATGACTTTATTATCAGTTGAACTTGATTGGTCTTCGGATCCCACCTCAAGTTAGATCTCCATTGGATCTTTAATAAATTACACTTAGTGGGACTTAGTTTAAGTTACTTTAGTTCTGCTCAAACTTGTCTTGGTCTAAGTTAGGCTAGTAGTAGTCGCCTCCACTGCTCATGGGATTGGACATAATCATGGAGTGTTGCCAAAGGTTTTCACACATACCCGTAGGACTTGACTTGATTTAATTCTTATTTGAACTCATTTAGGTCAGCCTTGACCTGGTTGGGTCCTAGATTGACCCAATTTGGTGTGAGTTTAAACTTAGCTTGGCCTGATTGGGACTTGGTTCGACCCTAGCGGGTTTGGGTTTGAACTTGATTTGTCCTGGTTGGGACTTGGTTCAAATCCATGTGACTTGACTCTATTAGAGTCAAAATTTGATTTGACTTAAATAGAGTTCAATCCCAATTTCTTTTAATTCAAATTTATTTTGATTTAGCTCAAATGGTTTTTGACCTTATTGGAATCTAACTCAAATTGTACTTTCATTTTAGGTCAATTTGGTATGGTTTTCAATTGACCGAAGTTTGGATTGACCAAAGCTTGACATAATTTGGATTAATTCTGAGCTCTAACCATCAATTTTAAATCCAAAATGGATTACCAGTTAGGCTACTTGTCAAATAACTACGAGTGTGTAAGCACTCGACAGAACTAAATTGGTTGATTGATTTAGCATCATAGACAACCGACTGAGAGCCTTTCTATCTGTTTAGTTTGGTTTCTATCCACTTGTTTTTTTGTCACACTTGGGTTCCTTTGATGCTTTGTTCTAGTCAATGTTCATTTGTCTTGGCCACATTGGCTTGAGTTTGACATGATTGCATCATTAAATTAATTTTATATTCATTGATTTTAGTTTAAGGGCTCTTAGGCTATGATCAAAATAATAGAGAGCCCAAAGGTTAGTTTATAATTGCAAGCTCGAAGACTGGCTTAGTTGAGAGCCTAAAGGCTAGCCTATGGTTGTGAGCCTATAGTCTATCTTGATTTGGTGGGCCTCTGCCTATGGTTGCAAGGCTGAAGACTGGCTTGGTTCAGTGGGCCCAAGGCTAGTCTATGGTTGCAAGCTCGAAGGTTGGCTTGATTTGATAGGCCCGAAGGCTAATTTATGATTCGATAAGTCCGAAGGTTGGCCTATGGTAGGCTCAAAGTTTGGCCAATGATTTAACAGCCCCAAAAGATTAGCCTATCTTCACGGTACTGAAGGCTAGCTTGATTTGGTGGGCTCGAAGGGTAACTTGATTTAGTAGGCTCGAAGGCTGGCCTATGGTCACAAGTCTGAAGGATAGCTTAATTTGATGAGCCCAAAGGCTAGCTTATGATTCAGTGAGCTTGGAGGCTGGCTTATGGTTATGAGCCCCAAGACTGGATTAGTTTGATGTGCCTGAAGGCTGGCCAATGGTCACAACCCCAAAGGCTAGCTTGATCTAGTTGGCCTATAGTTGCAAGCTCAAAGGATGTTTTTGTTCATTGGGCTCGAAGGATAGCCTATTGTCACATGCCCAAGGCTAGCTTCTTTGGTGAGCTCAAAGGCTAGCCTATGATTCGGTAGGCTCAAAGGCTGACCTATAGTCGCAAGTTTGAATGCTAGCTTAATTTGGTGGACCCAAAGGCTGGCCTATAGTCCAAATTTATGAGTTTTAGTTTATCAATTCTTTGGTTCTTGTTTATAATCAAATGAGTTCTAGTCATCATTTGCCCTCTATCTTCCAAGATCTTTATGGAAACTTCAAATTTTGAATTTCTCCATAAGGGGTGGTGTCATGGTATGCAAGGAGGCCATGGGTGTCTGTGACAATAATGGAGTGTGTCAAGGTGCATAGGACCATGGGTGGTCAAGGTGGTAATTGAGTCTACTGATGTGCAAAGGATCATGGGTGGATGTGGTAGTGATGCAATCTATAGATGTGCAAGAGACAATGGGTTGCCATGGTGGTAATGGAGCAAAGAAGGCTCTTGTAGTGCAGTTCAGGCATCTGGTCTACCTAGGATTGATTATCCAAACTCGGGCTATCGTATACCCTAACTTGGAGAAGAGAGAAGTAGCAGGTGACTAGTATTGATGGGTAAAGGGAGTGTTCATAGTATGGCTCAAGCATCCAATCCTCCTTGGTTTTGTCGTCTAAACTTGGGCAGCTGAGTATTTGCAATCAAGATGAACAATGGCTAGAAGAGAATGAGGTTACAGATGGCCACAAACTTGGAAGAGGAGTGGGGCAGCCATAGGGGTGCGAGAAGGAAACCTCACAAGAGGTGAAAAGAAGAAGAAGTAACAAAAGAAGAAAGACAACAAAAGGATTAGAGGCATACATCTTTTTCGATTCCTTGATGATGTCTTCACATTCTCCTCCTTGAAGATAATATCTCTTTTAGAATTTCTCCTTCAATTCATATAGAATTTGCCCATGAATCTCTCACTAATCCTCTTTAAATTCATGTGATATAAGCCTTCTTTTATATGGTTGAGAGGTTCTCCAATTTTAGTTATTAATTGATTTCATTTGGAGATTTTATGGGTATTTTCTTATCACAAACATGACATTTGGATCTCTAATTGATAGATTCTGAGATCATAATCCCCTTGATTGAAAATCCCATTAATTGTGGATCGATTCCACAAGGATTTGTTTCCATTTTTATAGATCACACCTAAACCAGATGACTGGTTGAGTAACTAGTTGTTTAACTAGGCATAGATATGCCTAGTTTGTGAGGTTTAGGTGCCCAAACCTTTGGGTTTTGTTGCCCAAACATGCATTGATCTAGGCCTGATTTTCCAACCCTATTTCTTGTCATACTTGAAGTCAAAGTTAAGTTACAAACACTTAAAGAGAGGTGGAGAGTTTGAATGGGAGAAAATTTATAGTGGCACATTTGTGAAGTAGTTCAAGGAGCATGTAAGTATAACTAAGACTCGATCTACAAGTTATATAAGCATTTAAGGATTTATATGTTTGATTCCTAACACATGGCTTATTATTATTTTAGTTTACTAGATTAGAAAGAAGAGGTACGGATTTTGACATTCTTGAAGAGATAATTTCTTGGTAGTCAATCCCAACAAATGGGTAAGGAGATAGGATACATTATAAATGGTTTTCGATTTCACACAAAGAAGTGAGAGATAAGATGTTGCAAATAAAATAGTGGTGCAACTTTGATGATGGCTACAAGAAGTATCACAAGCACAAAGGACAAGAACCATGTATTCGGAGCTATACAGTTCTATGGCATTTTAATGGATATTATTGAGATTTGGTACAGCAACAAACTTAAGTTCATGTTATTCAGGTGTGACACGATCAACAATAATACCGAAGAGATAACTAATGAGTTTAGATACATAGCAGTGAACTTCAACCATCTGATTTACAAATACAACCAACATAAAGATGAGCCTTACATTCTAGTGTGTTAGGCATATTAGGTATTTTACATGGTAGATCCTTTAGATCTAGAGTGGCATGTGGTTGTGGAGATGACTCCAAGAGAGTACTTTAGTGACTTGGACCACAATGCAAGTGATGATTATGGATCCAAAACTGATCAACTGGAATAGCAAAAGACCCCAAGGAGCAATCTGAAAATGACAAATCAAATTGTGTGGTGGTTTGAATGTGTAATCAAGTATTATGGAAAATAACTTCTAACAAGTGCAAGCCCCTATTGTTAATTGCCTTAGCAATTGTCAAGAACCTCCTAAAGTGAGAAACCTAGCTAATAAAATAGAGGCACAAAAGGAAGAGAAAGCATAATTGACTAATTTAAAGAAAGGGATACATGACTTAACCAAGGGCATATCCTCACTTTACAATTTAATAAATTTCAATTCATAATCATACAATAATATGAAATTGGTAAGGAATGGGAAAGGCTTGATGCTTGCCGTTGCCCTACTCCATTGCATTTGACTGAGTGAAATTTGACTCGAACAAATACTTGATTTAATACTTGGTGGATATCGATGACTTGACTTGCTTTCAGGGTATGACTGAATATCTTAGTTTGTATCAGTTAACCCCATTAAGATTTGAAGTGTCACTGATAGCTTCTTCCTCACTATTAGTTGACTTCTTTTTATCTATTTGCGAGAATGATTAGCAACCTTACTTTGTATTAATTATTATTAATTTGATAATTGGCGACCTATCTCGGCTTATTGTATATTTAGTTTAAAGCATCAATAATGAATTTAGGCTTGTGTTGGTTGGGCTTAAAGTGTGATTGATGGCTTTATGTGTATTACCGGTTGACTTCTTTTGAACAAGGCATTTGGCTGAATGACCAGACAAGTTCAAGCCTACCATAATTCAGTTCAAAATGGTTAGTAGCCTTAGCTTATATTGAACATTTCTGATTTGATAATCAATAGCCTCTTAGGCATGTTGTTGATTAAGTTTGGGGTGTTGCCAATGACATTCGAGCATATGTCGACTTAGCTCAAAGTGCGGTTGATGGCTTCAAGTGTGTTATAGATTGACTTCTTTTGAACAAGGCATTTGGCTGACTGACTACCCATTGTTCGATTTGGTTTGAAGTTCTAATTTGATCTAATTTGATGTTCAAAGCTTGATCTTGATTTGAATCTGCTTTGATTTAGCTCAATATTCAGAACCTATTTTGATTCAAGTTTGATTTGAATCGATTTGGGTTAGGCTCGACCTTGCGTTGGACTCTTATTATTTTCTTAATGGATCTTTAATAGATATTGAATACAAACACTTGATAAGTTCTTATTAGATTTTAATGGATCTTGGATCAGACCCTCAATATGTTATTGATGGATCTTTTATGGATCTTGGATCTAACCCTTAACGAGTTCTTGTTGGATCTAGGCTCAACCTATTAATGGGTTTGCACTCAACCCATGTTGGACACTCATTGGGTTTGAGTTTAAATCTTAATGAACCTAGATTCAAGTTCAAGTTGATTTAGATTTAACTTGGTTTTGGCTAAGACTGGACTTGGTTCAGGTTTCAATTTGAGTTTGATTTGACCCGATTATGGCTCAATTTGAACTTGATTTAACCTAGTTAGGGTTTGGGTTTGAGCTCAATGTGATCAAGTAATTCAATTCAATCAATTTATGTTAATCAATTTGGTATGAGATCCCTTAAACTATCATAACAATATTACGGTAAGTTTGATGGTTGGTCTATATATTGATTGCAAGCTCAAAGGCTGGCTTATGGACATTCTACGGGCTTGAAGGTTGGCTTGATTCGGCGAGCCTGAAAGATGGCTTGATATGGCTTGATTTGGTAGACTTGAAGGCTAGCTTAATTTGTGATCCCAAAGGCTGGCTTGATTTGTGAGCCAGAAGGCTATCTTGATTCACAAGCTTGAGGAATAGCTTAGTTTGTGAGCCCTATTGTTAACTTGATTTGTAAGCATGAAGGCTAGCTTAGTTTGCAATCCCTTAGGATGGCTTGATTTGCAAGTTTGAAGACAAGCTTAGTTTTCGAGTCTGAAGGTTGGCCTGATTCGCAAGCTTGAAGGTTGGCTTAGTTTGCGAACCCAAAAGCTAGCTTGATTTGCAAGTCCGAAGGCTAGCTTGATTTGCAAGCTTGAAGACTAGTTTAGTATTGAGTTTTAGGTGTCTCGAACTCAAATTAGAGTTTGAGTTGAAGTAGGAATCCAAAGTTGGATTTAGATTTATGATTGATTTGTAATATTAGGAGTTGTAATTAGAGTAAAACTCAGACTCAATAAGGGTCTATAAATATACTATAATACATAGAGCTTTTGTGTGTTATAGTATTAAGGTTGAACTAGAGAGAAATAGAGAGAGAGAGAGAGAGGAATAGAGAGAATAGAGATTAGAGAAAGAGAGAGAGTGTCGGCTCTTGTGTGTGGGTCTTTCTAGTGCTTCTCGGTGGTCTCTTGTAGTGGTTCCTCGCGGTGTTCTCTTGGAGATTCTCTTTGAACATGGAGGTGTTGCCGAGGCTTGGTGAAAGAGTTTAGTTGAGTAAGAAAGAGTGAAGTCTTTCTTATAGACTCTTGTAAAAGCCTTTTCTTTTGATAGTAGACCTCTCACTGCCTTATCTTGTTATTTTTTTTATCTTGTATTACTTCTCGTTTCTTGTGTTGTTTGAGAACAAGGTGATTCGTGAATATTTTGCTGTGAATCCCAATAATTGGTATCAGAACTTAGGAGTAAACAACCAAGATGGCAAAGTACTTACTCGAGGTGGAGAAGTTTGATGACAAGATAAATTTTGCCTTATGGCAGAAGAAGATGAAAGCGATTCTTACTTATCAAGGTCTGCAAAAGATGTTAGAGGGAAAAGAAAAGAGGCTGGCCAAGATAAGTGATGAAAATTGGGAGGAGATAGATGAAAAGGCATTGAATTTAATTATTCTAAGCTTGACTGATGAGGTTTTGTACAATGTCATTGATGAAGAGACGACGATGGACATCTAGACAAAACTCGAGAAGTTGTACATGTGAAAAAGCCTCATGAACAAGTTCTATCTGAAACAACAGTTGTACGGATTGCGTATGAGTGAAGGTACAACTATATTACATCACCTGAATGCTTTCAATAAGATTATTAGTGATTTGCTGAAAGTTGATGTGAAGTTTAAGGAGGACGATAAGGCGCTGATTCTCCTGATGTCTCTTCCTACTTTCTACAATCATATTGTGACCACAATTCTTTATGGTAAAGAAACTCTCAAAACGGAAGATGTGACAACTAATCTTCTTTCTAATGAGAAAAGGAGAAACTTCAACATTAATATCGAGTTTGGTGAAGGATCGGTGGCTCATGAAAGAGGAAGATTAAGAGAACGTGGATAAGGTAAGCAATGGTCCAAATCAAAATTGAAGGTGAAAGTACAATGTTATTCATATAATAAGTATGACCACATTAGACGGTATTGCCCTGAATGTGGGAAGATAGAGTCCTCCAATATGATAATAGCAATAGTGGATGATACTTTTGAGAATAGTGCGGATGGAGATGTTCTTGCAGTATTCACAGAAATCGATACTTCTGGTAAGTGGATTTTAGATTTCGGTAGCTCTTATCATATTTGCTCCAGGAAGGATTGGTTTACTTCTTATGAGGAGAATAAGAAGAAAGGTACTGTTTGGTTGGACGATAATTCATCCTGTGAGATCACTGGTGTGGGAACAGTCAAAATCCAAATATTTGATGGAGCAATTCGTACTCTTACTGGGGTGAGGCATGTCCCCAAGATGCGAAGGAATCTCATTTCACTTAGTGTACTGGACTCAAAATGCTGTAATTATTTAGCAAGAGATGGAGTCATGAAGGTGACACGCGGTGTTAGAATCCTGATGAAAGGTGAGAAGTGTGGCAATGTTTATCGATTAATAGGGAACACCATTGCAGGTGGAGTTCCGATTGCTACAGTAGTGAAGAAGAAGCATGATACATGGAGTAATTTGATGGGAGATAAATTTTCTCCTTGAATTTTATGGGAGATAAATGTTCTCCTCGAATTACTTTTACTACAACAGCAAATACAGGTCATGCGAAAAATATCCAAAAGTACAAGACTGTAGGCATGATCAGCTAATTCGAAGTTGGCTTGAGCTCGCGTCTTGCGATTAACTGAATAAGCTAGTAGCCAAGGGGTAGGGGCTGGATGAGAGATGATGGCTGAAGATTCATGATAGTGGCACACTCGAATTCAAGCCAAGGTGGAGATTGTTGAGTTTTAGGTGTCTTAAACTCGAATTAGAGTTTGAGTTAAAGTAGGAATCCAAAGTTGGATTTAGATTTATGATTGATTTGTAATATTAGGCGTTATAATTAGAGTAAAACTCAGACTCAATAAGGGTCTATAAAAATACTATAATACATAGGGCTTTTGTGTGGTATAGTATTGAGGTTGAACTAGAGAGAAATAGAGAGAGGGAGGAATGGAGAGAATAGAGAGAAGAGAAAGAGAGAGAGTATTGGCTCTCGTGTGTGAGACTTTCTAGTGCTTCTCGGTGGTCTCTCGTGGTGGTTCCTCGCGGTGTTTTCTTGGAGATTCTCTCTGAATGTGGAGGCATTCCTGAAGCTTGGTGAAAGAGTTTAGTTGAGTAAGAAAGAGTGGAGTCTTTCTTGTAGACTCTTGTAAAAAGGTTTTTCTTTTGATAGTGGATCTCTCGTTGTCTTTTCTTATTATTTTCTTTTATCTTGTATTAGTTCTCATTTATTGTGTTGTTTGAGAACAAGGTGATTCGTGAATCTTCCGCTGCGAATCCCAACAGCTAAGTTTGGGAGCTTGAAAGCTAGTCTAATTTGTAAGCTTGAAGATTGGCTTGTTTTTGTGAACTGAAAGTCTAGCTTGAAGACTGATGTGAGTCAATTGAGGCCACTTTTTTTTTTCTTCCTTTTTATTCTTGCTTGCCGAATTTTTTTTTGCAGCAAATTTTTCCTTTTTTTGCAACTGGCCAAATTTTGTTCTTTCCTTTTTGCAAACTTTTCTTTTTCTTTTATTTTATTCTTTCTTTTTCACTCATCTCCTTCCCCAAAATCATACCTTTGTTTTATTCATGCAACCAGGCTATGATGGCCTGGAGCTCGTCTTGGCCAGGTCTAGCTAGACTTGTTCGAATCCACTAGAATTAGTGGTGGAAGGTGGCTAAGCTTGCTTGGAGGCGGCAATCACGATCGAACATTAAGGTTTGTGAGCACAATAGGATACAAGAGCAGGGACAAGTGGTATGGATAGGTGAGAAGGCCAACTGGCTATAGGTTGCATAGAGGCGGAGGAAGGTGGCATGGGGGTCAGTGTGGTGCAGGCTAGCAGATCTTTAGTGGGGCAGTGGTGGCGATGCAAAGCACAAGTAGTTGAGTTTGGGGAGCAGTGGCTGACACATGGGAGAATAGCAGTTGGAGGGGCATTGGTGGACAGTAACTGATTGGTCAAGGGTGTGACCCATGGGAGGAGCAATCGTAGGTGATGGTAGTGGCTCGATTGATGGAGGTCACTAAGAAGTGGCAATGTGAGATATAGGCAGAGCTCAATGTGGCGTTGGTTGTCGAGAGGTGGTGGTGTTGGGTAGTGGAGCACAATGAGGTGCTGGTCTCTGGGAAGCGGCGTTGGTGAGCCGAGGGTGGTAGTGCTTTAGAGACATGCTGGAGGGCGAATGGCGACTGGTGGCCTATCGTTGTTGCAAGGAGGGAGTGGGATTTTGGAGGTTATAGTGATTCATCCTTAGGTTTCAACCATGAAAAGGTCAGGCCATAGAGGTGCAATGCAGGTAGCAGTTGAGCAACAAGTGAATCTCCTACCGAAACAAGAATAGAGAAACAAAGAAGAAGCCAAGAAAAGAACAAAATATATGAGCTTGAATTCTTACTCGGTTGGCTTGAGCTTTTGACCTTCTATTGTATTCCTAGTTTTGCCAACCCTCACTCTCTAATATCCTCGATGATCTCTTCTTGATGATATCCTACCTCTTATCCCCTTTTTTTAATTTGATGTTAATAGGTTTATATGGGGTTTCGAAAGATTGAGTTGGACCAAATTTCAACTTTTTTCATTTAAATTTGTGAATGATGGATATGGATAAGGCTTATATTGAGATTGGATGAGTTTGTGAAAAAATATGGACCAACCTATTTGCTATAGATGAGAAAATTTGAAAAATGTACCCATTTTGAATATTGAATTTACAAGTTGTTATTTGCAATTTTCTAGAAAATTTGGGCCAAATTATAAATCTATAAATTTAAGGGGTTTTTGTAAAATAATTTTTATAAAATTTTGAAAGTTTCAAGATTTTTTTAATAAAATTTGAACTCATTTGTAAATAAAATTTTTTGATGGACTTATTTGCATAAAATTGAAATTCCAAGGGTATATTTACAAATACGGAGTTCTTGAAGGGCTTATTGGCAAGCCTTGGATTTCATAAAAATTAAATTATAATTATTAAACTTCAGGTAGTTGCCCCCATGTCAAAATTCTAAGAGTTGATTGTATAGGTTTGAATTACCATGCGAAAGTAGATTTGGTTTATCACGCAAAGTGGACTTAATTCATTATGTAAATGTGGACTTGATCATTAGGCAAGATGCATAGGGTTTTATGTCCATGTTTTGTCTTAAGAAATATGGAGCCCATGTTTGACTAAACATTCCTTTTTAAGAAAGTCAGATATTCCATTATAGACAAAACATAGACATTTGTATTTTTTTTTATTGTTGCTCCTAGAGGCTCAAGCATAATACCTCTTCATGAATCGGATATTGATCGGTGGCATAGGCCTTTCCCCTTTATCATCAACTAGTTGGTAGGATCCTCCTTCAAATATCCTTTTGATGATATAGTCTTCTAATTAGGCTCAAATTTTCCTTTCTTGCCTCAATTTGGGATTATGAGTCTTTTCAATACCAAGACCATTTCACACTTCTAGAACGATTGGAATTGGACCATCTTGTTGTAGGCCCTTGACATTTGTGCTTGATACATTTTTCAAATTTTGTTGACCTACAAGCCTTGTTTCCTCCAGGAGTCCAACTCATCTAGAAAAAGATGAACATTATCTTCTTCTATAATTTTCTTTTATAGAGCAATCCTTAGAGAAGGAATTTGTACCTCCAATGGAAAGACTACCTTAGTCTCAGATACCAATACATATGGTGTTGATTAAGTAGGGGTTCAATATGTGGGGCGATAAGCCCATAATACCTCGAAAAGTTTCTTTGATTACTATCAATAACTTTCTTTAATATTTTAGAGAGAGTCTTATTGAATACTTTAGCGAGGCCATTCGCTCTTGCATTATAAATGAATGAATACCTCATCTATCTTGTGATGATATGTAAATCATCCTACCTTGCAGTTTTTGAAGGATGATATGTTGTTAGAAATAATTCTTTGAGGAACATCACATCGGTATAGGATGTTTTCTTGAAAGAAATGGATGATGATATCTACTTTTACTTCCTTAGTGGAATTACCTCTGCACATTGAGAGAAGTAATTGGTCACCATTAGTATAAAGCAATAACTTATGGAAGAAGATAGCTTAATTAGGCTAATTATGTCTGTGCCCCATACCTCAAACCACCATAAGGATACTATTCGGTGTAAAGAATTTGGATGCTGATGAATGAAGTCACTATGAATTTGGCATAGGTGATATTGTCTTACATATTCGATGCAATCTCTCACCATCTTGGGCTAATAGTAACCCATACACTTGATTTTCATCGTTATTTTTGGGCCTAATTGACGTGCTCCATAGATCCAAAGTGTACTTCATACATGACTTCTTTTATCTTTTCATCTAAAAGACAACATAGAAGTTGTTGATCAAAAGATCTCCAATAAAAAGTATCATTGATGAGAAAAAAGTGTGTGACTCTCTTTCTAAGCTACATTCATGCTGATTTATTTTCTAGAAGTTCTTCATTTTTAAGGTAGTTGATGAATGGTATTCTCTAATTTGTTACTTCCTCTATCAGTTTAAATTCAGTCCTCTTGTGCTTGATGCTAAAGACCAAGCTCATTATCAATTTACTATGAACTATGATTAGAATTTTTTTTCATCAAGATAATTCAATATCTTGGCTAACTTAGCTAAGGAATTAGTCTCCACATTAATGGATCTAGAAACTTTAATTATTCGAACATATGGTTTTTGCTCCATGAGTTCTCGAGCCTTTCATAGTAGTTTAGTAACTCAAATATATGGATTATATATCTACCTCCCACTTGACTAATGACCAATTTTGAGTCACCAAAAAAATATAGGCATAATATTTCCATGTTGAGGACCATTTCTAGTCCTGTAATTAGGGCTATATATTCGGCCTCATTATTGGTGCATGGTTTTGAGAGGGAATAGGAGTATCATAAAATACCCCCATTTAGAGTAACAAAAATGAGCCTAATACTTGCTTTGATTTGCAAAAAACTTTGGCTTGATTCCTAGTCTAATGGTTGATGTTTCATCAAAATATAGCTTCTAGTAAGGTTCCCCTTCCTTGACAAGAAGGGTTTCTTCATCAAGGAGTTCACAACTCAATGGAGAATTGTTTGACACTAGGTGAGCCACAAGAAAATTGGCAAGGACTTGTCCTTTAATTTCCTTTTGGGGAGTGAATTTGATATAGTATTCCATAAGGATTAAGACCCATTTTGCTAGCCTTCCAATGAGTGTGGGCTAGTCATCAAGTATTTTATGACATCAATCTTTGATATTAAAATAACATGATTTTAGAATAAATAATGTCTACGCTTCTTGACTACGAATATGAGTGCCAGACAATGTTTTTCAATAGGAGAGTAATTATTCTCTGCCCCCACTAGCATTCTACTCAAATAGTAGAGTGTATTTTTTTTTCTTTCTTATTACTTTGGGCTAGAAGTGCCCCCAGAGATCCTTCCATTATGACTACATAGAGGATTAAGGGTCTACCAAGCACAAGTGCTACCAACGCTGATGGCTTTAAGAGTTATTGCTTAATCTCTTCAAAGGCTTATTGGCATTGTTGATCCCAAACAAACGGAGCATCCTTCTTCATCAATTTGGAAAAGGACTTGCATTTTCTAAAGAGGTTCAAAATAAATCTCCTTATATATTCGAGTTAACCTTGGAATGACCTCAACTGCTTATAGTTATAGGGTGGTGGCATATTAAAGATAGCTTTGATTTTAGATGGATTAATTTTAATCCCTCAATGCCTGACAATGAATATGAGGAACTTCCCCTATGATAGCCCAAAGGCAAATTTCATATGATTCATCTCTAGGTTATATTTTTTAAGGCAGTCAAAAACTACTCTTAGGTCTTGGGTGTGCTTGATTTTGAACTTAGTTTTAACTACCAAGTCATCCACATAGCATTTGACTAATTGATATATAAAGTTATTGAAAATCTAGGCCATGGACCTTTGATAGATGGCGCCCACATTTTTAGACCTGAACGGCATCACTTTGTAGCTAAAGATCCCAATTGGAGTTCAAAAGGTCATATATTTTTCATAATCAGGATCTATTTTAATTTGGTTGTATCTAAAGAAACCATCCATAAAGGAGAATAATTCAAAATTGATTGTCAATCATGATTTCCATTATCAGTAATGAAAAATCATCTTTGAAACATGTTTTATTTAAGTATCTATAGTCCACACAAATGTGGATTTGGCCATTCTTCTTCTTGACTAGCAAAATGCTTGCAACCCAATCTAGGTACTTCTCTTCCTTGATGAAGCCTACTTTAATTAGTTTCTTTGTTTCTTCTATCACCTTTTGTTCTAAGTTGAGTTTCATATTCCTAAGTAGTTATTTGATAGGTGAAAGTTCAAGATTGATAGCAAATTTATGTACTGTAATTTTAGGATCAAGTCCAAGCATCTCATTGTAACTCCATGCAAAGCAGTCAATGTACTATTTGTGCATTTCTTTGAGTTGGATCTGTCCTTCCTCTGAGAGTTGTCTGCTAATAAAGGTTGGCCTAGGATCATCCCCTGAACCAAGGTTAATTTCCATTAGTTTATCGATTGTGCTTTGCTCCCCATCTTTGAGTTTTGGCAGAACTTATTTTGGTTTGAGGATCATTTCTTCACAAAGGAGTTCATTAGATTGAGTGGGACTTGGTGAAGTTTCCTCTTTTGATTTTAAGGGCATTTCAATTGCCTTTTACTCCCTTTCTTAGGTCTTGATGAAGCTTTATGAGGTCTTCACCTTCTTGTGATGTATGGACAATCATGGTTGCCTCGATACATACAGTCTGTGTATCAGTAGGTATTGAGAATGTTTGATCTTTCTTATTATCGGACAGAGGTCCCATTGTTACCATAAGGCATCTATGGCTACTTAGAGTGATATAACCTTATTCTTTGAAATTCTTATTTCCTTTCCTAGAATATAAGCACGCCCTTGAGGGGGATTCCATAAATTTTTGAAGAAATGATTTTCTTCCTTTGTTTGTTGAAGTTTGCAGTTGGATTTCTTAATTATTTGATGAAGAGTGTTTGAAAAATATTTAGGTTTGACCACTGGTTTATAGTCACTGTCATTTTCAGATTCTCAATTTTTAGGAATTCATGCATGCTTTGGAATTACCTTATAAAACAATATCTCCTTTTCCTCCTTATGTCATAGAGTAATATAGATGGTTATTAATTCCTCCACAATATTGGTAGTTAGCTCATCTAATGGCTTAAGTAAGCCCTCTGGAACTCTAGTGACAAAAAGAGTACTTTTTGTCTATCCTCCATTGTCATCTTCATTCGAAAAATAGCCACCTAGGTAGAATTATGGGGTTTCATCATCTAAAGACTCTATGTCACCCTCTAAATGAGGAGGCATGAAGATCAAATTAGCAATCTTCTTCTTTTCTTGACTGATGAAAAATGTTCCTCTATTATCATGAGATTTTTGATAGTATTTCTCATCATTGTAATGTACCTTGTGAACATCAAAAGGATGTACATCTCCATCAATTCAGCATTCTTCACCATCTTTGAAGTATTTGAGGCATTGATGTAGGGTTGATGATACTACTTTATTTTCATGTAACCATGGTCTCCCTAATAGTGCTTTGTATGACACATTAGTATTGATGACATAGAACTTAGAGTCATTAATTTACCTATTTTCAGAGGTATGGTTATGGCTCTAAGAGCCTTCTGCCTATTTTGATTAAACCCTTGAATGGTTTTGATTTTGAACAATAGATGGCATACATCCAAAGCTAGAGCCCTTAATGTATGGAGAGTCATCAAATGACTATGGAAGCTAGGTCAATAAGGACATGATTGATTTTGATCCCATCACTATTCCCTGTGATATATTATGGACTATTGTGGTATATTGTACATGGTAGTAGATTGTCATCTATGCAGGTGATGATGGGAGTTCAATGGGCATATAATGACTCCATCATTCTCTCTTTATTGAAGTATGCTTGATAGTATGTTAGATTTTGCAAGATATGCACCAATGTATCCCTAAGTTCTTTGACATCATTAGGCATCAAACACACTTAGCATGGTAGAAATTTTTTTGAGGTGACTTGTCACATTGTACTCCACCTTCTTGGGTGTAGGTTTAGCTTGTGAAGGTTTTGCATCCTTATTTATTTGAATTTCTTTGTCCTTATCCTTGGAGATGTTCTTATCTCTAAGTATTGGAGCTTATTTTGGAGGTAGCACTTTATCACCTTTGAGTTGTATTTGACTAGCATTTCATAGTTGAATTTCAATATCCTGAGACCAAAAAGGCTTTTCTTTAGAGTGACTACCAAGGCTGATGATATGATAGGAGGTAGTGGATTCTTGCTCCTGATTGGTAGTTTTCTAGATGTCTTTGGAGGATGTACCTGGCTGATAATTGTCCTATTCAATATTAGAATTAGGGACATAATGTTTCCTTATAGAGAGATCTTCAGAGACCCTTTAGATGAACCCTTCCATTTCACTGGCTGTTACGACCTTCTTTAGGATTTTGTATTTATGGCCTTTTTTCATTGATTTTTGGATTGACTTGACACTAGGGTCAGATGGGCTCCAACATTAGCTTGTTTAAGCTTTTCCTGAAATTCTTGCTTCTTCTTTTTGCACTTGCTAGTGTTTGGCCTCCTAAGATGGTCATAGGGTTGTTTCAACTCAATCATAGAGTCATATTCATTATCTATGTCTCATATGCATAATTCCTTTAAAGTTGGTAGAGGGCACCCTTTTATAGGTTCTAAGACTAAGACTTCACCAAACCAAGCAGGTTGACAATTTGCTCCTAAATCACTTAGTGGCAATTGGGATGGTTGCTCATCAATGTTTGCCTCAAATGTGTGAGTCACCATGTGACAAGAGGTAATAAACTCAAATGATTGTCTTCAAAAATGTTTAGCTTCCTTGGCCCGTCTTTGGGCTACATGTCACAAGTGATCATTTTGGTCCCGAGGAGGATTGGCAGGTGATCCCTGCTACTCCTATAGGGTCTTTTTTGTTATTTTTCCTTTTTTACTAGCACCTTCTCCACCTTCTCAAATTCCTCATAGATTATGGTAGTTATACCTGACATGCTCTTAATATGGGTAAGCATAGCCTGTATGCATTCATTCAATACTTGCATTTATCGCTTGACAGATTTAATGTTAGTTATAGCTATCCCTTTTATAGTATCTAGCTATAGTTTAAGCATGCCATAGTCACATTCACAGGTAAACCACTCTTTAATATAGTCATCATCATGACGACCTATTGGGAGATCCTTTGGAATCTCCATTTCATCAATAATATGCTAGAAAAATTCATTTGCTTCTTCTTGCCTCATGTTATACAATGGGATGACTCCACTTATTGGCTTAATTGTACACTCCCAACTATAAAAATGGCAATGCACATTGCTATTGGGAGTTCATCTTCTGCATTCGCAATGTCAGAGCCTTCAACCACAGCTTTGAGTTTATTAGGGAGGAACTCCTTAAGGGTTAGTTGATTCCTTTCTCCTTGGACATATTTCTCTAGGGTATCAATGTATTCCTAGGTGACTATTTTCTTGACCGTGTAATCATTCGGTCAAACCAATTTCTTTTTCTTATTTTTGTTCCTTTTCTTTTTGATGTTTTGAATAGGTGGGGAAGCTTGTTCCAATGAAGCTTTTCTTATCACTATCCCAAGATTTTTTGAATTTTTAGCCATCTTTTTTATTAGCTTCTTCAGCCTTTTGGAGATATAAATCTCCCATAAATGCTCTTGCTCGAGTGTATGATGTGTTTTTTCCTTGAAGAGAAGTTGGGCAAGTGGTTCGTATGTCTCAAACATGGTAATGTGATTGATGTGTTTAGTGGATGTTTTGAATAAGGCTAACTTTGAGAGAGTTAGCTTGCCTTCTCGATATTATTTTTCAATCCAATCCTTAAATACATAGTAGTCTTTAATGGTACATCCTAAGACTCAGTAAGGATAGTAGTTTTGGTGATCCTTTTTGTTAACTTCATTTGGCCTTTTGCATTCTGGCAATTGGCGGTCTAATTTTAGAGCATCTTGGAAGATTTTGTCCACTTTCTCTCTTTTGAAAGAATATATCTTCTTAAGCCATTGTTGGAGGGGCGCATGGGGGTTTTTTTTTTGTTTTGGGGGGGGGGGGGGGGGTGTGGCGGTGGGGTTTGGATGTTTGTACTTCCCCACTCCCCCAAGAGTTGATAATTCCTAAGAATTACCTCCATTCATGATAGGATTTGCTTGTATTTTGTGTTTATTTGTGGCAAATATTACCCTCACATTTTTAGAGGGCTCCCCTTACTTTGTCTTACCTTTTTATAGTTTAAAATTTTGTGAACTAGCTAAGGCTGGTGGATCAATCCTCTCGAATTTCTTAACTTGTATAATGATAGGTTCTTATTGGATCTTTAATGGATCTTGGATCCAACCCTTGATGGGTTCTTGATAAATCATTTATGGATGTTGGATTAACACTTAACGAGTTCTTATTGGAACTAGGCTTATCATTAATGGGTTTGGTTTTGACTCATGTTGGACCCTCATTAAGTTTAAGTTTGGACCTTAATAAACCTGGGTTCAAGTTCAAATCTATTTAGGTATAACTCAATTTTGGTTTAGGGTCGACCAAGTTCTAATTTGAATTTGAGTTTGATTTGACACAATCAAGCTTCAATTTGAATTTGATTTAACTCAGTTAGGGTTTGGGTTTGAGTTCAATATCATCAAGTCATTTAATTCAATCAATTTATGTTAATCAATTTGGTACAAGAGCCCTTAACCTATCAGGATGATATTATGGCAAGCCCAAAGGCTAGCATATGGATGTTTGATGAGCTCAAATGCTGGTCTAATTTGGTGAGCCTAAAGGCTAGCTTGATTTGATGAGCTAGAAGTCTAGCTTAGTTTGTGAGCCTAATGACTAGCTTGATTGGTAAGCTAGAAGATTAGTTTGAATAGTGAGCTTGAAAGCTGGCTTGATTTGTGAGCCTGAAGGTTGGCTTTGTTTGTGAGTCCAAAGGCTGGCTCGATTCATGAGCTCAATGGCTAGCTTAGTTTGTGAGCCTGAAGGCTGGATTGATTGCAAACCTAAAGGTTGGGTTAGTTTGCAAGCCCAAAGGCTAGTTTAATTTGTGAGCTTGATGGCTGACTTGATTAGTGAGTCTGAAGGTTAGCTTGATTCACAAGCCCGAAAGCTGACTTAGTTTATGAGCCCGATGGCTGGTTTGAGTTACAAGCCTGAAGACTAGCTTAGTTTGCGAGCTCGGAGGCTACCTTGATTCACGAGCCTGAAGGCTAGCATACAAGTTTCAATTCTAACCATATTTTGATCAATTTTGATTATGGTAAAAAGAAATACCTCAAACAATGATAATTACAAAAAGAGCCGATTGCAGAGCCGTACACTACACAATAACTAGACGATTTGGACTACAAAATCAAAAATAAAAACTTTGAAGGATTGATGATAGATGCATCATATATCGACTCATATCAGCCACATATAGAAGAAGAATATGAAGGTGACAGTATGACCAATGAATCTGATACCGAAGAGAAAATATGTTCGGAAGGTGATAAATTTGATAGCAACAATGACGATAACAATTTCATGACTGAAGAAATTGATGGGTAAATGATGTTATCATGTTAGATTAGAATTTCTTGTGCATTATTATTTATCATTTTTTTGGCTTATTTGACTAATGTCATTTTTTATTTTATTTTATTGTAGGTGATTTGATTAGTGTACTACTCTGTGAAATTTGCTACATGCTTGACATACTCTCTTCGTATATGCAAGTATTTTCTACATATTTTGACTTTTGTTTGTCATGCAATTATGCTATGAAATTATGTTGTTCTTTTCTAACATGTTCTCCATTTGTAGACTAGCATGGATTCCAAAGAAAAAGCATGATATATAGGAGATATTGCAGATGGGTTGCAGAACGTGGAGACTACATAGGAGGTATTCGAGATGAGTGGAGATTTTGATGGGGACTCCACTAATAATAGCATAGACTACCCATCCAAAGCAAATAGAGCAGGAGCCACATCTTGATACTGATGAAGGTTTGCAACTAATTGCTATGTTTATGTACTTCATATTTAACTTGATTTAATATTTCTAAGGATGCAAATCAATTTCTCATTTTATGTGATTTACTGGTTCTTCTGTAGCTTCCATAAGTAGGACTCATTGTGGCGCCAACATATCTATGGGGTTTAGGTAATAAGGGATTCAGAACCACCACAACTAAGTTATCAATGAGAATTTGGCATGGCTCTTGACCTAGTTAGGGATTTTTACAAAAGACAAAAATAAGTTATCAATGACCTACATTGACTGGCAGCTTATGCCATAAGAAAAGAAAGAATGCATCTGGACAAATATAAAGGTAATATCTATTGATATTATGTTTTCTGACGTAGCAACAAGCATGGTAGACGAGGAAAACACCGTTGCCTCTGTTAAGAACTCCTTGAATCCACAAGGAAGAGAGAAAATTCACTAAAGTAGAACTTTATTGAGAATAAAAGTTGTCCCCCGTCCATAGGACTGAAGGCCTATTTATACAAATACCAGAAATCCAATTTGAGTAAGTTTCTGCTTCCCAAGTCCTAAACTGAATATAACTCAGTTTAAACCCATTAATTGGGTTGGTAGAAGTTCTAAATAAGTTAACCTACGAAAATAAAATCCTAAATAAAGATTCATCCTTCCCAGTCCTAAACTGAATAGGATTCAGTCCAAAATTGGTCTTGGGTTGGTGGAATCCGAGAATAAGACCTAAGACATCATAATAACAGAGAATTTTAAAACATAGAAGGCTACTAAGTAAGGTAAATCCTAAGTTTAAATAGAAGCGTGAATCAAATCATTTTGCATGGCCATTATTTG
>RXID01022296.1:0-362921 GCA_005019695.1 Trichopus zeylanicus subsp. travancoricus | reverse complement strand
TGATGTGATTACCCACAGGAGCACCGTCCCTAGGGTTGCTGTTGGTTGCGTCGTCGTTAGACATTAAGCAAGGAGAGCCTCGCTCTGATACCACTTAACGTAGCAACAAGCGTGGTAGACGAGGAAAACACCGTTGCCTCTGTTAAGAACTCCTTGAATCCACAAGGAAGAGAGAAAATTCACTAAAGTAGAACTTTATTGAGAATAAAAGTTGTCCCCGTCCATAGGACTGAAGGCCTATTTATACAAATACCAGAAATCCAATTTGAATAGGTTTCTGGCTTCCCAAGTCCTCTAAACTGAATATAACTCAGTTTAAACCCATTAATTGGGTTGGTAGAAGTTCTAAATAAGTTAACCTACGAAAATAAAATCCTAAATAAAGATTCATCCTTCCCAAGTCCTAAACTGAATAGGATTCAATCCAAAATTGGTCTTGGGTTAGTGGAATCCGAGAATAAGACCTAAGACATCATAATAAAGAGAATTTTAAACATAGAAAGGTACTAAGTAAGGTAAATCCTAAGTTTAAATAGAAGAGTGAATCAAATCATTTTTCATGGCCCCTTGACTTCTGAATTAGCTTCTTTTGATATTCTTGAACTTCCTTTGAGTGTCCTACATCATTTTCTCACATAACTCTCTTCATAATATTTTATAGGCATTTGACTTTTCTAATATCTTTGTATTTAGGTCAATATAACTTTGGAGGACATCACAAAAAAAGGACATCATGTAGACCCTTGGCAAGCATTGGCAAAACTGGAAGGTGGATGTAAAGAAGAAATACTTCACCCCATATAAGAATGATCTAGAGAGACTTGCCACATGTCTAGATCTAAGGATAGCAAAAGACAAGTGGTGTATCCTTGTCAGACATTGGTAGATGAGAGAAGTCTAGATATTATTCTAACCCCTTCATTATTGGAATATGAATACGGTTATCACTAACACTAGCTGTTGGCCTAACAAATTTTACACTTTTCTTTTAGAATTTGAGTTGAATAAATAGAAGGCATCGAAGATGTCAAATGATGAGTCCCTCTCTCAGACACAAAAGGTATGCGAACCTGAGGGCAAAGGTACATTCTTCAACATATAATAAGAAGTTTGATCACTTTATTCTATATATTTGATTCATTATGAATTATATTACTTGCAGCTTGAGGCATCCAGTGGAGCTAAACCTTCCACACTGGATGTCTTTCTCGTATAGCATACCAGGAAGGACCACAACCCATCGAAGAAGCATTTGCAGTGACTATAGTGAGTATTAAAAATAAATTTTGATAATATTTGTTCTAATAAAATAATTTAATATTTTTATTGATTGTATTGTAGGAGAAGATCACTCAGCTCAAGCAATCTTAGCCAAAGAACTCTCTTATAGATATAACCATCCAAAACATGATGCATGATCAGGTATTCAGGCCTGATAGATTGGCCAAGTGTGGACATTTGGTATGGGACTGACTCCCAAGACTATCTCCATGTCCTTTTATAGATCCTCGCAAGATGAGCAAGCTCAGTATACACAAAGTCAGGTGCAGGAGATGATCCAAGTGTAGGTTGCTATAGCAATTGATAGGTTAAGGAAAGAGTTATTTGACCAGCTCCCTTGTACTATTCTTGGGCTACCCCACAATCTAAGGTATAAATCAAATTTTGCTAATTTGTCATATGCATGAAATATTTATTTGTAATGCTAATGCATGCTTCTTGTGAGAAATTACTAAGGAGGTTCTAGGTGTAGCATCCCAACAACAAGGTGATACTAGTGGTAGAAAAGTTGGTGCCAAGAGATTCCTTCCACTTCCTAGCCTGTTAAGATACAAATTCTAATTTTATTACGTATGTTGCACATTTGTTATTTATGGATATTGGTAGTAGGGACTTAGGTGCAGGGATAGGGACTATGTGTATACTCCAAGTGATTTGGGCATTCTAGCTACACATGGGCATGAGTGCGAGGGGTGGAACTTGTTAATAGACATAGGGAACTTGGGGACTTAAGGACTTGTTAGACACGTGTACTCACATATATTGTTGCCTATATAAATTCTAAATTTCTATTTGTATTCACATAAACCTATTCAAGGAGACCATTTACTAGTCAACAACTGGAAGCATGATAGGCAGACAGTGGCATAGAGTAATATTTTCATCTCTTTTTTGGATGGATTGCGTTGTACAAGAATTTTATCTTGTACTCTTAAAACTTCTAATTGAAGTATAAATTATTTTTGGAGAATATATTTATACTTATATTTTAGAGATTCTACTGGTATCTTTTTGGTATTGTATTGTTTATGAATAAAAATGTATTTAGAGTGCATTTATGTTGTAAATTATAAGGCTTGGATATGGGGCACAGAAAGCTAAATGTCACCAATCAGCCATTAGCAGTGTTAAATAAATAGAAAAGCACCACTAATGGCCATCGACCATTAGCGGTGCTATTAACTAGTGCCACTATGGCAGTATTTGTGGTGCTAATTATTATTATTTGTGGTAGTAATTGTTAGTGTCACAATTGATCATTAGAGGTATTAATTTAGCGTCATGAATATTCATGGCATAACTTAATGTGATGTGTGGTTAGCACCACAAATTAGCATGGCTAGTGACTTTCTAACACTAATTTAAGCTACAGTGGCACTTAATTAGTGCTAGGAATACTTGTAATTATTGTAGTACCTCCATCCATTTTGATGGCATAGGTTGCCTACGCAATAGGGGTACTACGTGCACAAAGTTTATGGGGCTATTATTGGGTGGGGACATAGATGATACCCCATCGGTAGTATGTTTGACTCCCAACAACAACCTTAGCTCATCTGTTGACACCCTATTGTTGACTAACAAAAATATTGATTCCATAAAATCAATAGCATATATATTATAATTCTCATTAACTATGGTTATGACACATTTTTTTGTTGGTTTTAGGTTTATGTTGGATTTATTAATATCTTGTAAAATGTATGACAATATCCTATTTTTGAGGTTGTACTCAAAGATGACACCAAACTTTAGATTCACATGCTATATAGTTCAGAAAAAAAAGATACAATCATCCCACGGGTTGTCTACTCCATGACCATGATGGCCTCTCTCATAGTAAGCGTCCCACTTGTATAATTATATTTGAGTCCTCATGCACTATTTGAGTAGATTTTGTAATCCAACTCTAACTTTGAGTTTAACAAGAATTAGTGTTGGACTTTGAGTCTAGTTACTAATGGGCAAGGTCCAATTTGAAATAAACATGGGCTAAAATTTTTGGCCCAAATATTGAATCAAGATGCACTGATTGGCCACTTAGTAAACTATTCGACCAATTTTGATGGACAAGAACTATCAATGCTCTCTATCGGTCAACCAATTCTTCGAATGAACCAAAACTAGCTTGACCTCTCGACTGGTCGACCAGTTTCTCAATTGATCATTCCATTTGGGTAGGGATTCACAGAACTAGAAACAGATCCCCTCCAAATTCAACAGTAATCAATAAAAATTTTGGTTAAAGGGATTGCAATCTCGAAATATATCACTCAAAGATCCAAATTTGAGATCCAATTTTCAAAAAAAAGAAAATATAATTGTTAGTCCTATGAACTTATAGACTGTTTATTGATTTATTTTTTAAAAATAAATTTGATGTATAATTCAGGTCAGACGATTTGGAAATATACTGAGTGCTTCAAGATTGATTATCTGATTGATATTTGTCTGACAATGGATGATAATATAGATAGAGCTAAATTTTATATGTATGTGCTCATTTGGGTGTTCCGTGATGGGTTGAAATATTTTACAGTATACCCAATATTTGATCTCACCTTAAAGTTGCCTGGTTGGAGGAGGATAAATTTTCTGGGATTGAATCTGATTAAAAATTTAGATTTAAATTGATTAATTTGAATTATTTGGGATTTAGACCTTTTTATAAATATTTGGCCTTATTTGTAATTATAAAATTTTGATTTATAATTATAATAAACTTGAGGTATTTTTTTGTAAAAAGTCAAATCTAAAGTTGATTATAATTTAGAGCAAAAAAGAGAATGATGATATACACTATTCTCTTTGTTTTTGTTCCATTTGAAGTAGAATTTTTTTAATTTAAGGTGGATCAGCTGGAAATTACAGATAAAGATTTTAAAATTTTATTGCAGGCCCTAAGGTATGTAAATTCATTTTATTCTATTTTAAACTCATTTTTTTATGAGTCTTGCATCGAAAGATAAAATTAGAGTTCACAATTGGTATCAGAGCCAACTTTTGATGATTGGTCCGCAAAAAATTAAGTTATAATTTATTTTTTATTGAATTTCTCAAAATCCAATTTCGAAAAATTGAGTTTTTGTCTCAGATTTTAACTAAAAATTATTTTGAGTAGTATATTGGTATCAATGATTCTATTGCTGGAGATAAATTCGAGATTGAATTCCAAAATTTTGATTTATGGTGAATTTTCTCGATTCAGTTGAATTTTTAAAATTTTTTATAAATTGAAATTTTAAGAGGGCTTTAATGCTGAATTATAATTCAATTCAAAATTGCAATTCGAATTTAATCTTGGTACTATGCTTATGTTAATCAAGATTATTAATCTTGATTAATTAAGCTAATGACTATTTGAGTTAATGAAAAATAAATTTTCATTACTATTTAATTATAGGTATATTTATGAGTTAAAATAGCCAAATATTCTCCAAAGAGTTTTGAGGTTATTTAAATTTATAAATATCATTATTTTGTATTTATTTTTTTTAACTCTAGTCAATTTGACCCTAAGGTTGAGTTGGTGTAAAGAAGAAATATATATAGAATATTTTAAAAATTTATTTGTGATAATTAAAGAAAGACAAAGTGAACTTTTATTGTTTATTATAATTATTATGGATTTTATTGTTGGGATCTCGTGATTTGTATTGTTCTCCCAAAGGAGATAGTACAAGGTCATAATTTAATTTCAATTCTAGTTTTGCTAGTAATTTGTGGGACGTCATGGTTTGTGTTAGTCTCCCAAAGGAGCTAATACAAAATCATAATAATAATCTCTATTTGAATCAATGGAATCATGGATTATTTATTATTGAAATGTATTTATTGTATATTTGAGTTATCCATTATAAAATTTGCAGTGTGAAATCTAGTAGTCAGCTCTTCAAGGTTGAGATCTTGAATAGATCAAATTACTCGACATGGAGAAGTGAACTAGAAGTTCATTTGGCATTTCAAGATTTTGACATTGCTCTTGACATTCCTGAATCACTTATTAGGTCTAGCCAATTTGAAAGATCTTAGTTTGAAAAATGGCAAAGAGCAGATAAATTAGCAAAATTGATAATGAGAAGAATAATTTCTGAAACAATTCATGCTAGTTTGCTAGATGTGTATTTTGCCAAAGAATTGCTTTAGAGTATTTATGATAGATTTGTTGGGTCCTCTAAAGCCAAGAAATTGTCTTTAACTCGCAAAATCCACAACATAGAGTTAGCGGAGCATAAGAATATTTGAGAGCATATCTTGACAATATTCTCAATTACACATGAGTTGAAAAGCTTGTGTTTGAATCTTGATGATGAATATGTCACATACCATATACTAGACTCACTGTCTGTATCCTTTAAGACTTTTATCATCAATTATAATACACATTATTATTGTTGGACGATGGATAAATTGTTGAATCAATGTATCTCGGAAGATGAAAAAAAGAAGGCTGTTAAAGCTAAATTTATTAAGATTGAATCAGCAAATCTGATTTAGAAGAAACAAAAAATTAATTCTCAGTCTAGAAAGCCCTTCAAGAAGCAATCCTGGAAGAAGAAATTTGTAAAGAACAAAGATGATGTGAAAGGAAAAGCACCTTCTTAGTTAAAAGGAAAAGTTTGTTTTTATTGTAGAAAGAAAGGATATTTTGTAAATGACTGTTACAAATTAAAGTTTCTGTAGAAAAAGAAACAAGGTAAATTAAAATGTCTAGTTTATTTTGAGTAAAATTATATTGATATTTTTCTTAATGCATGGATTGTGGACTCGAGATCATCAGTCCATATATCAACTATTATGTAGGGATTCCTGCACCTAAGGAAACCAAATGATCAAGAGAAGTATGTCTTCCTGGGGAACAATAAGTGAGTTGAGGTCATTGGTATTGGGACATACACTCTAGTTCTCCATGATGGTCATACTATTTTACTGCTAAATACAATTTTTGCACCAACTATCAAGCATAACTTACTATTAGTCTCAGACTTACAGAAGTTATTTACTATTTTATTTTTAGCAAAGATTGCGTATCCCTGATGTATCATAGTATTGTTGTTGCTATTGGTACTGTATCTAATGGTTTATATAAATTGCATGTGAAATTGGAACTTGACTTTGTAGTACAGCGATATAATATTAATTCCGGGCATATATTTCCTTATGATCTGAATATATAGTTGGATAAGAATTCTTCTCATATATGACATTGTCATTTAAGCCATATTAGTAGAGACAGATTGGAGAGACTCTGCTATGATAGAATTCTACATAATATAAATTTTAATAATTTTGGTGTCTGTGTGAATTATATTAAAGATATGATGACAAGAGTATTATTTCTAAAGATATTAAGGTATGATAATTTATTAGATTTGATCCATATAGATGTTTGTCGTCCAAATGGGGTAGCTACAAGGAATGGCTAGAGGTATTTTGTAATATTCATTGATGATTATTCACAATATAGATATGTGTATCTACTACACAGAAAGTCAAATATTTTTGAAATATTTAAAGAATATAAGGTTGTAGTTGAAAATCAATAGGGCAGAAAGATTAAAGCCATCAGGTCAGATAGAGGAGGTGAATACACTTTAGATATTTTTTGAAACTTCTTCAAGAGCATGGAATTATTGCAAATACAACCATTTCAGGAAAGAGCAAAATGGAGTAGCGAAAAGGACAAACAAAACTTTGATGGATATGGTATGTTGTATGTTGGTTTTCAATGAATTACTGGACTCTTTATGGAGCAAAGCACTGAAAATGGCTACATACATTTAAATAAAGTACCATCCAAATCTATTCCTAAAACTCCCTTTGAGTTATGGCTTGGCAGACAACCTAGTCTGAATCATTCTAGAATTTGGGGCTATGATATAGAAGCTAGATTGCTAAACCTAGTATGCTAAAAACTGCAGCTCGGAGTTTGAGTTGTAAGTTCATTGGTTTTCCAAAAATATCTAAAGGTTACAGGTTACATAATTTTGTTCAAGATTTTATGTTTGAAAGTAGAGATGTAAAATATATTGAGTAGGGCACATCTATCACAGGAAGCAAGAGGAAAAGAATTGAGGTTGAGGATGAGTTCAAAAGAGCTAAACAAGATGAAGCCCTAATGGCTGTGCCAAGTCAAGCAGATGAAAGATGTAGAAGAATCCATAAATCAGGTATATCAAATGACTACATTACATACTTAGAGGAAACTAGAGATATGCATATTCAGAGTTTAGATAATTTAGATGAGACACCTATGTTATTGATCACAGAAAAGGATGATCCACTGAATTTTTCAGAAGCCATAAGTAGTAAAAATGCAAAATTTTGGTTGAATGCAATAATTGAAGTAACTCAATTCAATGCAAAGAAATGAGGTTTGGTCTCTAGTGCAAACTCCTGCAAACTGTAAATCAATTGATTGTAAATGGGTCTATAAGACTAAATGGTGGAGTTTATAAGTATAAAGCAAGGTTAGTTGCTAAAGGTTACACTCAGAGAGAGGGGATTGATTATGACGAGATATTTTCTCTAGTCTCTAGAAAAAATTCAATAAGAATCTTTATGACACTAGTTGCACACAATGAATATGAACTGATTCAGATGGATGTTAAAACAATATTTCTGAATGGAATTCTTGAAGAAGAAATTTATAGGATTCAGCCAGAAGGGTTTGTCAAGAAAGATGATGAAACAAATTCTGTAGACTACATAAATCTATTTATGGTCTAAAACAAGCGTCTTGATAGTGGTATACTAAATTTCATGAGGCAATCACAAAATTTGGCTTTCTGGAGAATGTAGCTGATAATTATGTATACCTGAAGGTTAGTAGGGGTAAAGTTTAAATATTAATGTTATATGTTGATGATATCCTATTGGCTGGTAATGAATTAAATTCTCTCAGAGAGACTAAAAAGATATTGTCTACAGTCTTTGAAATGAAGAATCTTGGCAATGCTTTGTATGTTTTGGGTATTCAAATGTATAGAGATAGAAAGTGTCGACTACTTTGACTTTCTCAGGAGACATATATTGCTAAAATTCTTCAAAAATATGGTATGGATAACTATAAAGCTGGAGAATCACCTATAGTCAAAGGTGATAAGCTTAATCTTCAGCAATGTCCTTAGAACGAAATTGAAAGATGGGAGATGCAAAAAATTTCCTATGCTTCAGTCGTTGACAATTTGATGTACTTGATGATTTGTACCCATCTAGATATTGCTTTTGTTGTGGGACTTTTTGGTAGATATCAGAGTAATCCAAGAATAACTTATTGGAGAGCAATTAAGAAAGTTTTTTGTTATTTAAAGAAAACCCAAAATTATGTGCTCTTATTTGATGGTTATAAACCATTAAATATTTTTGGATATATAGACTCTGATTGGAAAGGGTGTGAGGATCATTTGAAGTCAATATCTAAATATATATTTGCTTTAATAGAGGGGGCTATTCCATGGCGTAGTATGAAATAGACTACTTCTACTTTGTCAACTATGGAGGCTGAGTACATAGCTTGTTGTGAAGCCAATAAACATGCTATATGGTTGAAATATTTCCTCTCTAACCTCCAAATGGTTGATCATATTTACAGGCCAATGCAAATAGTCTGTGATGGTGATGCAGCTATATCTCTTACTAAGAATGCTAGATGTCATTCCAAAGCAAAGCATATTGAGCTTCAATTTCATTATGTTCGTGAAAAAATTCAGAAAAAGGATATTATTATTTTATGGATCTTCTCTGCAGATAATTTGGCTGACCCAAAGGCTAAAGGTCTTGCGGTAAAAATATTTAAGGAGCATGTCAATTATGGGGATAGTTTGTAAAGATAATATCATGTTTTGATTGTTACATGCATTTTATCTGTTCATAATTTATTTATTAGTTAAATATTTTTTTTCCATTTGAAGTGATTCCATTGATGGGTTTGTTTTTAATCTTCCAATTTGGAAGATTAAGTCCTTGGAAATGTCTTGGGTCACTAGTTAGGTTGGTGATGACCACCTACACAAGAATCTAGTGATTATGTGTAGGTGATTCCTAAAATGTTTGAGGTGAAGGTATGACTGGACATCATATTTATTTTATACCTCTCATTTAGACGAAATGCATTAGCACTTGTGGGATATCCTCAGTAAAATTTGTGCATCTAAGTTATATGTTTCTAAGAAAAGCACAAAACGAGTAGACTGTCAATGGAAAAGGCATGAGAATTCTCACTACTATTATATTTTATTGTACGTCTTGTTCCACAAGCACATTATCTATGCTTATATTTGATGTTATTCAGCTCAACTTATGTAGTACTTTACTTTTTTTGATATAGAAATAGTTGGTATATTATTAGTATACATCCATCCATGATTGAGCATATATGGAAACTACTGAGGAAGAGTGGTATGGTCAATTATCTCTAAATTGCATAGTTGGGATACAATGTGAAAATTGATTTCTTAAAAATTATTTTTAGTATATATTTACCTATATATGTATAAATAAACAAATTTATAGGCCAAGTGGGGGATTATTAGTCCTGTGACCTTATAAACTATTTGTTGATTTATTTTTTAAAAATAAATTTGAATGTGCAATTTGGGTCAAGTAGTTTAGAAATATAGTGAGCGACTCAAGTTTGATTTTCTGATTGATATTTATATGACAATGGATGATAGTATAGATATAGCCAAATTTTATATGTGTGTGCTCATTTAGGTGTTCCGTGATGGATCAGAACATTTGACAATATACCCAACATCTGTTCTCACCTTGAGGTTATCTGATTAGAAGAGAATAAATTTTCTGAGATTGAATCCGATTAAAATTTTAAATTTAAATTGATTTATTTAAATTATTTGGGATTTGGACCTTTTTATAAATATTTGACCTTATTTATAATTACAAAACTTTGATTTGTAATTATAATAGACTTGAGGGGCCTTTTTGCAAAAAGTCAAATTTAAAGTTGGTTATAATTCAAAACAAAATAGAGAATGATGGTATCCACTATTCTCTTCATTTTCATTCTGTTTGAAGCAGAATTATTTTAATTTGAAATTTTTTCCTCCTCTTCAGCTCTTTCCTATCAAAGAGTAACAAAGACTAGAGGTGGATTAGTTAAAAATTGCAGATAAAGATTTTAGAATTTTATTTCAGGCCCTAAGATATATAAATTTGTTTAATTCAGTTTTAAACTTATTTTTCTCATGGGTCTTGCATCAAAAGATAAAATTAGAGTCCACAATAATTGCATCAAATATCAAATTCGAATCAATCAATAGTTTGATTTGAAGATCCTCTCAACCCTATAAAAGCATGCAAAGACCAACACAAATTTAGATGAATTTGGATGAATTTAAGCATGAAATTGGGATAGAAATCAGCACAAATCAGCAATTAGGAAGACATCATCAAGGAGGAGATCGGTCTCCAGCCACTATTCACATCTCTTTAGAACCCTAGCTACCATGTTCTCTAGCCCACAAAACACTCGGCTACCCATGTTTGGGTGACTGAACTAGAGGGACCGGTCTCTCAAACCATACCGTAAAGCTCTACTTTTGCTCCACTAACACCATGGCCACCTACGGCCCCATATCCTCCTATGTACCGAGTGATTGCCATGGCATCATAAGATCCTCCACTACTCCATCAATATCATAGATACCCCTAGCCCTGCATCCACCATGATGCCATCTTCATCAATTTGAGAATCTCAAATCTTGAGCCCTGCCATGGAAATCTCTGAAGAGAAGAAAAGAAGAAGATGAGGAGCAAAGTTGTCGACGAGAACACATGTGGACTGACAAAAGAATAGGAACAAAAAATAATAAATAACATATACCTCACAACCAACTTGGGGCTAGTCTACAGGCTTGTCTGAAAGTGAATCAGTCTAGGGCGAGCTTGTGGGCTTGATTGAAAATCAAATTTCACCAAGGGCTAGCTTGTGGGGTCACCCAAAAATCAATTAGGCCAAAGACTAGCCTACAGGCTCATTTAAACATCTATTCACATTAAAGGCCAGCCTGCAGGCTCGCCTAAACATCTATTCCGATTAAAAGCCAACTCGCGGGCTCACCTGAATGTTTATTTAGACTAAGGGCCAACTTGTGGGCTCACTTAAATATTTATTCAGACTAAAGGCCAGCCAGTGAGCTTGTTTAAACATTTATCTAGAAAAAGGCCTAGCCTACGAGCATGCTAGAAAGTCTAAATCAACTAAAGGCCAGCTCGTGAGCTCACCTAAAAGTCAAAGATGACTCAGAGTCAACCTACGAGCTCACCCAAAGTCATTATGATAGGTTGAGGGCTCCCAAACCAAAATCGATAAACATAAAATTAATCAAATGAGTCAATTACATTGAACTAAAGCCAATTCGGCTAAAATAAATAAACAAAACCGAATTGATTTGAACAAAACACCAAATAAACTCAAATGGACAAAAAGAAGTGGAATGAAACTAGTATGGATGAGTAGAAAACCTCTCTACTAGTCAATTAGTCCCTTCAATTGGTCAACTAGTTCCAACAAACATTGGAAACCTCTTTGTCTAATGACCGGTACCTCAACTAGTTGTATAGTTTTGCAAGCAATAAAACCCCCTCGCAGTCAAATGATCGATACCTTAATCAATCATCCATTTCAGTCAGAAAACTAATGACCTTGGTTCAGATTCAGTCCAAATCTGATCAAGTCTTGATCAGCCTAAACTTGGATCAATTCATGTTCAAATCAAGTCAACCTAGAATCAAAATAAAGTTTGAATTAAACTCTAATCAAATCAAATGATATTCAAAATAAATCAAAACAAATTTGATTTGAACTCTAATTAAGTCAATCCATAATAAATTCTAAATGAATTCTGATTGGGCCAAACAATATGTGAGCTAAGCCATAACAAGTTCAAATAGAACTCCAAATAGAGTCAAACACCATATGAAGTGAATCAAGACAAGTTTGAGTGGAACTCTAATTAAGTCAACCCATATTTGAATCAAATAAAAATTAATTTGAATTAAATTTGGACCAAGTCCTAACAAGTCAAGCCAAGTTCAAACCAAGTCCCAATCGGGTCAAGCCAAGTTCAAACCAAATCCCAACCAGATGAAGACAAGTTCAAACAAAATCCCAATCAGGTCAAATCAAGTTTGAACCAAGTCCCAACTAGGTCAAACCATGTTTGAACCAAGTCCCAATGGGGTCAACCCAAGTTTGAACCAAGTCCCAACCAAGTCAAGCCAAGTTTCAACTAAACCATAATCAGGTCAAATTGAACTCAAGTTAAAGTTTGAACTAAGTTTGAACCAACCCCTCTCAAATTAATCAAATCATGCTTTCTTTTTTATTTTGTGTATCTATTTTATTAGCTATGTTTCTTCTTTTAGGAGGTTCTTGACAATTATGGGGATAATTAATAATAGGGGCTTGCACTTGTTGAAAGTCATATTCCCATAGTATCTGATTACACACTCAAACCACCACACATTATTTTATTTATTCTTTTGAGATTGCTTTCCAGGGCCTCTGCTATCTTGGACTACCATTTTTTATCACACAAATTCATGCACACCCAGTGGGACACAACTTATCCTCTAAGTATAGAAACCTAGCTAATACAATAGAGACATTGATAAGGTAGAATTATAATTGAAAACTAATCAATTGTGTTCTTCTTTATAGAACAAAGCATTATGAACATTCCTACCCCAATATACACCATCACCTTGGGGGAAGGATCATTTGGGTATTTACCTCAGTCGATGATCATCACAGGAGTAGCTGAAACTTAAATCAAATTTGGAAACATCTCTGAGATCATCCAGTTTAAGAGGTCACTTGCTAGTTACCAACCAATATTATGGTCACCAAAAGACAAATCTATTTCTTGCCTTACATCAAGGGGAAAGAGACCCAATATCATCATTCCTAGTAAGAAGAATCAATTTGATGAAAATCTAGAAGCTATGCCATAACCAGCAAAGGTATCTATCTTTCGAAGGTTAGGCTCAAAGTGAAGCTTAGCCTTTGATCTCCTTCTCCCCACTCCCAATAAGGAGCAACCAAAAGAAAGTCCAAATGCATTCATGGATGAAGAAGAACTCTCCCTGACTATTATAAACAAAGGAAAGATTGCTGGAATTTTTGGCTGACTTAGAAAGCCTATCCCTCCAATGAAGTCAGTCAGCATTACCATTCCCATCTCTAATTCTTTTGCCCCATTGAATAGCTTAGAAGGGTAAAACTAAGTCAAAACGGGCATAGTGTTACCTTAAGACTATAGCTAAGGGGCAAATAACCAAATAAAACAACAACATCCACCATAAGGCTATAACCCAGCATGAGACCCCAAAGAAGGAGATCACCCATACTATTAGATCCATGCCTCAACTGGCCAAACATTGAAAGAGGACTGTATGAACAAGGCTTACAAATAAGGAGGTTTAAGAAGAAAGGATCCTTGTGAGTCAATCCTTGCTACCACACTAGAGAGAAGGTGTAACTACTCATTCCATAAATAAACTCTTGAATGTGGCAATCTACCTAATAAGAGAAGTTAACCCCCTTGAAAACACACTAAATCTAGACTTGATCCTCAAGATGTGGACCATCATGTTCTGATAAAAACTTTAGTCATAACCAAAAGCTCTAGCAGGGAAATGACCATGGAATTATTGTAAGAATAGTTGAGACAACAAGGGAAAGAGAAAGATAAAGCTTAAAAGAAGGTCATGGAATTGATGGAGATGATGATACAAATGAGACAAAAGGTTGACAAGTTGGAGCAATCTCAATAGTTATCTCAAGAAGTTGCTGAGGTAGTAGAAGATGCACCTCTTGTAGGTGAAGTTCATGAAAATGTATGCCCTTCACAAGCACCTCCTTCGCCTATAAGAGTACCCAATCCCCTATCTCAGGGATTCCTGATAATTTGGAATAGCTAGCATATATACAATAGCAAGTGTAGTGAATGGTGGCTGCACATCTAGGATAAGAAAGTGACACAGATATGATAAATGATGCAGACAAATCATATCCTAGTCATCACAATCGAGTGTCATATCCCAGGAGCTGCGTAGTGCCTAGCTTCAAACAATTTAATGGCATTGGTAATCCTAAATCCCTTGTTGCTACTCTACCAATTTGTGGTAAGCTTAACACAAGTAGCATTTGAGTAGTATGCTAGTTTATAACTAGAATCCATATAAACTTTGCCACAAATGAAAGAGGCCTTCTGAATCAAGTTTGGAGGAGTCAACAACAAGGTGACCATTACAGACCTCATCTCAACCCTGAAGTGTGACAATTAATCAATGTTGGATTACATCACATAGTAGGAAAATCTCAGCATTAAGTGCGAATAATCCATAAGTTAGTTCAAAGTTATAAATCTAGTCCTTGACAATATAAGGAAGGATTGGATGGAACCCTACTTAAGAACTTCTTCTATCCATACTTTGCAAGATCTCATTGACAAGTCAAGAAGTTGGAGAGGATTGGTCCACCAACCTTAGCTAGTTCACACAATTTCAAACTAGAGAAAGATAAAGAAAGGCATGGGAGCCCTCTAAAAAATGAGAGAAGCATTTACAACAAATGAACCATGAAATGAAAGTAATTTTTAGAAATTACAAACTCTTGGGGGAGATGGAGAAGTATAACCATCCAATACTTACCAACAGAGACTTAGGAAGAAATACTCCTTTAAAAGTGAGAGCACAGGAAAAACCTTTCAAGATGCTCTAAAATTAGGTCTTTAATTTTCATAATGCAAGAGGCCAAATGAAGCCAATAAAGAGGATCATCCAAATTATTATCCTTACCATAGGGTCTTAGGACATACCATGGAAGACTTCTATGGATTCAAAGATTAGATTGAAAAATAATTCTGAGAGGGTAAGCTAACTCTCTTGGAGTTAGCCTTATTTGAAATGCCCACATAATATATTAATCACATTATTTTGTTTGAGACACATGGTTTGCTTACTAGACTCCCTTTGGGGCAAGAAGCATAGTGTTCACCTGTGCAAAATCTACATCTCTAAAAGGTTGAAGAAGTTGATGAAGAAGATGGCTAAGGACCTTGAAAATCCTAGATTGGTGATAAGGAAAGCTTCATCAAAACAAGCTTCCTTATCTACTTAGAACATCAAAAAGAAAAAGAGCAAAAATAAGAAAAAGAAATTTTTTCAACTAGAGAGATACATTATCAAGAAATCAATCATCCAAGAAGACATCGATGCCATCAAAGAATATGTCCAAGAAGAAGAAAATCAAGTAACTCTTGAGGAATTCATTCCTCATAAACTCGAAGATTTGCTTGGATGCTCTGACATTGGGAATGAAGAATATGAACTTCTAGTGGCAATGTGCGCTACCATTTTTACTATTGAAAGTTCCCAATCAAGCCAATCACCAAACTGATCTCATCACTCTAATAATGATAAGTTCAAAGCACGGGATGTGAAGAAAGTCATGCTAGCTAATGAAATAGAAGGATTCATGTAAAGGTCCTTGAAGACTTCTCTACAAGGAAGCCTCATGTGCCTAACTCTGATATTGGGATGATTATCAACCAGTCACATCCTCCAAAGATATATAGAGAACTACAATTAGGGGCAAGGATCTACCATCTTAGGTCACATGATCAATCTTGGTAGTGACTTTGAAAAAGAGCCTTTTGGTCTGAGGATGCTAGAATTTGACTAAAGAATACAAACCAAGTACAACTCAGAGGTGAGAAGATGTTACGTCCGAGACACACTCCAATACCTAGGGACAAGAACATCTCCAAGGACAAAGATAGAGAAAAAAAATTCAAATAAATGATGACATTGAGCCTTCATAAGTTGAACCCACACCCAAGAAGGTGGAACACAATATAGCAGCTCATCTAAAGAAAATCCCTGTCATGCTAAGTGTGTTTGATGCCCTGATGATGTTACAAAAACTTAGAGATATGTTGGTGTACATCTTACAAAAGCCAACTGACTATTAGGTATACTTCACTAAGGAAACAAATGAAGGAGTCGTTATATGCTCGTCAAACTCCAACCATTATCTTCATAAATAATGTTCTACTACATGGAATAATAGACCATAACAAGCAGTTATATGTTACAGGAAATAGTAATGGAATCAAAATTAATCGCATCCTTATTGATCCAGGCTCCTTAGTCAATTTAATGACTCTTTGTACTCTAATAGCTCTAGCTTTGGGTGTATGTAACCTGTTGTCTAAAATTATAACCATCCAAGGGTTTAATCAGAAAATCCAAAGAGCTCTAAGAGACATAATCATACCTCTGACAGTAGGCAAATTAATGAACTAATGGAAATCATTCTCGTTTCAGAGGAGGACCCTAGTCCAACCTTTATTGGCATACAATGTTCAGAGGAAAGCCAAGCCCAATTCAAAGCAATGCTCAAGAAATATAATGACTGCTTTGCATGGAGCTACAGGGAGATGCCTGGATTAGATCTTGAAGTCACAGTCCACAAGCTAGCTATAAATCCTAAATTTTCACTTGTCAAACAAGCACTTAGGTAGATTAAACTTGATCTAGAGCAAAAGGTGATAGAAAAAATAAAGGAAATAATCAAAATAGGCTTCATCAAGAAAGAGAAATACTCAAATTGGGTTACAAGCATTGTGCTAGTTAAGAAAAAAATGACGAAATCCATATTTGTATAGACAACAAAAACTTGAATAAAGTGTTGCCTTTCTAATTTTGATGATGAGAAAACCATATTTAATGCCTATTTGGATTGTATTTAGCCAAAGTCTATTAAAGCTCTCAAGGGTACGTTTGAAAGGTTTAAAGAAAAGGAAGCGTAATGGTTGATCAGTGAGGGTGCCTTGAAGAGATCAAAGGTTGGGTTGAAAGTGGCTTGATGGTGTCTATGACAATTTGAAGATTCAAGGATGACATGGACGTAGCCAAAGCAACTTAAGAACAACATCAACTAGTTTTACATTCCCTCAACCTAGTTAACTCTCAAAAATAGTTGATAACATGCCCACCCTTAAGCTAGTCAACCTCTAGAAGCAGTTGATAACATGCCCCTTAAGCTAATCAACCTCTAGAAGTAGTTGATAATGTGCCCCCTAAGCTAGTCAACCTCTAGAAGCAATTGATGATCTGCCCCTCAAGCTAGTCAACCTCCAGATGTAATTGATGACACACCCCTCAAGCTAGTTAACCCCAAAACACAGTTGATGATCCATCCAAACCTTATATGTAATTAACGACATTCTTCTCAAGATGCAATTGATGATGCACCCAACTTGAGAAATTGGTGGTAATTCTCTCTTCAAGATAACCAATCCCTAGAAGATGATGGTGATTCTCCCTTCGAAAGCTAAACCTGACAAGCCATTGGTAACACCATCAGAAGTTAATTTCCATTGCCCTAAGCTATTTTCCACACTTCAAGATAAACTCAATAGGTCATCGGTAACACTATCAAAAGAAGAAAAATGCCAACACCCAAACCTATTAGTTACATTTAGGCTGAATCTAACAAGCTATCAACAACACTATCAAAAGAAGTCAATCATTAACATTCCAAGATATGGATCACACTTCAACCCTTTTTCACATCAAGCCTGTCCTCTTTTCATCTCTTCATGTCCCACTAGATGATGTCACCAAATCAAGTCATCAACATCGGCTAAGGATCAAGTCAAGACTCATCTAAGCTAGACTCCACATGGTCCAACATGCATGGAAGAGGGGAATCAGCACACATCAGAACATCTTCCTCGCTTCCCCTTTCCTTATTTTCATATTTTCCATGATTTTAAAATTTAATGTAAAGTGAGAGCATGCCCTTTCTTAAGACATATACCATTTCTCAAATCAATCAATACCATGATTTCTTCTTTTCTTTCTTGTGTCTCTATTTTATTAGCTAGATTTCTCATTTTAGGCAGTTCCCAATAATTGTTAGGGTAATTAACAATAAGTGTTTGTGCTTATTGGGAGTCAATGTTCCACAATACCTGATAGTGCACCCAAATAAAATAAACTTTGATTTATGCATTGAAGTTGCTCCCTAGGGTCCCCACCATCTTGGGCCATTGACACCCATCCCACAAATTCTAGTACATTTTGTGGGACTTGACTTCTCCTCCATGTGTAGAAAGCTATCTAATATGATAGAGATATTGATAAGGTAGAATTACAATTGAAGACTGATCAATTGTGCTCTCCTTGTAGAAGAAAGCATTACATGGCACCAACAAAGAGCATCCCCATCCCAACCTACATCATCATCCTGGGGAACAATCATTATCCATTTGCCTTAGATGATGATCCTCACAGAAGCCACTAAAGCCCAAATCAAGTTTAGAATTATCTCTAAAGTCATCCATTTCAAGAGAGCACCTACTAGCACACCAATTAATGTTGTTATCATACAAGATGAACCTACTTTTTGCCTTCCATCAAAGGGGAAGAGACCTAATATCATTCCTAATGAGAAAAGTCAATTTGATAAGCAGCTAGAAGCTATGCCTCAACCAGCAAAGGCAACTATCTTCTAGATTTTAGGCATGAAGCAAGTATCAGCCTTTGATTGCCTTTGCCTTAATTTTGATGGAGGGCAACTAAAAGCAAATCCAAACAAAATTATGAACAAATAAGAACCCATCCTGACAGTCACAAGCAAAGGAAGGCTGTTTGAATTTTCAACCAACTTGGGAAACTTGTCTCTCCAGTGAAGTTAGTCATCACCATTCCCATCTCTAATTCGTTCGCCTCATTAAATGGCTTAGAGAAGAACAAAAGTAAGACAAAGGGGACATAGCCTCACCTCAAGACTGTGGCTCAAGGATGAATAATCAAGCAAAACAACAAGGGCCACCATAAGGCTACAATCCATCATGAAACCCCTAAACAAGAAATTGTCTAGGAAATTATCCATACTATCAAGGTCACTACTCATCATGACTCCGGAAAGGACCACGAGCCCATGCCCCAACTAGCCAAACACCGAAAGAAGATTATGCAAACAACGCTGATGAACAAGGTGGTTTAGGAAGAAAGAGTCCTTGCAAATCAATCCTTGTTACCATGACAAAGGGAAGGTGACTACTCATTCCATAAGGGGACTCCTGAATGAGGCAACCCACCTGATGGGAGAAGTTGACCCCACTCCAAAACACACCAAGTTCTAGTGGGAAAATGACCATAGAAGCACTGCATGAATAGTTGAGACAACAAGGCAAAGAGAAGGATGAAGCTCAAAATAAGGTCATGGAATTAGTGGAGATGATGATACAAATGAGACAAAAGCTCGACAAGTTGGAGCAATCTCAACATTCACCTCAAGAGGCCATAGAGGGAGCAAAAGACATACTTCTTATAGATGAAATTCATGAAAATATGGGTCCCTCCCAAGCACATCCTCCACCAACAAGGAATACCCAATCTCCAATCTCAAGGATTCCTAATAACATGGAATTGCTAGCATATATATAGCAGCAAGTGCAATAGATGGTGGTTGCACAACTGAGACAAGGAAATGACATGAACATAATAAATGATATAGATAAGCTATATCCCAGTCATTACGACTAAGTACCATACTCCAAGAGCTACACAGTACCTAGCTTCAAGTAATTTAATGGCATGGGTAACCCAAAATAACATATAGCTCACTTTGTGACTCTTTATGGGGATCCAAGTAACAACCCCTCATTGCTCCTCCAACAATTTTCAGTAAGTTTAAAGAGGGTAACATTTGACTTGTATGCTAGTCTACAACTAGAGTCTATACAAACTTGGACACAAATGAAGGAGGTTTTCTGAATTAGGTTTGGAAGAGTTAGTGACAAGGTGACCATTACAGACCTCGTCTTAACACCAAAACACAATAATGAATCAATGTTGGATTACATCACACAATGGAGAAATCTTAGTATTAAGTGTGAACAACCTATAAGCTAGTTTAAGGTCGTGAATCTAGTCCTTGGTAGTATAAGGAAGAATTGGATTGCACCCTACTTAAGTGCTTCCTCCATCCACACTTTCCAAGACCTCATCACACAAGTCAAAAAGTTGGAAAGGATTGACCCACCAGTTTTAACTAGTTCACAAAATTTCAAACAAGAGAAAGATAAGGCAAAATGCGGGGAGCTCTCTAAAAATTTGAGAGAAACATTCACAGAAAATAAATAAAAGAAAGCCATGAACCCTATGATGAATGAAGGTAAATCCTCAAAAACTACCAACTCTTGGGGGAGATAGGGAACCACAGTCATCTAGCCCTCTCCAACAGAGGCTTAAGAAAAAAAAAACATTCTTTTAAAACAGAGAGAGTGGGTAGAATCTTCCAAGATGCTTTGAAATTAGGTCTCCAATTGTCAGAATCCAAGAGGCCCACAAAATGGATCACTCAAATTATTATCCTTACCATAGAGTCCTAGGGTCATCAAAGACTGCTATGTGTTCAAGGATTAAGTCAGAAAGGAATACTGAGAAGGCAAGTTGACTATTGAAGGTATCCTTATTTGAAATACTCACCAAATACATCAATCACGTCACTATGTTCGAGACATATGAGTTGCTTGCTGAAATCTTTAGGGGAAAAAGCATAGCATGCCCCCAAACAGGAGCACTTATGAAACATCTATATTTCAAAAAGGCTAAAGAAGCTAATAAAGAAGATGACTAGATACCCTAAAAAGCCTAAGATGATAATATGAAAGGCCTCATCAAAACAAACTACCCTACCTGATAGAAGCATCAAAAAGAAAAAAGAACAGAAGCAAGAAGAAGAAGTTGTTTCAATCAAATGAATACAACATCAAGAAATTAGCCATCCAAGAATAATCAATGCCTTAGGGAATATGTCCCAAGGAGAAAGAAACCGGGCAACCCTTGAGGAATTCCTTGCCTATGAACTCAGATCCTTGCTTGAAGGCTCTGACACTAGGAATGGAGAAGGTAAACCTCAAGTAGAGACAAGAACCACCATTTTTACTATTGGGAGTCTACAATCAACCCAATCATTAGTCATCCCATTGTTTCAATAATAACAAAAATCTAGAACACAAGGTGCAAAGTAGTAAATAAATTCATTAAGGATTTTGCTGATGAAATGAAAAATCCCATGAGCCTTTTCGAGGGCTATATTTGGGATGACTATATCAGAAAATGGTTTTCCTGTGAATGCAACTATGGCATGCTTAAGCTGCAATTAGACACTAGAAAAAGAGATGGTTATAACAAATATGAAGTTTCTCAAGAAACAAATGCAAGTGTTTAATGAATGCATGTAGGATATGGCTGCGCACATGGAAAGCATGTCAAATACAGCTACCATGCTCTATGAAGAGATTGAGAAAGTGGACGAGGTCCTTGTAGAAAAGGCAAAGCCATATAAAAGACCCTATAGGAGTGGCAGGGAATCACCTATTAACTCTCTTCAGGACTAGAACCACCATCCACACCTCCCACCCCAAAAATGAATCAAGGAAAATAGACAATCTCAAGGAAAATCATCTAAGTGCATTGCCTCTTGTCAAATAGTGACTCACACTCGAGAAGAACATTGATAAACACTACCATCAAATAATCTAGCAACAAATGCTCAACCCATCAGGTTTGGTGAAGTCTTTGTCCTAAAGTCTTTAGAGAAGTGCCCTCTACCAACTTTAGAAGAACTATGCATATAGGACATGAACGATAAATATGACTATATGTTTGACTCAAAACAACTATATGACCACTTCGGGAGGCCCTACACTAGAAAGCACCAAAAGATGAAGTAGTTATTTCAAGAGAGGGTTAAATAAGCTATTGTTAGGACTCATTCAGCTCTTGCACCTAGCCAATTGAAACATCCACGAAGAAAATATCCTAAATACAAGATCCTAGAGAAAGTCATGCCAGCTGTTAATATAGAATGATTCATCCAAAGAGTCTCTAAGGATCTTTTACAAGAAAGCCTCATATGCTAAATGATAATGTTGAGTGGGATGATTATCAGGCAGTCACATCCTCCAAAAACATATAGAGAGCTACTAATCGAGGGCAAGGATTCATTGCCTCATGCCACATAATTATCCTCAATAGTGATTATAAAGATGAGCCTTGCTGGTCTCAAGATGTTAGAATTTGACTAAAGAACACAAGCCTAGTTTGATTGAGAGGTGGTAAAGTCTTACCCCCAAGATAAGGCACAACACCTAGAGAAAAGAATATCTCCAGACAAAGACAAAGAAAGGAAATTTAGATAAATGAGGATGACGAGCCTTTGCAAACAAACCTATTCTCAAGAAGGCAGAATACAACATAACAGCTCATCTCAAGAAATCCCTCTATGCTAAGTATGTTCGATGTCCTAATATGTCACAAGAGCTCAGAGGTATGTTTATGCACATCTTGCAAAACCTAACCAACTATCAAGCACATTTCACTGAAGCGAAAATGAAGGAGGCTTTGTACGCACATCAAACTCCTTCCATCGCTTTCACAAATAACTACCTGCTACCAAGAATGATAGACCATAGCAGGAGATTATATGTTATGGGGTACAATGAAGGGATCAAAATCAATCATGTTCTTATTGATCTAGGCTCCTTGGTCAATTTGATGACTTTCTGGACATGTGTCATCTATCGTTCAAAGTCATAACCATCCAAGAGTTTAACTAGAATAACCAAACAGCTTTAGGAGGCATCATCATACCCTTGAAGGTAGGTGAATTAATGACTAGTGCTAAGTTCTATGTGATCAATACCAATGCATCATACAAAGCACTATTTGGGAGGCTATGGTTACTTGAAAATAAAGTGGTACCATCAACCCTACATCAACACCTCAAGTACTTCAAGGATGGTGAAGAAACACCAAATTATGGAGATATACATCCTTTTGATGTTCATGTGTTACATTATGATAATGCATTTAGGAAGTGGCACTGACACAAACTCTTCAAATGAAAAAACTCCACAAATCTACCTAGGCGGCTAATCGTCTGATGAAGATGACAACAAGGATTAAATAGAAAGCACTCTCCTCATTAGTAAAATTCCAAAAGGCTTACTTAATATATTAAATGAGCTAAGCATCAATGTTATGAAAGAATTAACAACCATCTACATTCCTCCATGACATAAGAGAGGAAAGGAGATATTTTCTACAAGGTGATCCCCTACGTCCCAAGCATACACAAAATCCTAAAAACTGAGGATCCTGAGGATGATGGTTGCTATTATATAGTGGTTATATCTAAGTATTTTTTTTGGAATAGCTTCATCAAAAAAATCAAGAAATCGGGCTATGGACTTCAACAAACAAAGAAAAAAAAGCCATTTCTTCAAGATTATACGGGATCCACCATAAGGGCGCACTTATATCCCTAGAAGAGGAAAGAAGAATACCATGTGATTGGGCTATATCACTCCAAGCATCCATGGACCTCTATCTGATAAGAAGGCTGATCGAACATCCTCAATGCCTTCTAATACACAAGCTATGTGCATTGAGCTAGCTGTGGTTCTCCAAACATCACAGGAAGGTGAAGTCCTGAACAACACTTCATCAAAGCTTGAAGAAAGGGAGCATGATGTAGTCGAAATGCCCTCAAAACTAAAAGAGAAATTTTTTTCCAAGTCCCATTCAACATAACCAACCACTTGGTGAAGACATAATCCTCAAACCAAAAGAAGCTCCATTAGAACTCGAAGACAAGGGGCAAGCCACAAGCAATGAGTTGATGGAAATTAACCTTGATTTAGAGGATGACCCTAGGCTAACCTTTATTAGCACATAATTCTAAGAGGAAAGCCAAGCTCAACTCAAAGTAGTACTCAAAGAATACATTGACTGCTTTGCATGGAACTAAAGGGAGATGCTTGGACTAAATCCTAAAGTCATAGTCCACAAGTTGTCTATCCATCCCAAACTTTCACCGATTAAGTAAGCACCTAGGAAGATGAAACTCAACTTGGAATAAAAGGTGATATAAGAAATAAAAAAAATTGATTGAAGTAGGCTTTATCTAGGAAGAGAAGTACCCAGATTGGATAGCAAGCATTGTGATAGTCAAGAAGAAGAATGGCTAAATCCGCAACTGTGTAGACTATAGGGACTTGAATAAAGCATGCTTGAAAGATGACTCTTTATTACTAATTACAAAAATCATGATTGACAATATGATCATTTCAAAATATTCTTCGTTATGGATGATTTATTGGGTACAACCAAATCAAGATGTATCCTAATGATGAGAAGCATATGACTTTCCAAACTCTAATTGGCATTTAGTATTACAAGGTGAGTCCCTTCAAGTTAAAGAATGTAGGTTCCACTTATCAAAGGGCCATGACCCAAATTTGTGATGATCTCATGCACTAGCTAGTGGAATTCTACGTGGATGACTTGGTAGTCAAAAGCAAGTCCAAAGACAAGCATATCCAAGACCTAAGAGTGGTTTTGCCAACTTTAGAAAATATAACTTGAAGATAAACCCTATGAAATGTGCTTTTGGATTATCATTTAGGAAATTCCTCATCTTCATTGTCAAACATCAAGGGATTGGAATCAATCCATCTAACTTTAATGCTATTTTGGACATTCCACTGCCTAGCAACTTGAAGTAGTTGAGGTCATTCCAAGGTTGACTTGCATATATAAGAAGATTTATTTCAAACCTCTGCAAAAGATGCAAGCTTTTCTCTAGACTGATGAAGAAGTATTCTCCATTCATTTGGGATCAACAGTGCCAACAAGTCTTGGAAGAGGTTAAATAATATCTCCTAAAGCCACTAGACTTGGTAGCTCCCTTGCCTTATAAACCATTAATCCTCTCCATAGTCATAATGGAAGGATCCCTAGGGGCACTTCTTGCCTAGAGCAATGAAGAAAGTAAAGAAAATGCACTCTAATATTTGAGTAGAGTGGTAGTGGGGGCATAAAGCAACTATTCTCCCATTGAAAAGCATTGTTTGTCACTCATATTCATAGTTAAGAAGCTCATACATTATCTACTCTCTCATCAAGTCATTTTAATATCAAAGTTGACCCCATAAAATACTTGATGACCATGCCCACATGCACTAGAAGATTGCCAAAATGGGCTCTAATCCTCATGGAGTATGATATCATATTCACTCCTCAAAAAGCAGTCAAATGGCAAGCCCTTGCCAATTTTCTAGTAACTCATCTAGAGCATGACTCTCTATTGAGTTACAAACTCCATGATGAATAGATTCTTTTTATCGAAGGAGAACTTTACTAGAAGTTATACTTTGATGGGACATCATCCATCAAAGTAAGAATTAGACCAAAGTTTTCGCAAATCAAAGCAGGTATTAGACTCATTTTTATCACTGTAAATGGAGGCATCTTACGATTTTCCTATGCCCTCTCAAAATCATGCATAAATAATGAAATTGAATATAAGGCCCTAATTGCAGGACTAGAAATGGCCCTTAACATAAAGATATCACACCTACATATTTTTGATGACTCACAACTAATTATTAGTTATGTCCAAAGCAAATATAAAGTCCATAAATTTGAACTACTAAAATACCATGAAAGGGATCAAGAACTCATAGGAAAAATCTCATATCTCCAAATAACTAAGGTTTCCCAATCCATCAAAGCAAAAGCTGATTCCTTACTCAAATTAGCCAAAGCACTGGCTGACCCCAACCAAGGAGAAATTCTAATCATAATTTATAGCAGACAAGTGATAAGCTCAGTCTTCAGCATCAACACAGAAAGATAAAATCTAAATTGATAGAGGAAGCAACAAATTGGTGGATATCATTCACCAACTACCTCAAAAATGGAGAACTCCTAGAAGATAAATCAATATGGAAACAACTCAGAAAAAAAGATGCATGCTTTCTGCTTATCAATGACACTTTATAGGAGATTGTCTGATTAATTACTTCTATGTTATCTGTCAAACAAAGAAACTACAGAGGTCAAGTACAAGATACACTTTGGGGTTTGTGGAATTCATTAATTAGACCCAAAAATAATGATGAAATTCAAATATATGGGCTACTATTGGCCCACAATAGTGAGAGATTGCATTAAATATGTGAGAAAATATTATCTATGCCAAGTTCACAATAACTTCATCCACCAATATCCAAACCTATACATCCAACAGTATCGTTATAGCCATTCGAGTTATATGGTGTGGATATCATCGGCCTAATTGAACCATCTTCTTTTAGAGATCACTACTTCCTACTAGCAACAACCAACTATTTTTCTCAGTGAGCGGAGGCAATTCCATTGAAGGAAGTAAAGATGAACACCATCATTTGTTTCTTTTGAGAAAATATCTTGTATCAATTTGACATTCCTCGAAGGATCATCTCCTAAAATGAACCATCCTTCAGAAGCTTCAAAATAGGATGATTTGAGCACCATCACAAGATAGATTGGAGATATTCATCCATCTAAAATGCTAAGGCAAATGGTTTTATTGAGGTATGCAACAAAACCCTCTCTAAGATATTGAAGAAAGTCATTGCCATAAACAAGAGAGACTAGCACCAAAGACTTTCTAAAGCATTCTGGGTTTATCATACCACATATTGAACCCCCACTCAATCAACTCCATTTGCATTGGTGTTTGGGATTGAAGTAATTCTACCATTTGAGGTGCAAGTTCCTTCTCTAAGGATTGCCTTACAAAAATAAATCACAAAAGAAGACAATATTCATCTTCACCTTGATGAGCTAGACTCTGTAGATGAAACAAAGCTTATAGCTCAATAAAACCTGTAAATATATCAAACACAAATATCCAGGGCTTACAATAAAATGCCCTGACTTAGATCCTTCTAGAAGGGAGAAATGGTCCTGGTCATGAGAAGACCCATAATCCCAAATCAAAGCAAAAAAGGTAAGCTCGAGTCTAATTGGGAAGACCCTTATATCATCAAAAGGATATTTGAAGGGGGAGCCTACCAAGTAATTGATGGCAAAGGGGAAAGGACTATGCCACTAATCAATACCCAATTTCTCAAGAGGTACTATGCTTAAACCTCTAAGGGAAAAAATATAAAATAATAGTGTCTATGTTTTATCTATGATGAAACATCTAGCTTTCTCAAGTGAACGACCGATCAAACATGCATTTCATATTTCTTGGGGCAAAACATGGACACAAAGCCCCCGCTCATCTTGTGGCACATTGAGTCCACTCCTTGTGGCACATCAAGTCCACTCTTTGTGGCAACTCAAGTCTACTCCTTGTGATAACTCAAGTCCACTCCTTGTGACAACTCAAGTTCACTCCTTGTGGCAACTCAAGTCTTAACTCAACTGCACTCCATGTGGTAACACAAAATCCACTCTCATGTGGAAAGTAAGTCCATCATGTCATGAGTAGTCATCTTCACAAAAACCTATCTTTTGGGATTGAGATGCAAGGAACACAAAATTGCAAACAAAATCTGATGCAAAGGAATTCCATAAAGCAATAATGATATTCCTAAATAAGCTGGAAAAAGGAAATAGGAGCCTTAGATAAAGAGGATAATGATAATCCTAAGATACAAAAGCCTAACGATGCTTCTTGATGGTCGTGGAAACCTTGTAGTCACTCACTCCATGCTCCTCCATTGTCATTTGTGCAAAGCAAATGTCATATCAGTAAAAGACCTCAAGGATAGAGAAGGAGATGGTGGACCATTACCTAATATAGGCCATGTTGGATGAATGCCCATGAGCAAAAACATCTCTTTACTGAAGCATGATCTAGGAATCACATCTACAACAAAGGCTTGAATCAATTTACACACAATGTAAAACTCGGTAAAATTCAAATATCCCTTACCATCTGAGTTTGAGATACCATCTGGAGGACCTCTGAATCCTCGTCTAGTTTGTTTGAAAGAAAAATATTATTTCAGCTAGAAAAGAGGCCAGAAAAGAAAATAAATATGGGATGAGAGAAAGATCAATACCTATAAACTCTATTTGACTCTCGACATTGTTTGACTCAAATTTGACCAAAAATTAAATTTAATCAAAATTCAATCAAAATATAGAATTGAATGCCACTAGATTGTGATCCAATTGTGGGTCTCAATTGGACAAAAACCACGATCAAATTTGATCAAAAATTAGGTTTAATTTAGATTTCAATTATTGGAAAATTAGGGCTCAAAGTAAAATGAACTAAAATAGGCTAGATATTTGGACCAAGATCAGACCCAAATTCATCAAATGTCCAAGTCAGAATGAAAATTATAAAATCTTCATAAATAGGGCCTTGAGCCACATACATTTTTATAAATGGGTCCTTGATTGGGCTTTTCTTCTAAATAAGTCCGTAGGAAGAAACTTTTATGAAAAAAGTCATTGAAAGGTTTGAAATTTCAAATCAATCCCTGCAAAATCTAGTGTTTACAAATAAACTCCTCAAAATTTTATATTTATAAATAAATCCCTAAATTTTTTGACTTTCGCAAATAAATCTAAAAAATTTCTAACATTTGTAAATAAACCCCAAAAATTTTAATTTTTTGTAAATAAATTTCTCAAAAATTTTTATTCGCAAATAAGTCCAAATTTTATTCAAAAAAAACCCTAAAATTTTTAAAATTTTTATAAATATATTTTTTTACAAAAAGACTCAAGGAACTTATGGAATTAAACTTTAATCCATATTTTTTGAAAAATTTACAAATAACCCACTTGAAAATTTAGTATCTAGAAATGGTACAAAATTTGAATTTCTTCATCAAGAAAATAAATCCCAATTAATGGATTGCATGCCATTTACAAAGATGGAAATACAATCCGTCACAAATGACAACATTCCAAAATAAGCCAATCATGAGATTTTATAAATACAATAAAATACAATTTCATTACAAACTAGGATTTAAAATTATTCCAAATCGGGCCAATTAGGGATTTGATCTTGATCCTCTTCATCACAGATAGCAAGAGATCAAAACATAGAGAAGAGAGGTTAGACTACTATTGTAAAAAGAGAACAAGGTTTAGAGATGTACTCTTCTTTACTCCCTATTTCATTTTCTTTATTCTTGATCTCCTTTGTGTTCCTCTATTGTGTCTCCCCAAGCTGCTCCGTAGCTGCCCTAGCCTGCATTGGTACTTTCTCTGCCTGAATTGCTGCTCTGGTCACACCCAAGTCATAGCACTGCCGAGAGCATGGTGTCGCTCCTCCTTCTGCCGCCAGACCCATCTTGCCTAGCCGCTCACTTGCGACTTGGGCTATCCTTGATGAGCTTGAGCCTTACCACTGGGGATCCACCCCAACCAAGTTGAAGACTCCTCATCATAGAAGAGGCATTACTGGCGCTCATCACACCTAGCCTGAGCCTCCCCAATGTCGCCTTTGCTTCGCTTGCTTGTCGGCCTTCGTCTCCATGAGATCTGCTTGAGCTCCAGACCTCCACACCCATGAGTCACCTCTTTCCTATGCAACCACCATCACGGCCCTCCTCAATGACTGTCCCACTTGAGAGCCATTGGCCTACCTTCATTGCTCTCATCGCCGATCTGATCCCTAGGCCAAATCCACCCACGCCACCTAGAGCTCCGCCACACACCGGCCTCTCTTGCCCTACTACCACCTTATTGGTACTAGGGTCAAATCTAGCTAAGATCTAGCAGGATCTGGCCATAAGATAAGGGGGCAGAGCTGTGCCCCACCTCACTGCCAAGAAGTTGGCAGGATCCGACCATCTTTTGGCAGGATCTACCCAGAGAAGAAGCCGAGCCACCTTGGACCAACGGAGCTCAAGAATAGGGGAGAAGAAGGGCATGGGAGGAAGAGAGGGAAGGAAAGAAATAGGAGAAAAATAAATAAATAAATAAATAATGTTGCTAAAAAAGAAAAGCTTTGCAGCCACCCACAATCCTTGACATGATAACATAGAGTTCTACCAATAATGTGACCATCTGCGTTCCCCCTCGAAAATGGTGAACTCTTAATACTACTCATGGCCACTCACAGCCTCTTAAAGATGGTGATGAAGATGATGAACCCTTAACACCACTATGGCCACTCACCACCCCTCGAAGATAGCCAATCCTCGCACCCTAATTAGTTTTAGGCCCACACTAAGCTAGCCTTTAGGCTTGCACTTAGCCAACCTTCGAGCTCATACTTTAGATAGCCTTCAGGATTGCACTTCAATTAGCCTTTAGGCTCACATCAAAGGCAACTTTTGGGCTTACACTTCAGCTAGCCTTCAAGCTTGCACCTCTCCTAGTCTTTGGGCATGTACTTAGCTAGCCTTCAAACTCATGCCTAAGCCAGTCTTCGGGCTTGCATCTTATGCAGCCTTTGAGCTTGCACCTCAACCAACCTTCAAGTTCACACCTAGCCAACATTTGGCTCACACTTAATCAGCCTTCAAGCTTACATCCAAACCAACCTTCGGGCTCACACCCAAGCCAGCCTTCGAGCTCACACCCTAGAAGCCTTTTAGGTTGCACCTTAGCCAGCCATCAGGCTCACACCCAACTAGCCTTTGGGCTCACACCTCAGTCAGCCTTCGAGCTTGTACCATAGCTAGTCTTTGGGCTCACACCAAGGTAGCCTTTGGGCTTGCTCCTAAGCCAGTCTTTAGGCTCACATCTAAGCCAACCTTCAAGCTTGCACATAGCAAGCCTTCGGGCTCCATCCAAGCTAGCCTTCAGGCTCACACCTCAGCTAGCCTTTGGGCTCACATCCAAGCCAACTTTTAGATTCACACCTCAGCCAGCCTTCAGATTCACACCCAGCTAGCCTTTGGGCTCACATCTCAGCCAACCTTTGGGCTCTTATCCAAGCCAGCCTTTGGGTTTGCACCTCAACTAGCCTTTGGGCTCGAATCTCAGCTGGTCTTCAGGCTCTCACCCAATCAGCCCTCGAGCTTGCAACTCTCAGCCAACTTTTGAGCTAGCAAATTAAGCCTCCCTAAGGTTTATGCATTTAATATCAGGCCATGAGTCCACCTAAATTTATCATAAATGACCAAGGACCCTCAAATCAAACTGCTTAATATAAAGTAAGGCTAAGTTGACTCAAATAGACCTAAATTGATTAAACAAATAAACTAAAACCCAAATTGAGTTAAGCTAGAACTTAGCTCAACCCTTATCAGACTTGAGATGGGTTAATTTAAAATCAAGTTGAGTTAAAATCAAATCCAATCTGGATTGAATTAAGCTCAAATCAAACGCTGATTAGGTTAAATCAAGTCTAAAATAAAAGGGCAAACTCAAAGTCAAACCAGAACAAAGCCAGACTAAGCCTAAAGTAAAACCAAATTGAACTAGGTTAACTTAAACTTGAACCAAAGTCCATCATGATGCAAACCAAAACTTGATAAACGTTCAATACAAAGTTAAACTTGACTCGAATCAAGCAAAATCAAACTTGAATCAAAATTGAGTCCTGAACATTGAACTAAGGTAGATCAAGCTCAAATCAAAATCAACACTGCTCCAACTAGAAGGTCAATGTTAAGATTAGTGGATTGAATTCATTACTAAACATTCAATGACTTTGATGATTCACATAGTTCCCCTGGTCATGCTATAAAATTCTAGTGCAAACCCAATCACCAACGGTCCAAAACATATCACTATCTCCAAGAAGAAGTTAGTGAATTACAATTCAATAAAGTTTTAATATTGAGTTGAATCAATTTCAGACTCAAGTTGAAGTTGAGTATCAAGCTGATTCTGAACCAAACTCAAACCTAAACTATATTAGTTCTGACAGAACTGAATAAGGTCAAATTGAGTCCCATTTGGAGTGCTGAGCCTTTAGCAATACTCTGAAGTTATGAACAAAGGGTGAGAGTACCATCCTGACTCAAAGTAAAGTTAGCTCAAATAGAACTAAATAAGGCCAAATTGAGTCTCATTGTGTATGCTACAAAAGCCACCAGACATACTTCAAAGCTAAGCCAACCCAAGGCATTAGCAATACTTGTCTTTGAACTGAACTAAGGTAAGCTCGAACTTGCTTAGTCAGTCAGCCACAATTCCTTGTTCAAATAAAGTCAACCAATGACACACTTAAAGCCATTTGCCACACTTGAAGTTAGTCAACCCCACAAGTAGTTGATGATGCACTCTTCAAGCTAGTCAACCCCACAAGCAGTTGACGATGCACCCTAATCTAGCCAATCCCAGAAGCAATTGGCAATGCATCCATCAAGCTAGTCCACCCTAGAAGCCATTGGCGATGCACTCTTCAAGCTAGTTAACCCAACAAAGAGTTGACAATGCGCCATTCACACTAGCTAATCCTAGAAGACATTGGCAATGCACTCTTCAAGCTAGTCAACCCAACAAGTAGTTAACGATGCATCTTTCAAGCTAGTTAACCCCAGAAGTAGTTAACAACATGCTCTACAAGCTAGTCAACCCCACAAGCAATTGATGACACACCCTTCAAGCTAGTCAACCCTACAAGTAGTTGATGACACACCCTATAAGCTAGTCAACCCTAGAAGCAATTGATGGTGCACCCTTCAAGCCAGTTAATCCCACAAGAAGTTGATGATGCACCCTTCGAGCTAGTCAACCCCAGAAGCAATTGACAATGCATCCTTCAAGCTAGTCAACCCCACAAGCAGTTGATGACGCACCCTTCAAACTAGTCAACCCCAAAAGTAGTTGACAACACACTCTTCAAGCTAATCAACCCCACAAGCAATTGATGATGCACCTTACAAGCAAGTCAACCCTAGAAGCTATTAATGGTGCACCCTTTCAAGCTAGTCAACCCCCAAAAGTAGTTGGTGACTCACTTCTCAAGCTAGTCAATCCCAAAAGCTATTGGCAATGTGCCTCTTCAAGCTAGTTGACCCTAAAAGTAGTTTATGATGTGATTCTCAAAGCTATACCCAACCTCATAAACTATTGTTGATGCTACCAACCAAAAGAGGTTATCGCCTATGCCTTATTAACTATGGAAATACTTCAAGGTTAATGGAGTTATCGCCAATGCCTTATTGGATAACAAAAATACTCAAACCCAAATGAAGTTATTGCAGATGTCTTATTAGCTTATAAAAATACTTCAAATCATAAAGTTATCACTGATGCTCAAAGCTATTGGAAACACTTTAAACTTCTCCCATTCCCTTCCATGTTCCATCTAATGATGCTATCCACATCTGCTAAAGACTGAGTCAATCTAAATCAGATGCCATATGGTCCAAGGCAGGGGAGTAAGGCAACAATACACATCAAAGCTTCTTCTCCACTCCTCCTTTCTCTTTCTTTATTCCTTTCAATCTTTCTATAATCTCATGTTGAAATTTATTGTAAAGTGAGGGTATGCCCACCCTTGCTTAAGCCATGTATCGTCTCTTAAAATTAATCAAATATTTTCTTCTTTTCTTTTTTTGTGTCTCTATTTCATTAGCTAGGTTCTCGCTTTAGGAGGTTCTTGACAACTCTCAGGATAATTAATAATGAGGGTTTGTACCTATTGGAAGTCAATATAACCACAACACCTAATAGCATATTACAAATTAAAACAAATTTTGATATGTGATTTGAGGTCACTATTGATGTCTCTGCTATCTCAGGCTATTAAAATTGATCCCACAAACTCTTGCATGCCTAGTAGGATTTGACTTCTCCTTCGAGTGTAGAAACTTAGTTAATATAATAGAGACACTGATAAAGTAGAATTATGATTGAAGATTGATCAATTATGTTCTCTTTTGCAGAAGAAAAAAAAATCAAATGGCAACAATAAAAACCATCTCTACCCAAAAATACACCATCATCCCAAAAGTAGGATCAACTGTGTATTTTCCTCAATCAATGGTTGCTATGGAATTAGTTGAAGTTTAGATCAAGTTCAGGACCATCTCTGAGGTCGACCAATTCAAGAAGGCACCTGCTACTGCATTGACTAAGGTTGTCGTCATACAAAACTAACCTTTTTTCTTGCCTTTCACAAGGGAAAGAAGGTCCAATGTTGTCATCCCTAATGAGACAGGCTATTCGGGTGAAGAGCTAGAAGCCATATGTCAACTAAAAAGGATATCAATTTTCCAAAGGCTAGGACTGAAATGAAGCTTAGTTTTGTCTACCTCCACCCAACTCCTCAAGGGGGCATTCAAAAGTGAATCCAAACACAGGGATCAATGAAGAAGATCTCATCCTAACTGTCACAAGTTAAGGAAAAGGCATCAGAATTTTTAGTCAGCTTGGGAAACCTACCCCTCCAACAAAGTCAGTCAATACTATTCCTACCTCCAACTCCTTCGCTCCATTAAGCAGGAGCAAATATCGGGGAGCATAGTCTTGCCTTAAAACAATGGCAAAAGGGCGAATCACCAAACAAAATCACAAGAGTCATCATAAAGCTACAACCCAATATGAGGGTTTGCTAAAGGAGACCACCCTCATCATGACTCTAGGAGGGGTCGCAAGTCTGCATCCCAATTGGCCAAATGCCAAAAGAAGGCTACACGAGTGAGGTTTATTGATGAAGAAATCCAAGAGGAGAGGGCCCTTGTGAACCACTCCTTGCTACCATGCTAAAGAGAAGGTGTGGCGATCCGCTCCATGAGTAGACTCTTGAATGAGATGACTTGACTGATGGGAGAAGTAACCCTTAACCCAAAGTCTAGACCTGATTCTCAAGACATAGACCATCATGTTCTAATAGAAGTCTTAGCCATAATTGAAAGCTCCAATTAAGAAATGTCCATAGAAGCATTGCAAGAACATTTGACCTCACAAGGCAAAGAGAAAGATGAAGCTATAAAGAAGGTCATAGAGTTAGTGAAGATGATACTACAAATGAGCCAGAAGCTCGATAAGTTGGAATAATTTTAACAGCCATCTCAAGCAGTGAAGATGACAAAAGGTGCATCTCCTATAGATAAGATCCACAAAAATGTAGGCCCTTCACAAGCACCTCCTCCAATAAGGGATACCCAATTTTTAATTTTAGGGATACTTGACAATATGAAAGTCTCAGCATACTACACCAATAGATACAACAAATGGTAGCTACATAGTTGAGACAAGGAAGTGAGATGGGTAGGGCAAATGATACTAAAAAGCCATACCCTAGCCATCATGACCGAGTGTCATATCCCAAAGGCTATATAGTGCCTAGTTTTGAATAGTTTAATGGCATGGGTAATCCTACGCAACATCTAGCTCACTTTGTGACTATGTGTGGAGATTTAAGTAATAGTTCTTTGTTGTTACTCCACAAATTTTCAACAAGCTTAATAGAAGTAGCATTTGAATGGGCTAGTTTGTAATCAGAATTCATATAAACTTAGGCACAAATGAAAGAGCCTTTCTAAATCAAATTCAAAGGAGTCAATGATAAAGTGACCATTGCAAATCTTGTCTCAATATCGAAATGTGATAATGGGTTGATTTTGGATTATGTCACACGGTGGAGTATAAATAACCCATGAGCCAATTTAAAGCAATGAACCTAGTTCTCGGCAACATAAGGGGAGAATGGATGGCATCTTATCTGAGCACCTCTTCTATTCATACCTTCTAAGACCTCATAATGCAAGTCAAGAAGGTAGAAAGGATTGGCCCACTAACCTTATCTAGTTCACAAAGTTTCAAGCCAATAAAATATAAAGTAAAGTGTGGAGAGCCTTCCAAAAATGTGAGGGTTGCATTCATAGTGATAGAGCAAAAGAAACTTCCAAACCCCACCATGAACAAGGGTAATCCTCAAAAGCCACCAACTCTTAGAGGAGATGGAGAAGTGGAACGATCCAATGATTTTTAACAAAGGCTCAAAAGGAAATATTCTTTTAAAAGAGAAAGAATAGGTAAAATCTTTCAAGATGCCCTGAAGTTAAGCCTCCAATTGCCAGAATCCAAGATGCCAGGCAAGGCCAACAAAATAGTTCACCGAAACTATTATCCTCACCATAGAGTTTTGGGGCATACTATTAAAGGTTGCTATTTGTTTAAGGATTGAGTCGAGAAGCAATATAGAGAAGGCAAGCTAACTCTCTCAAGGTAGCCCTATTTGAAACACCAACGGAACATATCAATTATATTACTATTTTCGAGGACCATGAACCACTTGCTGAAATCTTCTTTGGGGAAGAAGCACAATGTACCCCGAAACAAGGGCACTTATGGAATGTCAACATTTCAAAAAGGCCAAAAAATTGATGAAGAAGATGACTACAGACCCTGGAGAGCCTGGGATGGTGATGAAGAAAGCCTCATTGGAGCAAACTACCTCACCTACTCAAAGCATTAAGAAGAAAAAGAATAGAAGCAAGAAGAAGAAGTTGATTCAACTAGATGAATATGATGTCAAGAAGTCAACCATCCAAGAATACATCGATGCTCTGGATGAATATGTTCAAGGGGGAAGAAGCCAAGTAACTCTTGAGAAATTCTTCCCGAACAAACTCAAAGCTTTACTAATGGACCCTGATATGGGAAATGAAGAAAGCAAACTTTCAATGGCAATGTGCTCTATCATATTTGCCGTTTGAGGTTTACAACCAAGCCAATCCCCACCCTGTCACCTCCATAATGAGAAAATTCAAGGTGCAAGGCAAGAAGAAGTGAACAAATTCACTGGGAATATTACTGATGAAATAAGAGATCCCACACATCTCCCTGAGGGTTGCTCCCGAGATTATTATCTTAGAGAGTGGTTCACCCGTGAATATGATAATGACATGCTCAGACTATAGCTAGATACTATGCAAGGACTAGCTACAACTAACATGAGGTTTGTCAGAGGACAAAAGCAAATGCTAAATAAGCATATGAAGGCTATGGCTATCTACATGGAAAGTGTGATAAATACAACTACCATGCTCTATGAGAAAGTTGAGAGGATGGAGAAGGTGCTAGTAGGAAAGACAAAGCCATAGAAAAGACCCCATAGGGGTGGTGAGAAACCACTTACCAACCCTCCTTGAGATCAAAATGACCATTTGTGCCACTTACTCCAAAGATGGGTCAAGAAAGGTAGACACTATCAAAGAAAGCTATCTAAGTCTATAACCTCTTGTCACATGGTGACTCATACATCTAAGGTGAACAATGGCAAGTTGCTACCCCAGCTTCCATCAAGAAACCCAACAAAAAATACTCAACCCACTAGGTTTGGTGAGATCCCAGTCCTAGAACCTGTGGAGGGATGTGCTTTGCATACAAGGTATGGATGATGAATATGACTCCATGTTTGACTTAGAGCTAATTTATGACTACTTTGGAAGGCTCTACACCAGTAAATGCAAAAGGAAGAAGCAAGCATTTTGGGAGAGGATCAAGCAAGCTAATGCTAAAGCTCATTCTACCCCCACATCAAGTCAATCTAAATATCCACAGTTAAGCCATTTGAATATCCATGGAAGAAATATCCTAAATACAAAGTCCTAAAAAAGGTTATGCCAGCAAATGAAGTAGAAGGATTCATCCAGATAGTCTCTAAAAACCTCTCTATGAGGAAACCCCACATGCTTAATTCTGATATTAAATGGGACAATTATCAGACAGTCACATCCTCAAAGGACATTCAAGAAACTACTAACTAGGGGCAAGGGTTCACTACCTCTTGTCACATGATTAGCTTTGGGAGTGATTTTGAAGATGAACCTTATTAGTCTCATGATGTTAGATTTCAACTAAGGAGAACAAACCAAATACAACTCTAAGGGGGAAGGCACTACCTCCAAGACAAGCTCCATTGCCTTGGGATAGGAATATCCCCAATGACAAGGAAAAAGAAATTTAGATAAATAAGGGCATTGAGTCTTTGCGAGCTGAACCTACAACCAAAAGGTGGAATATAACATAGTAGCCCATCTCAAGAAAATCCCTACTATTTTGAGTATGTTTGATGCGTTGATGATATCATAAGAACTCAGGGATATACTAGTGTACATCCTACAAAATCTAGTTAACTACCAAGCATACTTTACTGAAGAGAAAATGAAGGAGTCTTTGTATGCACACTAAAATCCTACCATTACCTACACAAATGATTACTTTGCAAAGAGAAAATGAAGGAGTCTTTGTATGCATGCCAAAATCCTGCCATCGCCTTCACGAATGATGACTTGCTACCTAGAACAACAGGCCACAATAGATCATTTTATGTCATAGAGAACAACAATGGGATAAAGATCAATCGCATCCTGATTGACCTTGATTCCTCAATCAATTTGATAACTCTCTAAACTCAATGAGCTCTAACTTTGGATGTGTGTCACCTATCATCCAAGATTATAACCATATAAGGATTTAATCAAAACTACTGAAGAGATCTGGGAGGCTTAACCATCCCTCTTAAAGTAAGTGAGATGATAACAAATGCCAAGTTTTATGTAATCAATACTGATGCATCATACAAAGTACTACTAGGGAGGTTATAGCTACATGAAAACTAAGTAGTGCCATTAATCTTACATCAATAACTAAAATACTTTGAAGATGGTGAACACCGAATTAATGGAGATGTACACCCTTTTGATGTTCATGAGGTACATTATGATGATGTAAAATACTATCAGAGATCTGACGCTAATAGGGGGTTTGCTTCCATCAATCAAGTGAAGGAAAAGATTAATCTTTGCTCCTCATTTTCAGATGAAGAAGCCCCACAAGTCTACCTGAGTGGTTATGTATCTAATGAAGATCATAACAGAAGTCAAATAGAAAATACTCTCCTTGTTATTAAAGTTCTAAAAGGCTTATTTAAGCTATTAGATAAGCTGCGCATTAATGCCATGGAAGAATTAGTGACTTTCTATATTCCTCCATAGTGTGAAGGAGAAAAGGAAATACTATTTTGCAAGGCAATCCCTTGTGGACCAAACATACATGAAATCCTAGGGATTGAAGATCTAGCATATGATGGTGACCATCAATCAATAGTCATGCTTAGATATTTCTCATACCAGCTTCATTAGATAGTTAACAAATCTGATTGTGGACATCCACAAAAAAAGAAAGAGAGTCTTCTTTTCAAGAATCTATAGGATCCACCCCAAGAATGTGCTTACATTCCTAGAAGAGGAAGCAAGAACACAAAAGGACAAGGCTATATTACCCCAAATGCCGACACATGTCTTATGGTCACCATTGGACCTCCCTCCAATATTCAAGATGACCAAATGACATTGATACCCATTGACACATGCGCTAAGGTGGGTGTGACTTTTTAGACATTACAAGAAGATGATATTCTCTGTGAATTTCATTAGAACCAACAGAAAGGGGGCATGATGTAGCTGAAATTCCTCCAAACAAACCTTCACCAAACCTCACTTGACATGATGAATCACTTGGTAAAGAAATAATCCTCAAACTAGAGAAAGCTCCACCAGAACATGAGGATAGTGTGTAGGCGATAGTTGATAAACTAATCGAAATCAACCTAGGCTCAGAGCAGGACCCCAAGCTGACTTTCATCAATACTCAACTTTTAGAGGAAAGCTAAACTCAGCTCAAAGCAATGCTCCAATAGTACATTGACCGCTTTGCATTGAGCTATAAGGAGAAGCCTAGACTAGATCCTGAAGTTGCAATTCACAAACTAGCCATCAATCCTGAGCTTTCACCTATTAAACAAGCACCTAGGAAGATAAAACTTGACCTAGAATAGAAGGTGATAGAAGAATTAAAGAAACTAATTGAAGCAGGCTTCATCAGATAGGAAAAATACCTAGATTAGGTGGCATGCATCATGTTACTCAAGAAAAAGAATGGCCAAATATGCATTTGTGTGGACTACAGAGACTTGAATAAACTATGTCCAAAAGATGATTTTCTATTATCAATAATGAAAATCATGATTGATAACACGACTGATTTTGAAATATTCTTTTATGGATGGTTTTTTAGGATATAGCAAAATCAAGATGCATCCTGATGATGAGAAATATATGGCCTTTAGGACACCAATTGGCATTTATTGCTATAAGGTGATAACCTTTGGGCCCAAGAATGTAGGTGCCACATATCAAAAGGTCATGACTCAAATGTTTGATGACCTCATACACTAGTTAGTGGAATGTTATATAGATGACTTGTTGGTAAAAAACAAATCCAAACACAAGCATGTCCAAGACCTAAGAGTGTTATTCAACCACCTTAGAAAATATAACTTAAAGATGAATCTTATGAAGTGTGCTTTCAGAGTATCATCAAGAAAATTCCTCAGCTTTATTATCAGACATTGAGCGATTGAAATCAATCCATCTAAGATCAAAGCTATCTTGGATATGCCATCACCCAGTAATTTAAAGCAATCAAGGTTGTTCTAAGGCTGACTCATATATATAAGCAGATTCATTTCAAACCTCTCTAGAAAATACAAGTCTTTTTCTAAGTTGATAAAGAAGGACACTCCATTCATTTGGAATCAAGATTACCAATAGGCCTTTAAAGAGATCAAGTAGTGTCTCCTAAAGCCTCTAGTCCTGGCAGCACCCCTACCCAATATGCCCTTGATCCTCTATAACTCAGCAATGGAAGGATCCTTGGGGGCATATCTCACTCAAAATAATAAAGGGAGAAAAGATAATGCACTCTATTGTCTGAGTATAATACTACTTGGGGCAGAAAATAACTACTTTCCTAACAAAAAATATTGTCTGATGCTCATATTTGCTGTCAAGAAGCTGAGGAATTATTTGCTTTCTCATCAATTCATTTTAATATCAAAGATTGATCCTAAACTAGGCCTATACTTACTGGGAGGCTAGCAAAGTAGGCTTTAATCCTCATGAAATATGATATAAAATTCACTCCCCAAAAAGTGGCCAAGGGGCAAGTCCTTATCAATTTTCTCATAGCTCATCTAGTATCGGATAATTTTCCTCTGAGTTGTGAGCTTCCTAACGAAGAAGTCCTTTTAGTTGAAGAAGGAGAACCTTAATGGAAGCTATGCTTTGATAGAGCATCATCCATCAAGCTACGGATCAAACTAAAGGTTTCACAAATCAAAGTAGGCATTGGACTCATTTATGCCACTCCAAATGAGGGCATTTTACAATACTCCTATTCTCTCTTAAAACCATACATAAACAATGAAGCTAAATACAAGGCCCTAATGCAGAATTGGAAATGACCCTCTATATGAAAATATCATGCCTACATATTTTCAATAATTTGCAACTAGTTATCAACCAAGTCTAAGGCAAATATAAATTCCAAAAATCTGAGCTCCTGAAATACTATGAAAGACTCAAGAGCTTATAAGAAAAATCCCACATGTTCAAATAACTAAGGTTCCTCAATCCATTAATCAAAAGCTAACTCTCTAGCCAAACTAGCCTAGGCACTAGCTAACCCTGATCAAGGAAAAATTCTAATCACAATTCATGGTAAACAAGTGATGAGCTCAATCTTCAACATCAAGTATAAAAGGATTGAATCTAAACTAATAGGATAGGCCACAGATTGGAGAATACTATTCACCAACTACCTCAAAAGTGAAGAACTCCCAGAAGATAAATTCGCATGAACACAACTCAAAAAGAGGGTTATGCACTTTTTACTTATCAATAACACTCTTTATGGAAGGTCCTTTGATCAACTACTTTTATGCTATCTCTCAGATAATGAGACCAAAGATGTTATGTATGAAGTGCATCCTAGGGTCTATGGGGCTCATCAATCGGGCCCAAAAATAATGATGAAGATTAAGCATATGGGCTACTATTGGCCTATAATATGCGATAAGATGTCACCTATGCCAAATCATGGTGACTTCATCCATCAATAATGAAATCCTCTACATCCAATAGTGTCCTCATGGCCATTTTAGATATGGGGTATGACATCATTGGCCCAATCAAATCATCTTCTTCTAGAGGCCACTGGTTCATACCAACAGCAGCTGATTATTTCTCGTAGTGGGCTAAAGTGATTCTATTAAAAGAGGTAAAAGTGGATATTGTTATCCACTTCTTTTAAGAAAATATCCTATATTGATTTGGTATTCCTCAAAGGATTATTTCTGATAATGGACCATCCTTCAGAAGCTTCAAGGTAAGATATTTGCACATCATCACAAGATAGATTGGAGATATTCATCCATCTACAATGTGAGAGCCAACGGGCTCATTGAGGCATTTAAAAAGACCCTTTCCAAGATCTTGAAAAAAGTTATTGCCAGAAATAAACAAGACTAGCACCAAAAGCTTGTTGAAGCACTATGGGCCTATTGCACCACATATCGAACTCTTACCCAATTAATGCCATATGCATTGGTGTTTAGGACTAAGGCAATCTTGCTACTAGAAGTGTGAATCCCCTCCCTAAGAATTTCCTTATAAGAAGAAATCATGAGAGAATACAGTGCTCATCTTCACCTTGACAAGCTAAATTCCTAGACAAGACAAGGCTCGTGGCCCAATAAAACCTAGAAATGTATCAAGCATTGATGTCCAAGGCCTACAATAAGATGGCTTGTCTTAGGTCCTTTCAGAAGGGAGAAATAGTCTTAGTCTTGAGAAGACCTATAATCCTAAATCAAAATAAAAAAAGGCAAGATCGAGCCTAATTGGGAAGGCCATTATATCTTTGAAAGGATATTTAAAGGATGATCCTACCAACTGATCGATGATAAGGGGAAAAGGCCTATGCCACTAATCAATGGTCGATTCCTCAAAAGTTATTATGTCTAAGCCTTGAGGATGACAATAATAAAAAGTTTTTATGTTTTGTTTATGACAGAATGTCTGACTTTCTCAAAAAGGAATGACTAGTCAAATATGCACTCCATATTTCTTGAGGCAAAACATGGATACAAAATCCTGCCCAACTTGTGTGATGGTTAAATCTACGCCCCAAAATAAACACCCACTCATTATGGCTAGTCAAATCCACTTCCACTTGGCAATATAAGTCCACTTCTATGTGGCAAATTATATTCACTTTTACGTGGCAAATTAAGTCCACTTCACGTGACAATTTATATCCACTTCCACATAGTAAATTAAGTCTACTTCCATGTAATAACCTACGTCCACTTTCACATGATAACCTAAGTCCACTTCTATGTGACAAACTAAGTCCCTTGCTTGTGGCAACTCAAGTCCACCCATTGTGGCAACTCAAGTCCAGTCAACATGGCAACTCAAGTCCACTTAACATGGCAAACCAAGTTTATTTTCATGTGAAAATCCAAATTTACTTTCATGTGACAAAATCAATTCTACACAACATGATAGCTTAAATTCATTCCTTGCAGTGATTCAAGGTTACTCCGTGTGGTGATTTAAACTCACTTGATCAACTCCTAGGGTGTTGATGCAAATGGTGAGCACTTGGGGAATTTGATCACATCCACTCCCCTCGCTGAGAAAACTTATGAAGTGGATGCAAAAGGGGCATATTTTTTTAGTCAATTTTGACCAAAAATTAAATTTAATCAAAATTGGTCAAAATATAGAATTGAATGTCACTAGATTGTAATCCAAATATAGGTCTTAATTGGACCGAAATTATGATCAAATTTGGCCCAAATTGGGTTTAATTTAGACTTGAATCATTGAAAAATTTGGGCTCAAATTAAAGTGAACTGAATAGGCTAGATATTTGAACCAAGATTGGGCCCAAATTCATCAAATTTCTAGACAAACATGAAAATTATAAAATCTTTATAAATAGTCCCCTGAGCCAAATATATTTTTACAAATGGCTCCTTGGCTGGGCTTTTCTTACGAATAAATTTTTGAGAAGAAATTTTTATGAAAAAGTCCTTAAAAATTTTGAAATTTTAAAACCCTAAAATCTAGGGTTTGTGAACAAACACTCAAAATTTTATATTTATAAATAAATTTCTAAAACTTCTGACCTTCGCAAATCGACTCTTGAAATTTCTAACTTTTACAAAATAAGTTTCTCAAAAATTTTTAGTTACAAATAAGTCCAGATTTTTTTCCAAAAAGGACCCCGGATATTTCAAAATTTTTACAAATATATTTCTTTTATAAAAAGGCCCTTAGAACTTATGCAATTATGCTTTAGTCTAGATTTTTTGAAAAATTTACAAATAATCCCCAAAAAATTCAGTGTCTAGAGATGATATAAAATTTGAATTTCGTCATCAAGAAAATAAATACCAATTAATGGATTACATAGCATTCACAAAGATGGAAATATTATCCTTCACAAACCATAACATTCTAAAACAAGTGAATCGTGAAATTTTGGAAATACAATCGAATATAATCTCATCACAAATTGGGATTCAACATTATTTCAAATTGGGCCAATCAGGGATTTCAACTCAATCCTCTTCAATGCTTATAAAAAGGGTCAAAACATGTATAGAGACAGACAGAGAGATGTAAAAACATGGAGAAGAAAGGTCAGACGACCATCGTAAAGAGAGAACAAGGTTCAGAGATGTATTCTTCTTTACTCCCTATTTCATTTTTTTTATTCTTGATCTCCTTCACATTTCTCTACTGCATCTCCCCAAGCCACTCTACCACTGATCTAGCTCGTGTTGGTATTTGCTCTACCTAAACAACTGCTCTGGTCACACCCAAGTCGCAGCACCCCCCTAAGTCTCATGTCACTCCTCCTTCCATTGCTAGAACTGTCTTGCCTAGCCGCTAGCCTAGGCCTTGGGCCATCCCTAATGAGCTTGAGCCTTACCACTGGGGATCTACCCCAACCAAGTTGAAGAGCCCTCATCAGAGAAGATGCATCACCGGCCCTCATCACACCTGGTCCGAGCCTCCCCAACATTGCCTTCACCTCGCTTGCTCGCCGGCCTTCAACTCCATGAGATCCACTTGAGGCCTATACCTCCTAACTTGTGAGTTGCCTCTTCCCCATGCAACCACCCTTGGCACCCTCCTCTATGACTATTCTGCTCGAAAACCATCAGCCTACCTCCCTTGCTCTTGTCACTAGTCTAATCTCGAGGCCCAAGCCACCCATGCCACCTAGAGGTCCATCCTGCACTGACCTCTCTTGCCCTACCACTACCCCACCGATACTAGGGCTAGATCTGGCCAAGATCTAGCCAGCTCCAGCTGTAAGATAGGGGAGGGGAGCTGCCACCAACCTCATTCCAAAGAAGCTGGCCGAATCCAACCGTCTTTCAGTTGGATCCAACCGAAGAAGAGGCTGGGCCACCTTGGCTCGATGGAGCTCAAGAACAAGGGAGAAGAAGGGCATGGGAGAGAAGAGGGAAAGGAAAGAAATAGGAAAAAAGAAATAAACAAATATATAAAGTTGCTAAAAATAGCTCTCTCTTGCCTTGGATTTTGTACCACCATTATTGCGGTCACCCACAATCCTTGTAGTAATAATGGAGTTCCACCAACACAGCGACCGCCCATTGCTCCTCTTAAAAATGGTGAACTATCGACATTGATCATGGCCACGCATGACCCTGCAAAGATGGTGATGAAGATGATGAACCCTCAACACCACTATAGCCACCTGAGACCCCTCAAAGATGGGAAATCCCCGCACCCCAATTAGCCTTAAGGAACACACACAGCTAGCCTTTGGACTTGCACCAAGCCAGCCTTTAGGCTCACATTAGTCAATGTTCAGGCTCACACTTCAGCCAGCCTTAGCGCTTGTACTTAGTCAGCCTTCAGGATTGTACTTAGCGAACCTTCAAACTTGTACTTCAACCAACCTTCATGCTCATATCCAACTAGCCTTCTGGGTCACACTTAGCCAATCTTCGGGCTTGCACCTCAACCAGCCTTCGGGCTTGCATCAACCAACCTTTAGGCTCACACCTTAGGCAACGTTCAGGCTCACACTTAGCCAGCCTTCAAGCTCACACTAAGCCAGCCTTCGGGCTCACACCTCAACTAGCCTTCGGGCTTGCACCTAGCCAACCTTCGGCTCACACTTAGGCACCCTTCGAGCTTACATCCAAACCAACCTTTAGGCTCACATACAACTAGCCTTCAAGCTCGCACCCAAGCCAGCCTTTGGGCTCACACCTAGCTAGCCTTCGAGCTCGCACCTCAGCAAATCTTTAGGCTCATACTAAGCTAGCTTTCGAGCTTGCACCTCAACCAACCTTCAGGCTCACATCTAAGTTAGGCTTTGGGCTCACACTTAGCCAACATTTGGGCTCACATCCAAGTCAGCCTCCGGGCTCACACCTCAGCTAGCCTTCAGACTCACACTTAGCAAACATTTTAGCTCACATATCAGCTTCTTTGAGCTCACACCTCAACCAGCTTTTAGGTTCATACCTAACCAACCTTCAGGCTCTTATCCAAGCTAGACTTCGAGCTCGCACCTCAGCCAACCTTCAAGCTTGCATCTTAGCTAGCCTTTAAGCTCTTATCCAATCAACCCTCAGGCATGCACTTCTAAGTCAGCTTTCGAGTTCTCAAATTAAGCCTCCCTCAAGTTTGTACATTTAAGGCTGGGCCATGAGTCTACCTAAACTTGTCATAAATGACCAAGGACCCTCAAGTTAAACTACTTAACATAAAGTATGGCCAAGATGACTCAAATGGACCTAAATTGATCAAACAAATAGACTAAAACCCAAATTGAGTTAACCTAGAACTCAAGCTCAACCCTTATTATACTTGAGATGGGTTAATTTAAAATCAAGTTGAGTTTAAATCAAATCCAATCTTTATTGAACTAAACTCAAATCAAACCCTGAATGCATTAAATCAAGTCAAAACTAAAAGGGCAAACTTAAAGCCAAACCAAAACTAAGTCAGGCTGAGCCTAAACTAAAATCAAGTTGAACTAAGTTAACTTGAACTTGAACTGAAGTCCATCAAGATGCAAACCAAAACTTGATAGAGGTTTAATACAAGGCCAAACTCAACCCGAACCAAGTAAAATCAAACTCGGGTTAAAACTGAGTCTTGAATATTAAACTAAGTCAGATTAGGCTCGAATCAAAATCAGTACTGCTCCAACTAGACTCAATGATAAGTAACTTTGACAATTCACATGTTCCCCCGATCATGCTATAAAGTGCTAATGTGAACCCAATCACCAAGGGTCCGAAACATATCACTATCTTCCATGAAGAAGTTAGTGAATTATAATTCAATGAAATTTTAATATCAAGTTGAGCCAATTTCAAACTCAAAGTTTAGTATCAAACTAATTTTGAACCAAATTTAGACCTGAATTATATTAGTCTCAACAAAACTAAATAGGTTCAAACTGAGTTCCACTATGTGCGTTAAACCTTTAGTAATAGTCTAAGGTTATAAGCAAATGGTGATATTACTATCCTGACTTGAAACTAAATTAGTTTGAATATAATTAAATAAGGTCAAACTGAGTCTTGCTGGGTGTGCTACATAAGCCATCGGTAACACTTCAATACTAAGCCAACCCAAAGCATTGGTGATGCTTCAATTCAAGCCAAACTAAGGTAAGCACAAACTTGCTTAGTCAATCGGCCACAATGCCTTGTTCAAATGAAGTCAATCAATAACACATTTAAAGTCATTGGTCATACTTCAAGCTAGTCAACTCCACAAGCAATTGATGACATACTCTTCAAGCTAGTCAAACCCACAAATAGTTGGTGACACACCCTTTAAGGTAAACAACCCCAGAAGCAATTGGTGACACACCCATCAAGCTAGTCAACCCCAAACGCCATTGATGATATACTCTTCAAACTTGTCAACCCCACAAGTAGTTGAAAACACACCCTTTAATCTAGCCAAGCCCAGAACCAGTTGGTAATGCACCTATCAAGGTAGTCAACCCCAGATGCTGGTGGTGATTCACTCTTCAAGCTAGTCAATCCCACAAGCATTTGACGACATGCCCTTCAAGCTAGCCAATCCCTGAAGTCGTTGGTGAAGCACTCTTGAAGCTAGTCAACCTTACAAGTAGTTGATGACATGCCCTTCAAGCTACCTAACCCAGAAGTAGCTAACAATGCGCCCTTCAAGCTAGTCAACTCTAGAAGCAGTTGATGATGCACCCTTCAAGCTAGTCAACGCCACAAACTTTTGATGATGCACCCTACAAGCTATTCAACCCTAGAAGTAATTGATGATGCACCTTTTAAGCTAGTCAACCCTAGAAGCAATTGATGATGCACCCTTCAAGCTAGTCAAACCCATAAGCAATTAATGATGCACCCTTCAAGTTAGTCAACCCCTCATGTAATTGACGACGTCGAGCTAGTCAACCCCACAAGCAGTTGATGATGCATCCTTCAAGCTAGTCAACCCCAGAAGTAGTTGATGACATACAAGTTAGTCTACCCTACAAACAAGTCAACCCTAGAAGTCGTTGATGGTGCACTCTTTCAAGCTAGTCAATCCCAGAAGCAGTTGGTGACTCACCCTTCAAGCACACAATCCCAAAAGCTATTGGTGACACACCTCTTCAAGCTAGCAACCCCAAAAGTAGTTGGTGATGCGATTCTCAAAGCTATACCCAACCTTATAAGCTATTTGTGATGCTATCAAACCAAAAGGAGTTATTACCTACACCTTATTAGCTATGAAAATACTTAAAAAAATGAAGTTATTGCCTACACCTTATTGGCAATGAAAATACATCAAGGTCAATAGAGTTATCATCAATGCCTTCTTGGATAATAGAAATGTTCCAATCTAAACAAAGTTACCATTGATGCCTTATTGGCTAATGAAAATACTTCAAATCATAAAATTATTGCTGCTACTCAAAGCTATTAGAAGCACTTCGAACTTCTCCTATTCCCTTCCATGTCCCATCAAGCAATGCCATGAACATTTGTTAAAGACCAAGTCAATCTAAATCAGACACCATGTGGTCTAGGGTAAGGAAGCTGGGTAGCAGCACACATCAAAGCTTCTTCTCCACTCCTCCTTTCTCTTTTTCTTTCTTAATTCCTTTCATGTTTTCTATAATCTCATGTTGAAAATCATTGTAAAGTGAGGGTATACCCTTACCTAAGCCATGTATCATCTCTTAAAATCAACCAAAAACTTTCTTTTTTTTGTGTGTAGCTAGGTTTCTCACTTTAGGATGTTCCTGATAATCATAGGAGTAATTAACAAGAAGGGTTTGTACTTATTGAAAGTCAATGTTCCCACAACACCTGATAGCATACTTCAAATTAAAATAAATTTTGATTTATGATTTAAGATTGCTCCCGAGCTCTCCACTATCTTGGGCTATCAAAATCACTCCCACAAACATCCACAGCTGCTGGTGACCTTAGTCAGACCACTCTACTTAAATCCATATCAAAAGGTTGGCATATGAGTGTCGGTGAATGAAGGATCGCCCTTGGCCCCACATTCATGTCATTAAGAGATTGGGTCTCAAGATGGTGTATGTGATAATGCCAAACTTGCCCCCACACTCCCACCTATCAACAAACTCACATGCACCACCAAGTGCCTTGGAACATCAAACATATGAGGGTCCCATATAGATTGAGATGCCTCTCACCTTTAACTCAATCTAGGACCTGCATTACCTCAAAAATGGCCATCACCTACTCTACAAGGGGAAATAGGTGTCTCTCCACTAGGTTTGGGATGACAAAATTTGTGAGTTGGAACCTTCTGTGCCTCTCAAGTCCTCTACTATTTTGACCCTCTACTACTCACTGCCTACTTTTCCCTACTACATGAACCAAGCTTATTCTTGATAAAAATTCTGGATCAATACAAAAATATCCTTCCATGTTGTTAAATCATACTATGGCATATGAATAAAGAACCTTGGCTTTTAGCTCGATGTCAGAAATATAATACTCTAAATTATCTTAGATGTAAGTGAGATGTAGCCAATAGCCTACTAATTGGCCAAGACATGATGGTGGCGAAGGAGTAGGAATATTCTCAAGAAAGCCCTAATCATACTCGAATTGTCAATAAAATTAGTGTAGATTATAAGACTCTACAACCAAATACTCCCTTGAATGAAGTAGAAGTACCCCATGTCACAAAGAAATGATGTATTCATAAGCCTTTGAAGATAATAGAAGATGAACCACATCTGCTAGCATGGGAAAATCTCACCGCTCATAATTCTAGGAATCCCACATATGCATCGTAGCCTCTCTGAAAGAATAAGTGGAAGCAACTGTATCCATGATTTGAATCATTTTAGGAACAAAACCAAGCATGAGTGGCATGGCCCCTTGATTGCATCACTAGCCTCTAACTCAATATGCATCCTCCAAACGTGGGCATAAATCCAAGTATAAAAAAAATGAATGGAGAACCAAGTTGAAGAGTTTCTTAGTCCTATAGAGTTATACACTATCGCTTTAAGGCCCTCATATATCAAGCATAGCACTGCTGGAGCTAGAGCAACCTTTTGTTTATGTGCCATCTTATAGGCCATCATGAATGTCTCTGGGCGAATGTGCTACCTATCGTGCAACATAACAAAGTGGCAAAGCTACAAACTAATGAAGGTAGCAAAATAGTTTTTGGGGCCAAACTTTGAGAGGATGTCTCTAGTATCATGCATAATACAATTAAATCTAGTTAGCTCACTCATCAAACTTCTCTTATAGAAGTGTTTCAACCCAAAATCTAAAGTACACCTGCTTCTAATTATTCAAAAAGTGTGCCACTATCCAATCATAAATCTTAAGGAGACCATGCAAAGTGTAACTAAAATCTAGGCTTACATGGTAGCCAGTAGGGATATATTCATCATAAAATCTCTTAAGGATTGGAATCCTAACTAACTATCTTATGTCCTATGGACCGATGCTGATCTCACCATATAGAGTGTGGAAAGTGCTTGTAGCATGATTCCACATCTCGATCACACTGCACAAAATTCACAATTCTCTTGCATATTGTCCCTTGGATCCTATGACTCCTCCTAAGATGCCAAGGTCTATGAGTTAGGCCAAAAATTGAGATACCACATCATCAACCCACTCTAAGTAACTCAACAACATTGGAATTGCTCCAAAAAGTGGAAACGATCATCCCCAAGTAAGTTAATGGCCATTCAAGATGCTGAACCCCAGGGTTTCTGAAGACCCTTATTGCCTAAAGCACCCAATTGGCTCTAATCTAAAGGGCTCGCCTACCCCATTAGCACAGGGGGTCTCTTCTTCGAAAAAGTGAGTAAAGGGGTGGTAATTATCAATCCTCACTCATGTTTGATGCTCTTGAGGTTGGTAGGCAATGACTACTTCAGTAATGGCTCCCAAGGCAGGAAGAAATTGTCATAAAGCTAAGCTCTCTTCTTTCCCATTTTGAATTTTTTTCAACTACAAAAGTCTTCATGTTACCTTTATAAGAAAAGAGGGGTGAGCAAATTAAGAGAATAGATGAAAGAGAAGTTATTACAAGGCATAAAAGGATAAATAGAGGACCTCACATATCGAATACTTGCAAAAAACAACATAGAGAAGCTAAGTTCTCACTATCTTTTTTGCAATCCACAACCCTCCCCGAGAAATCTTGTGAAGTGGGTGTGAAGTGGCCACTTTGTTTTAGTGAATTTTGTAACCCAAGTCCAACTTCAAGTTTGATAAGAAATTGGGTTGGACTATTAGTATAATTTGGGGTGTGGGGCCTAATTTGAAATAGAAAAGGGCTCAAAATTTGGGCCCAAATACTGAACTAAGCTACACCAATCAACCAGTTACAAATCGGATGACCATTTTGACAAACTGAGAAGCCTCTGCTCATAGTCGATTGACCGGTTCTAACAAACTGAGAAGTCTCTGCTCATAGTTAGTTAATCAATTCCCAACTAGTCAACCAATTTCCAACCGGTCGATAGGTTCGGGGGTGATCTATAAAAACAAAAATAAATTCTCTTCAAATCCTTTAAATATCAATGGGAAAAAAAACTATAAACTCATAATATATCAATATGAGGTTTATGATAAGAATATATCTATCAAATGTCCAAAAGAAATCAATCAATGACTAAAATTAAATATCCTCTCAACCTTATATAAAGAAGGTTAGGACGCACAAATGTGATACACTTTGATACTGATTTCTCAAGCAAACTCTACATGAATCAAAGGATAATTTGGAGGCCAATCCTTGAGGGAGTTTCATGTGAATTAAAGAATTTTTGCCATCAAGGAAGATGTAAGGTCTCTTTCCTCTCCTTTGCTTTTCTTTTCTATTTTACTCCCCTCTTCACTAGTCTCCCATGAGAACTCTACCATTGTTGCTGCAGTTAAGCCTTTGCTACCCCATACTCCTATAGCTTTCGAAAGGATGCATAGTTGCACGTATTCGAATGACCTAACCTAAAGGGATCGAACACTTGAATCTCACCAAGAACCTCTTTCACTCCACTACCATAGCCACCCATGGTCCTTTGCACATTGACAGACTCCACCACCACTATGGCCACCAGTGGTCCTTTGAACACAGATGGACTTCACCATCACCACGGACACCTGCAGCCCTTTCTGCATTGATAGAATCCACCACCACTGTGGCCAACTACAGTCTTTTGCACATCAATGGACTTCACGGCCACTGTGGCCACCCACGGCCCCCTTTGCATACCACGGTGCCACCCCTTGCATTGAGTGCCAAATGTTGAAGCCCAACATGAAGTTCTTTGAAGATGATGAAAAGACATCGACAAGGGCTCACTTGAACTAGAATAAGGACGAAGAAAACTAAAATAACTAAAATTCATACAAATAGACCATAGGCTAGCATTCTGGCCAGCCAAATCAAGCCAGCCTTCAGGCTTTCAACCATAGGCCATGCTTCATGCCCACCAAACCAATCCAACTTTCAAGCTTGAAACTATAGGATAGCCTTTGGGCCCACCAAATCAGGCCTGCCTTTGTGCTCATAATCATAGGCTAGCCTTTGAACCCACTAAATCAAGCTAGCCTTTAACCTTGCAATCATAGGCAAGCCTTTGGGCTCACCAAATCAAGCCAACTTTCAAGCTCACAACCCTAGCCTAGCCTTCAAGCCTAATAAATCAAGCCAACCTTCAAGCTTGCAACCATGGGCATGCCCTAATGTTGTCATGGCAACTTGCATGCTCTTGGTTCAAAGTTGGTATAATGACTCAATCATGTTGAACTCAAGCCAATGTGGTCAAAACAAGTGAACAAAACTAAATTGACTAAACAAAGCATTAAATGAACTCACCAAAACAAATGGATTAAAACCAACCCATATAGGCATAAAACCACTCTGATGGACAATTGATGCCTAAACTGGTCATCCAATTCCATTAAACCAAAAACAATACCTGCTCACAACTAGTCAACTGAAATACCAATTGGTTGCCCCTTTCAGACTAAAAATTGATGATTGGAGTTCAAAATCAATCCAAAGCAAGGTCCAAATTGGATTTCACAAACAAAATACCATTTGAACTAAATCAAAATTATATCTAACTTAACTCAAAGCAAACTTGAATTAAACTCTAATTGAGTCAAATCACAGTTGAACTCCAATTGAATCAAGTCACATAAATTCAAATAAAGTTTAAACTAAGTCCCAAATAGGCCAAGCCAAGTTCAAACCTAAACCTGATTAGGTCAAACCAAATCCCAACCAAGCCAAATTAAGTTTGAACTAAGTTAATTAGGTCAAGACTAGCTTAAACAAAGCCCAACCGAGCCAAACATTAAGGAAGCAAAGTAGATGAAAAGAATATTTTTTTTATTCAACAGTGGCTGATCCCCACCTCCATTCATGAAGTCAGAAGCTTTCATGGGCTTGCATCATTCTAACAAAGGTTTATATAGGGGGTCCATCAGCAACACTTCAAGTCCAATCAATAGGAAGCTAAGAAAGGCCATCAATTATCAAGTCAAAATTGATTAGCACAACCCAAGACCACTAATAACTCATTAAATTAACCGAACTAAGGTAGACTTGAACTGACTTAGTTGGTCAAACAAGATGCATTGTTCTAACAAAGTCAAACTAACAACACACTCAAAGCCACTAGCTACTTTCCCCCTCAAGCTAGTTGCCCCCTAAAGCAATTGGTGATGCTCCCTCAAGCTAGACAACCTCAAAGCAATTGGTGATGTTCCCTCAAGCTAGTCATCAAATTTTTGTACCGATCAACCAGTTGGTCCAAGGGATAGCAGATCATCTTCTGTCAATCAATTGGGCTTCTATACTAGTTGATTAATTCATGGAAATTAGGCTCAATTTCAACTTAAAAACCCTAGCAGCCATCCAATTCCCCCATTCTCTCTCATTCATGATGACTCAAGGTGAATCCTCAAGGCTCTTCAATCGTGATTTCATGCAATCCAAGTTTGGTTTGCTAGGTTTTACCTATTCTGCTTTGGTTCTCCTTTATCCCTAGCCCTAATTTCCTTCTTTCATGTCAAATGTCTTTGAGATTCAAACACATTTATTCCAAGCAGAGAAAAGGTGATGGATCTTCATCTTCCTTCGGTAATCAATCCTTTCCTCCTAAATTTTCATCTCTTGAAAATTTTACTTGACTCCAAAACCAGTTTTCATCCTTTAGAATTATTGTTCCTAGAACTATTGATTTTAATAACTTTCATTCATTGAATCTTAGACCACCTTTTGATTTTCGAGGGTGGACATCTTTTTTACTTAACCATGAAACCTATCATGATCATGTTGTCTGCATTTTTTACACGAATGGCTCTTTTGATGAATCTTGCAAAACTTTTGATACTTATTATGGTGATAAATCTATACCTTTTAGCACTATAGTTCTTGGATCTATTCTTAGTGTTCCAATAGATGGGTACTTTGAAAATGTTCTGGCCAACTTCCCATATATTTTCGGTTGTTGAAACTGTATGTGAGGAAAATTGGAGTGAGGCCATGAGGAAGTTACAATAAATCTCCTCCCATCTCGGGCTTATGTGATCCACCAGATCTTAGCCTACACCCTTCTTCCGAAGGGTGGACATCATAATGAAGTTCCCTTCATGGAATTGTATCTTATTCATTCTATTCTTACTAGGCATAGGGTGTGTTTACCATATATTATCCTCCATCATATGGCTCATTATCCTAGATACAGCCATGCTATCCTTGGCTTCCATGGAGTCATTATCAAAGCCTTTCAAAACTTTGGTGCTCCAGTTCCTCACGTGATCTCTCATTGTACTATGTTTTCACCTCATTTGAAACCTTCTCCCATTTTACCCTTTATCGGATGGGCTTTAGCGAGTGAATGGAACTTGGGTTCATGGGCCCAATAGAGCAACAGAGTAGGGAGATGCTTAGGGAGAGCAGACCAAGATTGATGCCATGGAGAGAGGCTAGATAACAAGACATGACTCTGACTGTGATAAACCTCCACCTGCCACATCTTCAGGCTCACCTGTAGATTATTTTGAGAGATCGGCTCATCTGGAGGACTTCACTTAGAATGTGACTTAGCAATTGACATATCTTTGGACTTCCATGGATGGGTTCTACTCTTCCATGGATAAGATCACTAGGATGCTCCATACTCTACTAAATTACACTACCCTTGGATCGAGCCCATACTTTCTCTATATTGTATTTATGTTTTTAGTTGTGTTTTAGACATGGATGTTTTGGATTATGGATTATGGCTTAGTTTCCATTTGGGTGATGCTTTTGTTATGTTCAATATTGTGTATATTTGAACATTGATTAGTTTAATTTATGGATATTTTTGTTTTTATTAGCCTCTTCGATATCCACATCTTAGAAAGTTGTATATGCATCATTTTAGGTGGAGGTTTCTTCCTATTTTATATGTATCTAGGTTGGTGTGATGATGGATACAAGTTGTGTATGTATGTATACAGGTTGTTTCATTGACTTTACAAGGGAGCCTCTATCTCTTTCATTTCCAATCCTATATGCCACCCTTTTTGTTGATGTCAAATGGGGGAGAAATGCATAAATGAATAAATATACATAGAGAAGATCCATGTAGATCCATGTACATGCATGCCTGTATATATGCTTTTATATGCATATTGTGCTTTAAATTCTTATGTATTCTATTTTGAGGTTTGTCATCATCAAAAAAGGGGAGATTACTGCCCTTCCTAGTTTTGATGAAGAGTAAATCATATTTAATGCCTATTTAGCCAAAGTACATTAAAGTTCAAGGGTACATTCAAAAGCTTCAAAGAAAAGGAAGCATAACGGTGGATCGGCGAGGGTGACATGAAAAGATCAAAGAATAGCTTGAAAGTGGCTTGAACATATCTACAACAACTTGAAGATTCGAGCATGACATGAACATAGTGAAAGCAACTGAAGAACCTGAAATCGACTAAGTTTACATTTTTCTTTTATTTTAGTTTAGTCAAAAATTTATTTTAACATTAATTATTCAGAGCATATATCCTACTGAGTTCTGTAAGAAACTCTTTACAAAGTCTTTCTGACAAAATCAAATGTCCACTTGGCTTAGTAGATGACCAGTTGTATCAGACAAAATATTTAAAACTTTTGAACCTATGCAAAACTAGATGACTAATTTAGAAACTGAATGACTGACTGGAAATACCAATTCTGATTTATCAAAATCAAATGATTGGTTGAAGTACTAGATGTCCAGCTAGGAGTGCAAGTTTTTGTTTTACTAGAATCAAACAACAGGCAAAGCCAATCTCTCGATTCTAGTAGATCAGAACTGGTAGATTGGTTGTCCAAGTGGTTGATCAGTTTGGGTTTTCTGTGTGACTAATAGTTAGTTTTTTCATTGTTGAAGTGAGGCTAGTTGTGGAATTTTACCCCAAATGGCTAGTTTCGACCCATAAGGTATAAATAGATGAAAATGGGCTTCTCTAAATAGTTTTTTTTTTATAATTTCTTTTTTTTTGGAGAAGTGATTAAATCTCTTCTAGCTCTCTAGCCATAAATTGCTCTAACCCTCCAAATTTCAAGCTAAATTTATATTGCCCTTTTACTCAATCTTGAGAGGACTTATTATGAGCATAAAATATATAATATTTATACATTTATACTTGTAATCCACTCCATGGTTATTTGGAGTGATTGAGAGACTAAAGCTCTAGTTTGGCGTGCATCTTGCCAATTGGAGCAAGGACAAATGTAAGGGGATAGCTTCACCAATGAAGCAATACTTTAGTAGCTTTAGTAGAGAGTTGAAGTTCTCAAGAGTGAGGTAAGGGCCATGGAGTAGGAGTGGTTGGTCTCTGAACCACGCAAATCATGGTGCATTCGTTTCTCTTTTTATTTACATTATAGCATTTGTGATTTGATTGAAAATTATATGAAATTTCTTTAGTGGATTGAATTTGGATTTGATTTGGTACAAAATCATTATTTTTTTCATAAAACCAAATTTACCCCCCCCCCCCCCCAAAAAAAAACCACTCTTAGGTGGTTTTGGCACTTTCATAAAGAATGTCCAAATGATGATTTTTTATTACTAATTATGGAAATGATGATTGACAATATGACCAATTGTGAAATATTCTCCTTTATGGATGTTTTCTCAAGATAAAACCAAATCAAGATGCATCCTGATGATAAAAAACATACAACCTTTTGAACTCCAATTGGTATTTAGTGTTGCATGGTGATGCCCTTCGAGCTTGAGAATGTGGGTGACACTTACTAGATGGCCATGATCTGAATTTTCGATTACCTCATACACCAGCTAGTGGAATGCTATGTGGATGACTTGGTGGTCAAAACTAAGTCCAAAAACAAGTATATCCAAGACCTAAGATTAGTTTCTGACCATCTTAGAAAATATAATCTAAAGATGAACCATATGAAATATGCCTTCCAGGTATCATCAAGAAAGTTCCTTGGCTTCATTGTTAGACACCAAGGGTTTGAAATCGGTCCATCTAAGATCAAAGCCATTTTGGATATGCCACTATCCAGAAACTTGAAGCAGTTGAGGTCATTTAAGGTTGACTTGCATACATAAGAAGATCCATTTTAAACCTCTTTGGAAAATGCAAACCCTTTTCCAAATTGATGAAGATGGATACTCCATTCATTTGGGATCAAGAATCCCAACAAGCCTTTGAAAAGACTAAGTAATATCTCTTAAAGCCATCCATCTTGGCTGCACCCATGCTTGGTAAACCTTTAATCCTGTACACAGTCACAATGAAAGAGTCCTTGGAGGCATTTCTCACCCGAAATAATGAAAAAGGCAAAGAAAATGTATTCTATTATTTAAGTAGCATCCTAGTGGTGGTAGAGAATAACTACTTTTCCATTGAAAAGCATTATTTGGTGCTCATCCCTGCATTCAAGAAGTTTAGATATTATTTACTTTCTCATAAGATCATTTTAATATCAAATGTTGACCTCATAAAATAGCTGATGACTAGGTCCATACTTATTGGAAGGCTAGCAAAATGGACCTTAATCCTCATGGAGTACAATATCAAATTTCCTCCTCAAGAGGTAGTTAAAGGGCAAGCTCTTGCTGATTTTTCTAGGAGCTCACCTGATGCCAGATGACTCTCCACTAAATTGCAAACTCTCTTATGAAGAAGATGTTCTTGTCGAAAGGAGAACCCTACTCAAAGCTCTACTTTGATGGGGCATTATCCATCAAACTAGGGATTAGGCCAAAGCTTTTGCAAATTAAAGTAGACATTGGAATCATATTTATCACTCTTAATGGGGGTATTTTGCAATATTCCTACTCCCTCTCAAAACCATGCACAAATAATGCGGCTAAATACGAGTCCCTCCACATGAGGATATCATACCTGCATATTTTTGGTGACTCTCAATTGGTCATCAATCAAGTGGGAGGATAATATAAAATTCACAAATTCAAGCTACTAAAATACCATGAGAAGGCTTGAGAACTCATGGGGCAAATCTCACATGTTCAGATAATTAAAGTTCCCTAGTCCATCAATTTGAAAGCTGATTTCTTAGCCAAGTTAACCAACACACTTGCTGATCTTGACCAAGGAGAAATTCTAATCGTAGTCTATAGTAGACAAGTGATAAGCTCTATTTTTAGCATCAAACAAAAGAAAGCTGAGTCTAAAGTGATAAAGGATGTAATAGATTGGAGAATACCATTCACTGACTACCTAAAATATAGAGAACTTTCAAAGAATGAATCAGTGTAGATACAATTCAGGAAGAGGGTCGCACGCTTTATGCTAATCAATGATATGCTTCATAGGAGGTTTTTTGATCAAATACTTCTATATTATTTTTTAGATGAAGAGGCAAAAGAATCCTTGTATGAAGTCACACTGGGATTTGTGGAGCCCATCAATTAGACACAAAAATGATGATGATAGTCAAGTGTATAGGCTACTATTGCCCCCCGATGGTGAGCGATTGCATCAAATACACAAGAAAATATCACCTATGCCAAATTCTTCATGACTTCATTCATCAACATCCAAATCATTTACATCCGATGGTATCCTCATGGCCATTTAAGGTATGAGGTACAGGCATAATCAACCTAATCAAGCCATCTTTGTCTAAAGGTCACTGCTTCATATTAGTAGTGACTAATTATTTCTCTCAGTGGGTTGAGATAATCCCATTGGAAGAATTGAAAGCATATACTATCATCCATTTATTTCTGAAAAATATCCTATACAAATTTGATGTTGCCCAATGAATTATTTCTGATAATAGACCAATCTTCAAAAGCTTCAAAGTAGGATGATTCACACATAATCAGAAGATAGATTGGAGATATTTATCCATCTATAATACAAGGGCAAATAACCTTATTGAGGTATTCAACAAGACCCTCTCCAAAATATTGGAGAAAGTTGTTACTAGAAACAAAAGATATTGGCACCAAAAATATTTTGAAGCACTATAACCTTATTGCACCACATATCAAACCCCTACCCAACCAGGACGACATAAATTGGTGTTTGGGACAAATATAGTCCTACCATTAGAGGTATAAATTTTCTCTCTAAGGATTACTTTGCAAGAGGAAATTACAAAGGAAGACAATGTTTGTATTCACCTAGATGAACTAGACTCCTTAGATAAAACAAGGCTCACAACTCAATAAAACTTGGAGATGTACTGAGCATAAATATCTAGGACTTATAATAAGATGGCCTAGCTCAAATGTTTCTAGAAGAGAGAAATGGTCTTGGTCTTGAGAAGACCCCTAATCCTAAATTGAAGTGAGAAAGGCAAATTTAAGCCTAATTAGGAAGATCCTTATATCATCAAAAGGATATTTGAAAGAAGATCCTACCAACTAATTAATGAAAAAGGGGAAAGACCTATGCCACAGATCAATGTTTGATTCTTGAAGAGGCATTATGCATGACCCTCTAGGGTAATAACAACTAAATATAAGTGTCTATGTTTTGTCTATGATGGAATGTCTGACCTTCTAAAAAGAAATTTCTAATTAAACATGTGCTCCATGTTTTTCGAGGTAAAACAAAAACAAAAAACCCCATCCATTTTGTGGGATTATCAAGCCCACTTCTACATACAAAATCAAGTCCATTTTCACATGGTAAAATTAATCCCATCCTCTTGGCAAAATTAAGTCCACCTCCACATGACAAACCAAATTCATTCACATGTGAAAAGTTAAGCCACTTTCACATAGCGGATTAAGTCCACTTTTGTTGGCAATTCAAGTTAAGCCCATTTTGTGCGGGGTGAATCCAGTTCCACTATGCAAAGGGCCACATTAGAATCAGGATGCAAGGAAAACAAGATTGCAAATACAATCTGACACAAAGCAAAAAAATTCCATAAAGCTTTGTAAAGAAATAATAATGTCCTTAAATAAGATGGACAAAAGCAAATAGGAGCCCTAGATAGAGAAGATAATGATAATTCTAAAATACATAAAGCCTAGAGATGCCTCCCGATAGCCATGACAACTTAGCAGTTAGACACGCATACTCCTCCATTATCATCTAAGCAAATAAGTGTTATATCGGCAAAAAGCCTCAATATAAGAGAGGAAGATAGTGAACCATTACCTAATAATGGTGAAAGTGGACAGATATCCATGAATGCAAGCATCCCTCGACTGAAGCATGACCTAAGAATCATGTTTGCAATAGAAGCTTAAATTAGTGTGCATATAATACAAAACTTGGCAAAATTTGGATGTCTCTTACCATTTGAGTCTGAAATATTACAGAAGAATGTTCAAAATTCTTGTCTAGTTCACTTGAAAGGAGATAGGTTCTTAGTTGGAAGAGAGGAAAGAAATGGAAACAAACATAGGAGGGAAGAATTATCAATACCTATATATGATGAATAATCAGCCAGTGTAGGCAATGGTAAGGCCAGTCTAACACTTTTATTCAAGTCCATATCAGAAAATTGGCACACTAGTGTCAGTGAACATAGGTCATTTCTAGCCCTATATTCATGTCAATCATAGGAAATATAGAAGTCAGATCTGGTGCAAAGCAGTGCCATCAACCAAGATCCTACACTCCCACTTATGGACAAACTTGCATATGTCACTAAATGCCCTGCATCATTAAGAATAGGAGGATCACATGCAAATTGAAGTGCCTCTCACCTTAAATGCAATCTAGGATATGCATTGCCTCAAAAATGGCCATCATAAATGCTATAAGGAGGAATGGTCCTCTCTCTATCTAGTTCAAGGTGAGCAAATTTACAAGCTAGGGCATTTTGCAGCTCTTTATCCTTTGCCACTTTGACCTTTTACTACTAATTGCTTGGTTTTCCCTACTGTGTGAGTTTATCTTATTTCTAAATAAAAACTTCAGATCAATGCAAAAATATCCCCGAATGCTATTAAACCATGTTGTGATATATAGTCAAAGAATCTTGGCTTCCTGCTTAATATCAAAAATATAATACTCTGAATTATCTTGGAGATGAGAAAAATGTAAGCAATAGTCCACTAACTAGCCTAGACATGATAGCAGTGAAGGAGCAGTAATATTTTTAGGAAAGCCTTGGTCATACCCAAATTGCTGGAAAAATTGATGTGAATTATAAGATTTTACAGCTAAGAGTACCCCTTAGTGAAGTGGAAGTACCCCATATGCTTTTGGAGATAATAGAAGATGAGCTACAACTGCTATCATGTTAGAATTAGAAAGAGTGTATGGGTGAGCTCGCCACTCAAAAGTTCAAGGATCCTGCATATACATCGTAACCTCTTTGGAAAAATTAGGGAAAGTAATCATAATTGAAAATCTCATTAACAAAAATCTACCATAATTGGCATAGCTTCTTGATATCATCATTAGGCTTTGACTCTGTATATGTCCTCTAGAAGTGAGCATAAATTCAAGCATAAAGAAAATGGATGGAAAACCTAGTGAAGAGTTTCCTGGTCGTGTAGGGCTATCCACTATTGCTCTGAGACCTACATATATTGAATCTAGCATTGCAGGAGCTAGAGAAACTTTTTGTCTATTCACCATCCTACATGCCATTGCAAATGTCTTTGTGTGAATGTACTATCTGTGGTGCAACATAATGAAATGGCAAAGCCACAAGCAAATAAAAGTAGCAAAATAAGTCTCAGGGCTAAATTATGGAAGGTTGTCCCTGTGTCATACATAACTCGATCAAATCTAGTTGGCTCACTCGTTAGAGTTCTCTAAGAAAAGAAAAGTTCAATCCAATAATCAAAATACACCCACTTCTGATTATTCTGAAACAACATCACCATCCAATCATAAATTCTAAAGAGATCATGCAAAGTGTACCTATAGTCAAGGCTCATATGGCAATTAGTAGGGATATATTTATTATAAAAACTCTTGAGTATAGGGATCGTAGCTAGCTATCTTATGTCTCATAAAGAAATACTGATTTCACCATACGAAGTGTGGAAGATATTTATAGTGTGATTCTATATCTCAATCAGGCTACAAAAAATTCCTGATCTCATGCATACTATTCTTTGGATGATATCACTCCTCCTAAAATGCCAAGACCCACAAGTTGAGCTGAAAATTGAGATACTACATCATCAACCCACTCAGAATAATTTGGCAAAACTACTTCTACTCTAGTGAGTGAGAAGGATCATCCTCAAGCAGGTGAATGGCTGTTCAAGATACAAAATCCCACGATTTTTGGCAAATGCTTGTTGCCTAAAGTTTCCAACTAGTTCCAACTTGTCCGCCCCATTAGCACATGGCATCCCCTTTTTGAGAAAATGAGCAAAGGGATGGTAATTATCAAACCTTACTCATTTTTAATACTCCTAAGATTGATTCACAATGACCATTTCATCATCAGTTCCAAAGACGAGAATAAAGTGTGGTAAAACCAAACTATCTTCTTTCTTGTTTCAAATTCTCTCAATCTCAAAAGGCTCCATAATACATTCAAAAGGAAAAGAGAGGAAAACAAACTAAAAAAATGGAGAAAAGAAGCTATTATAATATAGCAAGAAAGAAGTAACGGACCCCACCTGTTGGACACTTGCAAATGCAACAACGTGAGATCAAATACTCACTATTGTTCACATCCACTTCTCTTGCCAAGAGAACTCATGAAGTCGATGCGAAGGGAACACTTTGTTTGAATAGATTTTGTAATCCAACTCTAGCTTTAAGTTTGACAAGAATTAGAGTTGAACTTTGAGTCTAATTTGTGATGGGTTGGGTCCAATTTGAAATAAACATGGATTGAAACTTGAGGACCAAACACTAAATTAGCTTGCAGCAATCGATCACTTGGTAAACCAATTGATCAGTTTTGATGGGCTAGAACCAACAAAAGCTCTCTGCTGATCGACTAGCTCTAATAAATTGAGACTAGCGTGACATCTCAGCCTGTCAACCAATTTCTCAATCGGTCATCGATTTGGGTCAAGATCTATAGATCTGGAAATAGATCATCTCCAAATTCAACAATAATTAATAGGATTTTTGGTTAAAGGGATTGTAATCTTGAAATATATCAATGAGCGACCTAAATTTGAGATCTAATTATCAAAAAAAGAAAATACAATCACATCAAATATCAACTTTGAATCAAGCAATGATTCAATTTGAAGATCCTCTCAATCTTATAAAAGCATGCAAAGAACAACATGAATTCAAATGAATTTTGGACGAATTTGAGCATGAAATTGGGACAAAAATTAGCACAAATTAGATATTAGAAGACATCATCAAGGAGGAGATCAAGGGAGCATCATCAAGAGAGCGAGAAGTAAAGTTCATATTCTTTCTTTGTCGTTTCCATTTTATTTCCTCTTCCTCCTTTGTCTCCTGTGAGATCCTTGCTGCCCCCCATGCTTGCTACCACCTGTGGCCTCACTCACCTCCAACCGCCATTCCTATCTTGCCAAAACTGTATCTGCCATGTTTTCCTATTCACAAAACACTTGACTATCTAAGTTTAAGTAACCAAACTCGATGGAGCAGTCTCTTGAACAACATCACGAGCTCCTCTTTTGCTCCACCAACACCGTAGCTACCCACTGCCCTATATCCTCCCGTGTACCGATGGATCCCCACCACATTGCAAGCTCCCCCTTGGCTCAATCACTACCATGACCATTCATGGTCCCACATCCACCACAATGTCATCTTCACCAACTTGAGAATCTCAAATCCCGAGGCCCTCCATGGAAATCTCTAAAGAGAAAGGAAAGGAGATGATGAAGAAGAGAGATGAAGAGAAAAGTTATTTATGAGAACCCATGTGGACTGACAATAGAACAAGAATAAATAAAATAAAATACACCCTCACAATCAACTTAGGACCAGCCTGTAAGCTCAACCAAAAAGTCAACTAGTCTATGAATAGCATGCAAGCTCATCGGAAAATCAACTCTAACCAAGGGTCAACTTGTAGTCTCATCCAAAAGTTAATTTGATCAAGAGTCAGTCTGTGAGCTCACCCAAAAGTCAATTCGGACTAAAAGTTAGCTTGCTAGCTTGCTTGAATATCTATTCAGATTAAAGGCCAGCCTATAGCTCACCTGAATGTCTATTCAGACTAAAGATCAACCCATGGGTGCTCCTAAACATCTCTTCAGACTAAAGACCAACTTGCAAGCTCACCCAAATGTCTATTCAAACTGAAGATCAGTCTATGGGCTCTCCTAAATATATATTTAGACTAAATGCTAGCCTACAAGCTTACCTAAATATCTATTTGGACTAAAGGCAAGTTTGTGGGCTTGCCTAAATATCTATTTGGACCAAAGGCTAGCCTGCGAGCTCAGCTAAACATCTATTCAAACTAAAGGCTAGCTTGTGGGCTCCCTTGACAGTCTAAATTGCCTAAAGACCAGCTATCAACTTGCTTGAAAGTAAAAAATGTCTCTAGGTTAGCCCGCGGGATCACTTAAAGTCATTATAATAGTTTGAGTGCTCTCAAACAAAAATTGATAAACATAAAATTAATTAAATAACTTAATTACATTGAACTCAAGTCAATTTGGCTAAAATAAATAAACAAAACCAAATTGACTTCAACAAAATACCAAATAAACTCAAATGAACAAAAATAAGTGGACTGAAAATGGTCTGGATGTGCAAAAAATCTCTTCGTTGATCGATCAGTACCTTCAACTAGTCAACCAATTCTGATGAACCAACACTAAAAACATTTTTGTCGAATGATCGGTATCTCAACCATTCATCCAGTTTCAATAAACAAGAAATGAGACCCCCTCTCGATCATATAACTAGTACCCCAACCAGTAATCCACTTTAGTCAGAATACTGATGGCTTCAATTTAGATTTAGTCCAAATCAGGTCAAGTCTTGATTAACCCAAACCTGAATCAATTCAGGTTCAAATCAAGTCAACAAAGAATCAAAATAAAGTTTGAATTAATCTCCAATTGAGTCAAATGATATTCAAACTAAATCAAAATAAATTTGAATTGAACTCTAATTGAGTCAATCCATAATAAATTCAAAATGAAATCTGATTGGGTCAAATGATATTTGAGCTAAGCGACAACAAGTTTGAATTAAACTCCAAATTGAGTCAAACACCATTCAAACTAAATTAAGACAAGTTCAAGTTGAATTCTAATTGAGTTAAGCCACATTAAAATCAAATCAAAATGAATTTGAATTGAATTTGAACCAAGTCCCAACTGGGTCAAGCCAAGTTCAAAACAAGTCACAATCAGGTTGAGCCAAGTTCAAACCAAGTCCCAACCAGGTCAAACAAAGTTTGAACCAAGTCCTGACTGGGTCTAGCAAAGTTTGAACTATGTTCCAAATGGGTCAAGTCATGTTTGAACGAAGCCCCAACTAGGTCAAGCTAAGTTTGAACCATGTCCCAGCAGGGTTAACCCAAGTTCGAACCAAGTCCCAACTGGGTCAACCCAAGTTCAAACCAAGTCCCAACTGGGTCAACCCAAGTTCAAACTAAACCCAACAAAGTTAAGCCAAGTTTGAAGCAAACTCAATCAGGTCAATCCAAGTTTGAACTGAACCATAATCAGGTTAAATTGATCTCAAGTTAAAATTCAAACCAAGTTCAAACCAAACCCTAATCGTGTTAAGTCAAGTTCAAGCTTAACCCCAAATTAGGCGAAGCCTAGCACAAACTAGAACTAAAATAGGTCAAACTTGAACCAAAAATAGGTCAAAATCTGAAATAGAAATAGGTCAAAACCTGAATCAAAAATAGATTAAGACTTAAACCAGAAATAGGTCAAAACTTGAACCAGAAAGGGGTCAAAAACTGAACCAAAAATAGGTCAAAAATCTGAATTAGAAATAAGTCAAAACTTGAACCAAATACGAGTCAAAACCTAAACCAGAACAAGTCAAAAATGAACCTAAACCAAGTCAAATTAAACCAACTTAAACTTGAACTCATATCCATTAAGGATCTATCAAGAACCCGTCAAGGGTTGGATCCAACATCCATTAAGGATCCATCAAAGACCCATCAAGGGTTGGACCCAATATCCATTAAGGATCCATTAAGAACTTACTAAAGTTGAATCCAACATCCATTAAGGATCCATAAAAAACCAATTAAGGATTGGATCCAATATCCATTAAGGATCCGTTAAGAACCCAATCAGGGTCAAACCTAAAATCCATTAAGGATTCAATAGGAACCCAATTGGGATAGGGTCCAAGATCAATTAAGGTTAGTCAACAATAAACTCAAAGCCATCAACAACATCTCAAATTTGATCATCAACAAGCCAAGAAAGCCCATCAATTATCAAATTGAAGATGATTAGCACAAATCAAGGCCATTAATCATTCCTTCAAATCAAACTAAACTAAGAAAGGCTTGAACTAACTTAGTCAGATAGCCAGACGCCTTATTCTAACAAAGTCAACCAACAATACACTCAAAGCTGTCAATCATACTTCAAAGCTAGTCAACCCCAAAAGTTATTGATAATGCTCCTTTAAAGCCAGTCAACCCTAAAAGCCATTGATGGTGCTCTGTTCAAAGATAGTCAACCCCAAAAGTCATTGATGATGCTCACTTCAAAGCTAGTCAATGTCAAAAGCCAATAATGACACTTACTTCAAAGCTAGTCAGCACCAAAAGCCATTGATGTTGCTCCCTTCAAAGCTAGTCAACCTCGAAAGTCATTGACGAGGCTCACTTCAAAGCCAGTCAATCCCAAAAGTCATTGATGGCACTCCCTTCAAAGCCAATCAACCCCAAAAGTCATTGATGATGCTCCCTTCAACCCCAAAAGCTATTTATGATACTTAATTCAAAGCTAGCTAAACCCAAAAACAATTGATGACTCTCCCTTCAAAATTTGTTAACCCTAAAAGTGTTGATGATGTTCCCTTCAAAGCTAGCCAAATCCAAAGGTTGTTGATAATGCTATAAGCCAAGCCAGCTATCACATATGTTAGCATGTTGTCAATATCCATCAAAGATCAACTCAAGACCTATCCGAGGCAAATTCTACTCGATCAATCACATAGGAGCCAGATAGCAGCAAGCATCAAGCTTCTTTCCCACTTCATCTTTCCTATTTACATACTTTCCATAATTACATATTTAAATTCATTGCAAAGTGAGGGTATGCCCTTGCTTAAGCCACGTACCCTCTCTCAAATCAATCAAATCATGTTTTCTTCTTTCTTTTGTGTTCCTATTTGATTAGCTAGGTTTTTTGCTTTAAGATGTTTCTAACAATAGGATAATTAACAGTAGGGGTTTGTTCCTATTGGAAGTCATATTTTCACAATACCTGAATGCATACTCAAACTATCATACATATTTTTTCAATTTGTTATTTCAAGATTACTTCCCAAGGTCTTAGCTATCGGGGGCCACCGATTTTTATCCCACATGCACCTCTTAACTAACACAAGACTATGGGGAATGTTTGTTTGGACTACTAGTTCCTTAGCCTCAAATTTAGTAGGGTGAAATCATTTAGCCTCTTTATGGGAAATCAAGGCACAACTCATTTGCTTTTGAGGTGGGTGTTACAAAGATCCAGCCAAGAAGTAGTTCACCTTAGATCCCACCCTATGTCCAAGATATTACAAATTTGATACTCACATAGAGGGGACCTGCAAGGTCTCTACTTGGCCAAAAGTGGCTTGACTTAGGTTTATCTCACAACAGTTTTGACTCAACAATATAGTAAAGAGAGAGATAGCCATTGGGTAGATTATGGACACCCAAAATTTGAAAAACTAAAATCTCCAAAATTAAATAAATGCAAAACTTCACTTAGTGAAAAGAAGTCATTATGGTCACCATTATGTAGGTCTTCTTAGGTATCAAGGTTTGCTAATGTGAAGTAGTGGCCTTGATCTTATTGCATTTGAGATCCAAACACACTCTCACTTACTTTGAGAATTGTGCTTTTGGCCTACAAAATGCCCCATGTCTCTGGGAGGATTTGTAGGGATCCTCTTCACCAAGCATAGAATGTATTGGTATTAGTGGCTTTCAATTTGTTTCCACATGTACCTACAAAAAAGTAGAGTCATCATTTTGTAGGTCTTCCTTGAAATTAGAGTTTGTTGATGAGAAGTAGTGGTCTTGACCTTGTTTAATTTAGGGACCAAACATGCTTGTACTTACTACAAGAATCACACATCCAACTACAAGACACATGATGTCTCTATGAGGATTTGTGGGGATCCTCTTCATCAAGCATGGGATGTACCTACCTTAGCAGCTTTCAATTTGTTTTCACATGTACCCACAAAATGCTAGAGATCTCTTGAGGTTTTGATTGCAAAATCACCCCTAGAGATAAATAATGAATAATTAGTGGGAGCTTACCTTTTAGGTGGTGGAACTAGATGCAATGAGTTTTAGTTGATTCCTAGATCCTAGCTTGTAACCTAGTGTGACAAAAATGAAAGAAATTGATGTTGATGATGTAAGGATAAATGAAATTATGGAGAGAAAAGTGATCCTATCAATGGCCATGTGACCCTTCACCTCCCTAAAAACCTCATGAGAAACACCTCCATTAGAGCCCTAATGACCAACCGGATTTTGAGAGTAGGAAAATTTTAGGGTTTATAGCACTAAGTTAATAGAACACCAATGAAAAGTTGATATTTTCTAGATGACTTTCTAGTGATTTGTGGATGAGGATGAGTTTTTTGATTGAAAACATCATGTCCAAAATAACAAAACTCAGTTGTATTTATAGAGAAGCTTAGAGTTGGACGCCTTATAAGAGGCTTCAAATGGAGCAAAGGCACCAGTGATCTGACGCCCAGCACATGGGTGCTAGTAGACTAGTGCTTGGGGCCCAATGAGCACCAGTCCACTAGAGCCTGGCCCGATTCCCAACATTGTAATTTTCAGCCAAAAAGGTAAAAAAAAAAAGTGGTTTTTTGCAGAAATATCCATAATCTTTTAACACTCGCAAAGTAGTCCACAATACTTGATCAATGGTCCAATCAACTTGATTTTTCTCAATGAAATATAAGCAAATAAATCATAAAACCAATCATCAAAATGTACGCTTTAAATCAAACCCAACATTTGCTAAAGTCTTGTTGTTATTTTGCAAATAGACACCTAAATTTAAACATTTACAAATAAGTCTATTATAACATGATTTTGTCATGGACACCTTTAATGTATTTTAAAAATCAAAATTTAAGAATTTTATAGAATAAAGGTTTGGTTTTTTGTAAATAAACTCTTGAAATGTGTAATTTTATAAACAAATCCTTAGAAATTATGAAACTATGGATAAGTCAAATTTGAAAGATTAAAAGAACATTTTTCTTATAAATAAAATTCAAGATAATTTAAACATGATAAAGTTAATTACAATATGGCTATTTTACAAATGCACTCAAAAATTACAAAAACCTATGTACTAATCCATATTGCCAAAAGGGTCAGTGAGGTCAATTCAGGGTCAAATGAAAGAGTTCAAACATTATGAAAAGAAGGATGTCTATAATTGCAACACCAAAGTGCTTGAAACAAGGGGAGACATTTTTCTCTTGATATAGAGAGGAAACAACTCAATGCAGCAATTCAGCCTATCAAGTTCTATAGTACCTTCACCAAGGTTGGGGTCTCCATCTCCATGATAGCTCGGATCTTCTAGAGGTTGGCTTTTATTCCCCTCTCAAATATGAGGTAGCCAACAGGCTTTCCCAAGGCAACACCAAAGAAATATTTCTCTAGGTTCGTATGGTAGCATTAGAGTGTATTAAATATCTCCTCTAGTCATTAGGATGATTTGCAGTATGGCGACTCCTCACCAGTATATCATTAACATAGCTCTCAATGTTCTGACCAAGCTAGGGTTTGAATACCCATTTGACCATGTGCTGGTAGGTGGCACTTGCACTTTTCAATTTGAAAGGCAATGCAATATAACAATAGATAACTTGGTTAATCATGAATGAGGTTTTTTCATCCTTAGGATGCATCTAAATTTGATAGTTTCTAGAGAATGCATTGAAGAAGTTGAGTAACTAATGGCCCCTAGTGGAATCCATGAGCTAATTGATTATTGGGAGAGGATAGTTGTCCTTTAGGTAGGCTTTGCTGAGGCTGGTGAAGTCCATGCATGTGCACCATTTCTTATTAACCTTCTTGATCATGACCACATTTGCCAACCATTTAGATACATGACCTCCCTGATGAATCCCCCACCGAGTAGCTTGTTCACTTCTTCAGAGATAGCCTTCTGCCTTTCATGTGCAAAATGCCTTTTCTTCTGCTTCACTAGCTTGCACTCTTCGTCAACCAATAACTCATGCTGAGGTACTGAAGGGTCTATCACTGAGAGATCTTTTGATGACCAGAAGAAGACATCGTGCCTCCTTTTTAGCACCAATTTGAGTTCAAGCCTCAATGACTCAGATAGCTCCAAATTGAACTTTACTATGCTTCCTAGTTTTTTTATCTAGTATAAAGTTCACTAATTGCTTAGCGACTTTGTCATCTTGGTCTTTGTTTTCTTCAACTACTCAACCTTTTTCTTTTTCATCCATAGCTTCCTCCAAGCAAGTTGGATAGCATGTTCTAGCAAGGAATTTTTCTCCCTTTGCCTCTCAAAGACTTGCTTTCATTGGGAACTTCATGGGCAGCTCATATGTGGATATTGTGGTTAGAAGTTTGTTCAAGGTAGGTCATCCAAGCATGGGATTGTACATCAAATAGGTTCAGACCACCACAAACCTTGTGAGTACAATGGAGATTATCGAAGCTTGCCCATCAATTAAATAGCAACTCTGTTATTCCCACTAGTCATAGAGTCATTGATAAATCCTTTAAGGACTCTAATATATGGTTTTAGCTTCTCTTTTGTTTCCATTTTAATATAAGCTAGAGTAAACACAATATTTTTTGAGCTCCCCATATCCACCATGATATGTTACATATTGTACCCATCTACCACAATAAATATTACTAGTGTATCACCATGAGTAACACAATTAGTATCAAGAGTCTTAATGGAAAGAACTATACCATTTGAGCTTCCTCCTTGCTTTGCTTGCTTGACCCTCTCTTGCCCCTTAATGATGGATTGGTGCTTTTTAGATGTTGAGGTGTTCCTTCAGTGTACTAGTCCAATGAAGATCATGTTCAACTTATCCTAGACTAGTGGGTTCTAGAGCTTAGGATTTTGGTACCTTTGGGGAAATATTGGACATTGAGGTTCATGAGGATGGTTCTCATATTCTATGCAGTCTTCATTTCTCTTCTTGCCTCCTCGAATGTATTCCCTAAGGTGATTTTGTATTAACCTTTTAATCTCCATCTTCAAGCTTTGACATTCTTTTGTGTCATGACCCTAATCCCTATGGAACCTAAAATATTTTGTGGTATCCAACCTTGAATGGCACTCTTGGCAAAGTCTTGGTGAACTTTTGAAGTAGTCTCTATGATCAATTTGTGCTAGCAGCTCAATTTTACATTGGTTCAAGGGGGTATGTATTTACAATTCCCCTTGACACTCCCTATGCTCATCTTGGCGTATCTTATTCTTAATTCTTGCTTTCTTAGTATGCTCCCTCTTTGACTTGTGCTACCCTCATACTCTTGCCGAGCTGCCATAATCTCCTCAATGTCAATGTGTCCTTTTACTTGTTGTATGAACTCCACTAGTGTCCATGGTGGTCACCAAGACATCTTATAGGCAACTCAACTTTCCTTGATGTTGTTTATTGATAGAACCAAGACTACCAACATGCCAAGCTTGGTAGCTTCCACCTTGGGTTATTAAATCTTGCCAAGTACTACTAAAATGTTTCCCCTTCCTTTTGCTTTATAGTAAGTAATGTGGATGGGTCTTTCCTTTGAGGCACGAGCATGATGAATTAATTAATTAATTTGTCAACTTTCTCATCAAATGTTGTTATCTACTTCTATGGTAGGCCAAAGAACCATACCATCGTCAAGGCTTATAGGGTCATGGGGAATGCCTTATGCATGGTTGTGTCCCACAAGAACATATTTGAGCATTAGTGGCACTTCAAAAACCCACTAATAATCAAGCACTAGCAAAATAATTCCAATGCTTTTCAAATATTGCAGAAAAAAGTATCACAAAATTTTTTGACACATCTTATAGCACTGGAAGAAGTGCCAACCAACAATAAATGACCTTTGTTGGCACTTAGGATAATTATTGTCAACCCTTATTATGAAGTGCCAAAAACATTTTTCGGCCAATGCGTCTGATGAAACATTGTTAGAGCTTCCATTAAAGTATCAAAAAAAGGTGTCTATCAGAACTTCTAATGAAGCGTTGGTAGTAACATAAACCTATTGCAATTAGTAGTTACCATAAGTCAATTCAAAAAATTTACATCCAATAAGTATATTAAACAAACAAAGATTTTACTTTTATTCCAATAATCAAATATAACGATACAAAATCACACCCAAATTTAAGAATCAAATCCAAAATGGCATCCAAACAGTCATATGTACATAATCCAAAATGACATCTAAACATTCAAAGAAAATGTCATTATCTACACCTACATTTGACTTCCCAAAGCCCTGTCCTTCCTATTGTGTTTTCTCCGGTACCTTTGAATCCCATGAATATGAAAATAAACCATTAATTCTTGTAAAAAATTACATAAAACCAAATCTATGGAAGCCAATATTAAAAACTAATTAACACAAGAGTCTCACACATAATCTCCCATATCCTTTCCGTGTCCCTACACACATGACCTCATGTCCTTCCTAATTCCCTAGTTGTGATGCCTCTGACCTAGCATAGTATTATCCTCAGACACTTGTGCTCCACTGGCCTATCAGGCCCCAAGGTTTTGTTTTTCTCTATTTCCTAGGAAAAGGCCTTGTTATTGGGTCTATAGCAATTATCATATTTAACCCTGTCTCAATTATCGCACTTTGTTGATATAGGACTAAACATCACACTACAGTCACATCAGGCCTTGGTCCCACATAGCCTATTGGTCTATAGCTAGAGTCATGGGCTCATAATATCCCCCTTAAGGGACTTAACATCCTTACTGAGTTAGCCCACATCATTAAAGGAGTGGCATGGAGTGGCTCTAATACCACACTATATCATACCTCCAAACAAGCATGATATTGTCCTTGGACACCTGCGGCCCACTAGCCCACAGGGCCTAGGATTTTATTTTTCCTAATTTTCTGGGGAAAGACTTCAATATTGGGTCTATAGCAGTCATCATTTTTAAGCAAGTCTCAACCCTCGCACTTTATCGATGTGGGAGTAAAGATCACACTTTAATCACACCAGCCCTTGGTTCCACACAACCCACTAGCTTATAGCTAGAGTCATGGGCCTCACACTAGCCCCATTCCTTCTCCTGCTTCACAGTGTCCTCCCCTTGCTTTCCCATTCACTTCTCATGTCTCTACCCCCATGGCCTTGTGTCCTTACCTCTAGACACTTTCTTGCTTTTTCTTCCCTTTTTGTATTCCTAAACTCATGCCTTCCCCTTATTTCTAGTAATTTTCTCATATCTTTACCCTTGTATTATCACACTAACAATTTTTTGTGTTTTATTAAAATACCTACAACTATCGACGCTTTTTGAAGCATCATATGCTACTTATTGGAGAAACCTTACTTTTGTGATATCCATTTGATATCATGACAATTTGGAACATTGCCACATGATCTATTAGATGTATTCAATCATAATTTTCATAACAAGATTGTGTGAAGTTCGATTATGGTGGCCTATGAACTCTATAAAGAGGGAGACATGCATGTTTTGATTTTGATGCCAAGGGATTTGTAGTTGGTGGTATCATGGTGCAGCCGTGTGACAGTTCACTTCTCCTTTAGTCATATTACAAAAGTGTTTACGGTTGTATTTGCTGATGTTGATGGTGCCACTGTTGCAGGTGAGGAAGCAAATGAGCCACAAAGGTGAATGAGCTTCCTTGAGATTATTCTATTAATCAAAATTATCATAGTACTCACATAAATTGAGGGTGAGAGGTGCAAAGTTGCTTGACTGGTCAGAAGAGGAATCAAAGACTGATGGTTATTACTTTTCATCTTGAATTGATTTATGACATAATTTCTGACATACAAGCTAATGTTGTAATTTGTGAGAGAAAATAATTCATTTACGACACTCATTGTCAACATATATTGAATTTATTATAAACTAATGATCAATAAACAATTTGTTCATGATATTAATTTTTAATCATTTTAAACTCAAACTATGTAATTATAAGCTGAAAAAAATGAAAAATTTCCTGCTTACATATTTCTTATTTTTATTTTAAAATGTTCTCTTTAACTAATCAAATGAAAGAAATTGATATTCAATTTCATTCTATTTTTCACTTTAAAATGAAACTAATAAGATGCATATTCATTAGCAAAAAGAAATTCAGCATAGTTGAATATAGATCATTGTTGTACATGGATGACTATCTCTCCTTGATGATATATTAAGTGATCAAGTAGCAATTCGAAATAATTAGATATGTATAGAGCGAAAGTGAAGTCGTTGATTGAGACAACCAACCAAGGCAACTAAGGGCAGAGTTCTGAAACTAACCACCTATATTAGAAGAACCAACAAATCCGAGCTCAAAGGGTAGGTTACAAATAAAAGTATCCAACCTGAGAGTTTGCCAATATACCGAGCCACCATAAATTCTGTCACTTCAGATGTGAATAAGCTCATGAGAAGGATCAACCATGTTCCAAACTTTGGCTGAAACTAAATTTACTAGATTTAGTCTATTGACACTGAGAATTAGCGAAATGGTTACCTGAGATCACAAGATTTGGATATACCAAATCCCCAAGAGCACTACAAATCACAAGACAATTAAAGAAGTAAGGGACTAATGCTCGAATTTGGATTACATCTAGACTCTGAAGAGTAGATTTAACTTGAGCGATGGAGTTATCATTAGTGGAGAGTTTTCGGCAGTCTTCCTAATAGTTATTATTTTTACAAATTTGAGGGAAGGATGGCTTAACAAATTAAAATCTCAAGGAGCCTCTCAAACCAAAATCGGTGGTAAGTTGGGCTCCATCAACAATGGTTCTTTCATTGAGATCTGCTGTGTCAGTCTTCCTTGCAAATCTAGAGAATGCCAACGGTCCTCTTGCCATGCCTCCTAGAGCAACATGACCTTCATCATCAAAAAATTCTACTGGGGAGTAGATGCCCCTAATGCTAGTGGAATTGCATAATTTATCTAACATACTGGAAGAACTGATCTAGTGAGCTAATTCAGTAGTCCAAATGCCTCAACAAGCTCAGGCACCTCCTCTTTAAATAGTACTTGAAATACCATCAGGATTGTCCAACTTGGTGAGCCATTAGAAATTTCAAACTTTGGTAGTAGTAGTCTAGCAGATGAATCAACTCCTTGAGGTTCAAGCACAAGCAATGTAGAATCTTTAGGCTCAACAACTGTAGAGTCATGCGGTGTCGACTGCAGCTCCTCCTTTTTGATATCATGCCTTGAGGGAATATGATAGGTATGGCCCCACATATGATCTGATCAATAGGGCCACGTACCACACACAAGCCTTAGTCAGATTTGCCCAAGGCACTTAGAGGGAGGTTATTTCACATTCAATCTGAGAACTTCTTGGAGCACTGGCTCATCCATCTTAGGTGAGATACGATACTCCTCTAATATCAGAGGTACTATACTCTTCTACGCAGCCAAAGTTTCAACAGTCCCCCTACATTGTGTATGATGGCATAAAGGATCTTGTGGATCATGTTAGCACTTTTAAGAATGCTAAGATTTTACAAATAGAATGGGATTCAACCATGTGCAAGGTATTTCCTATGACTCTGTAAGGCCTGACCCAAGGCTGGTACTCTAGACTACTGAGATACTCCATTACCTGCTTTGACTATTTGGTGGATAGATTCATATAGTAGTTTGTCTTGCTAGTACCTCAATGGAAAGATCCCTCCACTTTATTGGCACTAAAAAGAAAGAAGGTGAAAGTATGAGAGAATGCTTAGCTCAGTTCAACAAGGCCCAACTTGAGGTTACTGGGCTTGATAGTTCCATTGCCCTTGTAGCTGCAATCTATTAGGTTAGACAGCCTTGGTTTACTTATGAGATGGCTCACTAAGCTCCCAAAATCCTCACAGAGTTTATCTAGTTAACCCAAGAATACATTGATGCCGGAGAAGTAATTACAGTAAAGAGAGAATCAGAGAGTTCTAGCAAACTGAAGAAAGAGGCTTAGGAAATGAAGCTCCCCAAGCCAAAGAAATAGAGGATCGGATGGAGGGACTGCAACCCAAAGAATGAAGGCCCAAGTTCATGATGGCAAGATCAGTTGGCATTGTAGTAGATGCCCTCTTGAACTAATGATCTCAGATATGGTTCTAAACTCAATTTGAACATTGACTACTTTTATGATGACCATCAACTAAGGAAAATGCATAACCAATCCTTCCTCTGAGATGATGGTGTATTTTGAGGTGGATATGCTTTTATTTGATGCCATTTGATGCTTTTATCTGCAAAGGAGAAGATAATTGATTAGTCTTCAATTGTATTGCTACCTTGTCAATGCCTCTATTATATTATATAGGTTTCTATACTTAGAGGAGAAGTCAAGTCCCACTGGGCATATCAAAATTTGTGGGATTAGGATTGATGGTATAGTATGATGAAAACCCCGGGGAGTGACCTCGAATCACAAATCAAAGTGTATAGTTTGAGTGTGCAAATTAGGTATTATGGGAGCATTGATTTCCAATAGGTGCAAGCCCCTATTGTTAATAACTCCGACAATTATCAGGAATTTCCTATAGTGAGAAAATCTAACTAATCAAATAAAGACATAAAAGAAAAGAAGAAAGTATTATTTGATTGATATGGGAGAGATACATGGCTTATGCAAGGGCATACCCTCACTTTACAAAAAATTTATAATCATGAAAGAATGTAAAATGAGAAAAGGAAATGGGAAAGAAGTCTTGATGTGCATTGCTGCCCCACTCCTGCATGCTAGACCATGTGGACTTCAGCTCAGACAGGTTTTGACTCAATTTTTGGTAGATGTTGATGACTGATTTGGCTGCATCATCTGGTGGGACATAAAAAAAGGATAGAAGATGTGTGAAGTGTTTCCAATAACTTGAGTATTGAAGATTACTTCTTTTAATGGTGTTACTAATAGTTTGTCGGGTGTAGCATGTAGTATTTTCAATAGTTTCGAGGTTTGGTGATAACTTCTCTTAGTTGAAGTGTTTCTATTAGCCTAGTGGTGCTAGTGATAACTTCTCTTAGTTGAAGTATTTTCATTAGCCTGGTGGCATTGGCAATAACTTTTTTTAGTTGAAGTATTTTCATTAGCCTAGTGGTGTTGGTGATAACTTTCATGGTTCAAGTGTTTCCATTAGTTAATAAGGCATTGGCGATAACTTCATTTAGTTTGAAGTATTTTCATTAGCCAATGAGGCATTAGCAATAATGTCATTTGAGATAAAGTGTTTTCGTCAGCCAATGAGATATTGTCGATAACTTCATTTAATTTAATGTGTTTCTGTTAGCCAATGAGGCATTCATTATAACTTCATTTGGGTTGAAGTATTTTCATTAGTCAATAAGGTGTTGTAATAACTTCATTTGGTTTGAAGTATTTTTGTTAGCCTAATGGCATTGGTGATAACTTCTTTTGGTTGAAGTGTTTCCATTAACCAATGAGACATTGATGATAACTTCCTTGGTTGAAGTGTTTTTGTTATCCAATGAGACATTGGTGATAGCTTTATTTGGTTGAAGTGTTTCCATTAGCCAATAAAGCATTGGTGATAACTTTCTTAATTGAAGTGTTTTCATTAGCCAATGAGGCATTGGTGATAACATTATGTAGTTGAAATGTTTCCATTAGCCAATAAAGTGTTGGCAATAACTTTCTTGGTTGAAGTGTTTATGTTAGCCAATGAGCCATTGGTGATAACTACTTTGAGAGTGGTAGCATTACCTATTGCTTGTGAAGTTGGAGATAGGCTTGGAGTGCTATCAAAGACTTTTGTAGCACACTCAGTTGGACTCAATTTGAACTAGCTTAGTTCTATTTGAGACTATTTTAGTTCAAGCCAGGTTGATAACATCACCCACTGCTTTAGGGGTCGGGCATAGCCTTGGAGTGCTATCAAAGGCTTTCATAGCATACCTGGTGGGACTCCGTTTGGTTTAGTTTAGTTCTATTCAAACTTGTCCAGGTTAGAATTGACTTGTGTTCTGGTTCAAGTTTGAGTTTAGCTTGACCTGACTTGGGGTTAATTTGAACTTAATTTAACTCAGCTAGGGTGTGGTTTGAACTTGGCTGAACCTGATTGGATTTGATTTGAACTTATTTTGGCTGAGTTGGGTTTGGTTCATCCCAATTGGGTTTGAGTTTGAACTTGACTTACCCCGGTTGAGCTTAGTTCGAACTTGGCATGATCCGATTGGGACTTAGTTCTTGACTTGGCTTGGTTGGAACTTGGTTTGACCCTATTACATTTGGTTTAAACTTGACTTGAATTCATCTTGATTTGATGGTTTGACCCAAGTATAGTTTGACTCATTTTAGAGTTCAATTTGAATTTGCTTTGACTTGATCCCCTATAGTTTCAATTTGAAATTGCTCTAATTTAGTTCGAATGATGCTTAACCCACTTTGGAGGTCTATTCAGACCTATTATGGCTTGGTTCAAATAGTATTTGATTCAATCAGCCTTCAACTTGAACTTTGTCATAATTTAATTTAATTTGAAATTATTTTGATTTGGTTCAAATATTTTTTTACTTGATTAGATTTTAATCCGAACTTGGTCATCATTCTAGGAAAACTTGGTTCGACTCCAAATTAACCCAGATTTGGGTTGATCAAAACTTGACCTGATTTGGACTAATTTTTTAATAGAAGTCATCAGTTTTCAAACTAAATCAGAGGATTGGTTGGGTACCATTGACTGATTGTGGGCTGTTTTGCCTATTTGGATCAATTTCAGTCCTCTTGCTTTGGTCCATTTGGGGTTGTTTGATGCTTTGTTAATTTGGTTATCGATTTTGGTTTGAGAGCCCTTCGATTATCATGATGTCTTTACAACAAGCTCTAGACTAGCCTATAGTCAAAATAGATGATTGCGAGCCTACAAGCTAACTTATAGATGTTTGGTAAGGCTGAAGGCTAACATATAGTCTAAATGATTGCGAGTCTGAAGATTGGCTTATGGACATTCGGTGAGCCTGAGAGCTGACCTATAATCCAAGTGATTGTGAGCTTGAAGGCTGACTTATAGATATTCGTCGAGCCTGAAGGCTAGCCTGTGGTCCAAATGGTTACAAGCCCAAGGGCTGGCTTATAGACATTTGGCGAATCCAAAGATTGGCCTATAGTTCAAGTGAACACAAGTCTGAAAGCTAGCTTATAGATATTCGATGAGTCCGAAGGTGACTATAGTCCAAATGATTGCAAGCTCGAAGGCTAGCTTAAAGATATTTAGCGAGCTTGAAGGTCAGCCTATAATCTAAACGATTGAGAGCTCAAAAGCTAACTTATAGACATTTGGTGAGCCCGAAGGTTGGCTTATAGTCCAAATGATCGTGAGCCTGAAGGCTAGTTTTAAATGTTCTTTGAGCCTGAAGGATAACCTATAGTCCAAATGATCATGAACTTGAAGGTTGGCTTATAAACATTCAGTGAGCTCGAAGGCTTGCCTATCATCCAAATGTTTACGAGCCCAAAGGTTGGCTTATAGGCATTCGGCGAGCCCAAGGCTAGCCTATAGTCCAAATGATTATGAGTCTAAAGCCTGGTTTATAGACATTCAGCGAGTCCGAAGGATAGCCTATAGTCCAATTATAAATTTTAATTGGTTCATTCCTTTTTTTTTGTTCTTGTTCTAGTTCAAGTGAGTCCTTGTCATCATATTTTCTTATTCTTCAAAGAACTTCATAGTGGACTTCAAAATCCAATTTTATCCATAAGGGGGGTGCCAAAATATATAAAGGGGGCTGCAGATGTTCACGGTGGTGGTGGGGATCTGCCGACATGCAAGGCCACAGGTAGGCATGATGGTGGTGGAGCTCGTTGATATGCAAAGGGCCGTGGGTGGCCATGGTTATGAAGGAGACATTTGTAGTGTGGTTTTGGCATCCAATCCTTTTTGGTTGGTTCGTTCAAACTCGAATGATCGAGTATCTTTAGTGAAGATGTACTACGATTGGAAGAGAGCGAGACTACAGGTGGCCACAAGCCTTTCAGGAGGAGGGAGTAATAGTAGCAGAGGTGTGAGAAAATAGAAACCTCACAGGGGATGAAAGAGAAGAAGGAGTAACAAAAGAAAAGACAAAGAAAGGATTGGAGCCTTACATCTTTTTGATTCCTTGATGATGCCTTCTCACTCTTCTCCTTAATGATGAAATCTCCTTCAAAATTTCTCCTTCAATTTGTTCAGAATTTGCCCAAGAGTTGGTATTAAATTCTCCCTCTCTCTTTGAAATTCGTGAGCTCTACCCTCTTTTTATAGGGTTAAGAGGATCTCTAATTTTGATTTTTGATTGATCTGATTTTGAGATCGGATGGATATATTCTTGCCATAAACCTCATATTTGAATATTTGACTAATAAATCCTTATATTACACTCCTTGATTGAAAATCCTATCAACTTTTTATGGATTTGAAGAGAATTTATTTTCATTTCTATAGATTGCACACAAACTGGTCGACTGGTTAGGGAACCGGTTGATCGACTGAGTAGTGGTCTGCACGACCCATCAAAATCGAGTGACTGGTATGATTCAGTTCAATATTTTGGCCCAAATTTTGAACCCTTTTCTATTTTAAATTGGACCCTACTCATCACGAGTTAGGTTTAAAGTCCAATCCTAATTTTTGTCAAACTTGAAGTCAGAGTTGGGTTACAAAATCTACTTAAACACTCACTGCTACCCTGCTTCCATGTACTTGATCGAGTGGAACTTGACTCGGAATAGGTGCTTGGTTTGATCTTTGTTGGATGTCAATAACTTTGCTTGATTTCAGGGTGTGGCTGACTACCTTGGCTTGTGTCAGTTGACCCCATTAAAATTTGAAGTACTACTAATGACTTTGTATTTATTATTAATTAACCTTTTTTGATCTTTGATTTAGGAGAATGACTATCAGCCTTAGTTTATGCTAATCATCTTTGATTTGATGATCGATAGTTTCTAACTTGTTCTCAATTAGATTTGAAATGTCATTGAAGGTTTTTATATCTATGTCAATTAAGTTTGAAGCATTATTGATGGCTTTATGCTTGTGTCAATGAACTTTCTTCAAATACGATGTTTGGCTAACTAATTAAGTGAGTTCAAGTATATCTTAACTTGATTTAATTTAAGAGAATGATTAGCAGCTTTAGCTTATGCTAATCATTCTCAATTTGATAATCAATTACCTCTTTAGCTTTTTTCAATTAAGTTTGAAGTATCACTAATGACATTTATGCTTGTATCAGTTAAGCTTGAAGTGTTACCGATGGGTTTATCCTTGTTGTTGATTGACTTCTTTTGAACATGACATTTACCTAACTGACCAATCGAGTTCAAGTTTGCCTTAGTTTAGTTTGATTTGAGAGAATAATTATACTAATCATTCTCAATTTAATAATTGATAGCCTTTTGGCTTATGTCGATCGAGTTTGAAGCATCACCAATAGCTTTATGCTAGTGTATGTTCAACTTGAAGTATCACTGATGGCTTTTTGGTTATGTTAGTGAACTTTCTTTTAACACAGTCTTTGGCTAAATGATTGAGAGACTTCAAGCCTACTTTAGTTTGATTTGATTTGGAAGAATATTAGTGGCCTCAGCTTATACTAATCATTATTAATTTGATAATTGATGACCTTTTTGGCTTGTTATTAATTAGGTTTGAAGTATTATTAATGACTTTGTGTTTATGTCAATGAACTTCCTTTGAACACAGTGCTTAGCTAACTAATTGAGCGAGTTCAAGCCTAAGTTTAGTTTTTATTTGAAATAGTGAGTGGCTTTAGCCTATACTTATGGCATCAAAATCAATTGCCCAAGATAGCAAAGACCTTGGGGAGCAATCTCAAAACAACAAATCAAAAAACATATGGTGGTTTAAGTGTATAATCAAGTATTGTGGGAACATGACTTCTAGCGGGCACAAGCCCTTGTTATTAATTACCTTGATAATTATCAAGAACCTCCTAAAGTGAGAAACTTAACTAATAAAATAGAGATACAAAGAGAAAAAAAGTATCATTTGATTAATTTAAGAAAAAGATGTATGGCTTAAATAAGGGCATCCCCTCACTTTATAATTTAAAATTTTAAATTCATAATCACAAAAGAATATGAAATGAGAAAGAAAGTGGAAAAGGTTTGATGCACCTTGCTACCTTGCTCCTGTGCACTTGACTACATGGAGTCTAACTTAAAGGATGCTAGTTTGATTCTTGGCGGATGTTAATAGAATAACTTGGTTTTAAGTGTGACTAACTGTCCTAACTTCTATTAGTTGATCCTTTTAGGATTTGAAGTGAGCATCACTAATGGTTTTTGGAGTTAGCTAGCTTTGAAGGTAGCCTCACTAATGGCTTTTGGGGTCAGCTATCTTTGAAGGTAGTGTCACCAATGGCCTTTGAGATTAACCTAGCTTTGAAGTGATGTCCATAGCTTTGAGCATATTGCCAATTAATTTCTTTTGATTTAATAGTATCACCAATAGCTTATGGGGTTGGGTTTAGCTAAGCGTCACTAATGGCTTTTGGGGTTGTCTTAGCTTTGAAGTACGGCCGACATCTTTGAGCACATTGGAAGTTAACTTCCTTTGATTTGGTAGCCTCACCAACGACTTATGGGGATAGGTTTACGTGAGTGTCATCAATGAATTTTGAGGTTGGCTTAGTTTTGAAGTGTGGCTGATAGCTTTGAGCATTTTGGCAATTAACTTCTTTTGACTTAATAGTGTCACCAATGGCTTATGAGGTTGGGCTTAGGAAAGCATTGCCAACAACTTTTGAGGTTGGTATAACATGAAGTGTGACCAATAGCTTTGAGCATATTGGTAATTAAATTTTTTGATTTGATAATGTTACTAATGGCTTATGGGGTTGGGTTTAGCTAAGTGTCGACAAAAACTTTTGGGGTCTGCTTAGCTTTAAAGTGTGACTAATAGCTTTGAGCATGTTAGCAATTAACTTCTTTTGATTTAATTATATCACCAACAATTTATGGGATTGAGTTTAGCTAAGCATCGCTGATAGCTTTTACGGCCTGCGTACCTTTCAGGTATGGACGACGGCTTTGAGTGTGCTAGTGTGGGATCAAAATTGACCACTTGGGATAGTAGAGCCACCGAGGAGCAATCTCAAATCACAAATTAAAATTTACTTTAATTTAAAGTAAGCTATCAGATATTTCAGGAACATGACTTCCAACAGACATAAGCCTCTATTATTAATTATTCGGACAATTGTCAGAAACCTCCTAAAGTGAGAAACTTAGCTAATAAAATATAGACACAAAAAGGAAAAGAAAAATCATTTGATTAATTTTGAGAAATGATACATGGCTAAAGAAAGAGTATACCCTCACTTTACAATAAATTTCAACATAGAATTATAAAAAAAATAAAAGAAATGAAGAAAGGAAAAGAGTGGGGAAGAAGCTTTAATGTGTGCTACTCTCTCTCTCTCTCCCTGTGCTGGACCACGTGGCATTTGATCTAGATTAACTTGGTCTTCAATAGGTGTTGATGGCATTATCCGATGAGACATAAAAAGGAATGTGAGAAGTTTGAAGTGTTTCCAATAATTTTGAGCATCGACGATAAGTTTGTTATTTAAAGTATTTCTATTAGTTAATAAGGTATTAGCAATAACTTTGTTTGCATTGGAGTATTTTCATTAGCCAATAAGCCATTGGTGATAACTCCATTGACCTTAATGTGTTTCCATAACTATTAAAGCGTTGGCAATAACTTCGTTTGGGTTGAATTGTTTCTATTAGTCAATAAGGTATTGGTGATAACTCCATTGACCTTGAAGTATTTCCATAGCCAACAAGGCATAGGCAATAACTTTATTATATTTGAAGTATTTTCATAGTCGATAAGGCATAGGCAATAACTTCATTTTTTGGGTAGCATCCCCAAAGGCTTATGGGGTTGGGTATAGCTTTGAGAATCACATCATCAACTATTTTTGGGGTTGATTAGCTTGAAAGGGTGTGTCATCAATTACTTTTGGAGTTGACTAGCTTGAAGAATGCGTCACCAACTACTTTTGGGGTTGGCTAGCTTGGGGGATGCATCACCAACTGCTTTTGGAGCCGGCTAGCTTGAAGGATGTATTATCAATGACTTTTGGAATTGACTAGCTTGAAGTAGCACATCATCAATAATTTCTGGAGTTGACTAGCTTGAAGTGGCCTGTCGTCAATGGATTCTAGGGTTGATTAGCTTGAAGTATGGCTAATAGCTTTGAGTGTATTGTTGGTTAGCTCCATTAATTTGGTAGCATCACCAATGGCTTAGGGAGTTGGATATAGCTTTGAAGTGTGGCTCACAGCTTTGAATGTATTGGTAATTAACTTATTTGGTTTAGCAATGTCACCAAGGGCTTATGAAGTTAGGTATAGCTTTGAAGTGTGGCTGACAGCTTTAAGTGTGTTAGCGATTTAACTTATTTGATTTGGTAGTGTCACCAATGGTTTATGGGATTGGGTACATCTTTGAAATGTGACCAATAGCTTGGAACATATTGGTAATTAACTATTTTTGAATAAGGCATTAAAACTGATTGACTATGTGAGTTTAAGCCTATGTTAGTTCAGTTTGACTTGAAGCATTGCCAATACTTTTGGGTTGGCTTAGCTTAGAAGATGATCACCAATGGCCTTTGGGGTTAACTAGTTTCAATGTGTGACCAATAGCTTTGAGCACATTGGTAATTAACCTCTTTAATTTGATAGCATCACCAACAACTTATGGAGTTGGGTATAGATTTGAAGTGTGGTTAAAGACTTTTGTAATATACCCAGTGAGTTTTAATTTGACCTCATTTAGTTCTATTCAAACTAACTTTAGTTCAGGTTAGGATGATAATATCACTTTTGTTCATGGCCTTGGGGTATTGCCAAAAGTTCAACACACCTAGTAGGACTCAGTTTGACCCTATTTAGTTCCAACGAGACTAATATAGTTCAAGTCTGAGTTTACTTTTATTTAGCTTGAGTTGAGTTCAACCTTCTATTGGACCTTTGCCAAGTCTAGGTTTGTATATTAATGGACTTTGGTTCAAGTTTAAGTCAATTTAGTTCAATTTGATTTTAATTTAGGCTCATCCTGGCTTAATTTTGGTTTGATTTTGAATCACTCCTTTTAGTTTGGACTTGATTTAACCCAATTAGAGTTTCATTTGAGCTTAGTTTAATCCAGATTAGATTTTATTTGAACTCAACTTGATTTTAAATTAACCTATCTCAAGTCTGATTAGGGTTGAGCCTGAGTTTATTTGGTTTAGGTTAACTTAACTTGGGTTTTAGTCTATTTGTTTAATCGATTTAAGTCCATTCGAGGCAACTTGACCTTTGTCCAGTTGTTTTGGCTAAGTTTAATTTCAATGTGATTGAATTACTTCATCTTAAGTAGTATGATTTGAGAGTCCTAGGCTATTTATAATAATTTTAGGCGGACCCTTGGTCTAGTCTTAAAATGTGAACCCGAGGATTGACTTAGATCGAGAGCTTGAAAGCTAGCTTAGAGGTGCAAGCTCAAGGAATGACTGGATGTGAGTCCAAAAATTGGTTTAGTGCAAGTTTGAAGGCTGACTGAGGTGCAAACCCATAGGCTAGCTAAGATGTAAGCCTGAAAGCCAGATAAGTATGAGCCTAAAGGTGGCTAGGTGCGAACTCGAAGGTTAGTTAAATGTGAGCCCAAAGAAAAGTTAAGATTAGAGCCCAAAGGCTGGCTAAGTACGAGTCTGAAAGTTGTCTAAGTTAACTGCAAGCCCGAAGGTTGGCGAAGGTGTAAGTCTGAAGGCTAGCTAAGTGTGAGCCCTAGAGTGATGAGGATTTGCTATCTTTGAGGGGCCGTGGGTGGCAGCAAGCAATGTCGAGGGTTTATTATCTTTGACAGACTATGAGTGGCTACAGGTAGTGTTAAGTGTTCATCATCTTCGATGGACCACGGGTGACTGCAGTGTTGATAGAGTTCCACCATCATGCCAAAGACCAAAGGTGGCTACAATATTGATGAAGTTTCATTGAAAATCAAGATGAGAGAAGTCTTTTCTCCTTTTTTTTTTTTAACAAACTCTTCTTTTCTTTTCTATAATTCTTTTAGCTGAATTTTTTCTCTTTTTTTACATAACTACTTTTTTTATTTTTTATTTTCTTTTTTTTCTTCCTCAAACTTGAAACCCTTCTCCCCTATTTTTGAGCCAGATTTTCCCTTTTTTACACAATAAATTTTTTTTATTATTTTTTTCCCTCTATTTCTTCTTCTTTCTCACCTAAATTAAACTAAATCCTTGCTTTCTTCTTCAAGATTAGGCCATGGCGGCCCGGTCTACTTTCTGATAGATCCAGTCATTCCTCTTGATAGTGATATGAAGTAGCATCCAAGGAAGCGGGGGCAAAGCTCAAGCGGGCTGGAGGTGGAGGTGGCTCAGCGGGTTGGAGGCAGAGGATGTGTGATGGGTTATCGAGACTTATCGAGTGAAGAGAAGTCATGAGGTAGGTCCGATGAAGGCAACAATGGTAGTGTAGAGTGGGATCACGGTGAGTCTGGAAGTGGCTTGTGGGGAGGTAAGAGCCAGAGGTTTGTTTGAGATCCACATTTGAAACACAATTTAGTGACATATAAGTCTCAATTTTAATCATGTTCTAATCAAATTTTATTGTGGCAAAAATTACCTCAAATAATTGGCAATTAACATCTTTTGATTTAATAGCATCACTAACGGCTTATGAGGTTGGGTTTAGCAAAGTGTTGTCAATGGCTTTTGGGGGTTGGCGTAGCTTTGAAATGTGACTGACAGCTTCAAGCATGTCGGTAGTTACCTTTTTCTGATTTGATAACGCCACCCATGGCTTATGGGTTGGGTTTAGCTAAACATCGCCAACAAATTTTAGGGTTAGCTTAGCTTTGAAGTGTGATTAACAGATTTATGCATGTTGGCAATAACTTCTTTTGATTTAATAGTATCACCAACAGTTTATAGAGTTGGGTTTAGCAAAGTGCTACAACGGCTTTTGGGGTTGACTTTGTTTTGAAGTATGACAGACAGATTTGAACATGTTGGTAATTTAACTTTTTTGATTTGATAGCATGACTAATGGCTTATGGGGTTAGGTTTAGCTAAGTGTTGCTAACGGCTATTGGGGTTGACTTACTTTTGAATTGTGGTTGACAAATTTGAGCATATTGGTAATTACCTTCTTTTAATTTAATAGTGTCACCAATAGCTTATGAGATTGGTTTACCAATGTATCGCTAACGACTTTTTGGGTTGGTTTAGCTTTCAAGTATGGCCAACAAGTTTGAGCATATTGGCAATTAACTTCTTTTGACTTAATAGCATCACCAACGGCTTATAGGGTTGGGTTTAGCTAAGCATTACCAATGGCTTTTGAAGTTGGCTTAGGTTTGAAGTATGGCTCACAGCTTCAAGTATGTTGGTAATTAACTTCTTTGTATTTAATAGTGTCAACAATGGCTAATGGGATTGGCTTTAGCTAAGCGTCACCAACTACTTTTGCAGTTGGCTTAGCTTTGAAATGTGGTTGATAACTTGAAGCATGTTGATAATTAATTTATTCTAGATTACTAGATTCACTAATGGTTTATGGGGTTGGATTTAGTTAAGTGTTGCCAATGGCTTTTTGAGTTGGCTTAGTTTTGAAGTGTGGTCGATAACTTTGAGCATGTTAAAAATTAACTTTTTTTAAATTTGATAGCATCACCAATAGCTTATCCGATTGTGTTTCACTAAGCATTGCTAATAGCCTTTAGAGTTTGCTTAGCTTTAAAGTGTGGTCGAGAGCTTTGATCGTGTTGGCAGTTAACTTTTTTTGATTTGATAGTGTCACCAATGACTTATGGGGTTGGGTTTAGCTAAGTGTCACCAACATTTTATGGTGTTGGATTTACCTAAGTGCCACCAATGATTTTTGGGGTTGGTGTAGCTTTGTGGTGCAGCCGACAACTTTAAGCATATTGGTAATTAATTTTTTTCTAATTTGGTAACATCACCAGCAGCTTATGAGGTTGGGTTTAGCTAATCATCAGCAATAGCTTCTGGAATTAGCTAAGATTAGAGGTGTGGCCAACAGCCTTGAGTGTGTTGGCAATTAATTTCTTCTGATTTAATTATGTTACCAGTGACTTATGGTGTTGGGTTTAGCTATCCGTTGTAAATAGCTTTTACAATTGGTTTAGCTTTAAATGCAGCCAATAGCTTTAATCATGTTGGCAATTAATTTCTTTTCATTTGATTGCATCATCAATGGCTTATGGGGTTGGGTTTAGCTAAGCATTGCCAATGGCTTTTTTGGTTGGCTTAATTTTGAAGTGTGGCTAACAACTTTGAGTATTTTAGTAATTAATTTTTTTTTATTTGATAGCATCACCAATGGCTTATGAGGTTGGGTTTAGCAATGTATGACTAATGGATTTTTTGGTTGGCTTAATTTTGAAGCATGGCTAACAGCTTTGAGTATTTTGATAATTAACTTTTTTGGATTTAATAGCATCACCAATAGCTTATAGGGTTAGGTTTAGTAATATGTCGCCAATAGCTTTTAGGATCAGCTTAGCTTTCAAGTGTGACTGATAAGTTTGAGCGTGATGGTAGTTAACTTCTTTTGATTTGATAGCATCTCCAACGGCTTATAGGGTTAGGTATAACTAAGCATCGCCAATGGCTTTTAAGATTGGCTTAGCTTTGAAGTGTGACTTATAACTTCAAGTGTGTTGATAGTTAACTTCTTTTGATTTAATAGCATTATTAATAGCTTATGGGGTTGGGTTTAGACAAGTGTCACCAATATCTTTTGGGGTTAGCTTGGCTTTGAAGAGTATCCTATAGTTTTGAGACTGTTGGCAATTAATTTCTTTGACTTTGATATTGTCACCAATGGCTTATGAGGTAGAAGTGTGGCGATAACATTAAGCATGTTGACAATTAAATTCTTTTGATTTAATAGCATCAGCAATGGCTTATTGGGATTGGGTTTAGCTAAGTGTCACCACTGGCTTTTGGGCTTTGCTTAGTTTTAAGGTGTGGCCAACAGTTTTGAGTATATTGACAGTTAATTTCGTTTGATTTGATAATATCACCAATGATTATGGGGTTGGGTTTAGCTAAGTATTGCCAATAAATTATAGGGTTGCGTTTAGCTATATGTCATATGGGTTTAGCTAAGTATTGCCAATGACTTTTGGGGTTGACCTAGCTTTGAAGTATGGCCAACAACTTTAGTATATTGGCAATCAACATTTTGATTTGATAGTGTCACCAACAGCTTATGGGATTGGGTTTAACCAACCGTAGCCAATGGCTTTTGGGTTTAGCTTAGTTTTGAGGTGTGGTCAACAACTTTGAGTGTGTTGGTAATTAATTTCTTCTGATTTGATAGTGTCACCAAGAGCTTATGGCTTGGATTTAGCTAAGTGTTGCCAACTACTTTTGGGTTGGCTTAGCTTTGAAGTATGGCTGATAGTTTTGAGTATGTTGACAATTGACTTCTTTTAATTTGATAGCATCACCAATGGCTTATGCGGTTGGATTTAGCTAAGCATTTCCAATGGCTTTTGGGGTTTGCTTTGCTTTGAAGTATGGTTGACTGCTTTATGCATATTGACAGTTAACTTCTTTTGATTTTATAGTGTCATCAATGGTTTATGGGATTTTTCTTAGCTATGTATCGCTAACGGCTTATGGGTTAGGTTTAGCTAAGTGTCACCAACAGCTTTTGGTTGGCTTATCTTTGGCGTGTAGTTGATAGCTTTGAGCATGTTAATAATTTACTTTTTTGATTTACTAGTGTCTCCAATAGAGTATGGGGTTGGGTTTAGTTAAGCATCACCAATAGCTTTTGGGGTGAGGTTAAGGCTCAATGCAATAGGTAGAATGATGCCATGGTGGATGCAATAGAGGTTGAGCTCACAAAGGACAAGACCATGGGTAGCCATGATGGTGATGGAGCAAAGGACCAGCAGGAGCACAGGGAGGCAATAATAACCTCGCAAGAGACAAAGGAAGAGGAGGGATAAAATAGAAAAGAGACAAAGAAAAGATAGGAACCTTACTTCTTTTTGCTTTCTTGACGATGCTTTCCTAGTCTTCTCCTTGATGATTTCTTCTTGACCTCCTTTCTTTGTAATTTTTGCTTGTTTTTGTCCCAATTTCATCCTTGAATTAGTCCCTAAATTTGCACCCTTTTGTGTTGATTCTCACAGGGTTTTATAGGACTAAGAGGATCTTCAAATTAAATCATTGATTGATTTAAATTTGAGATTCTTTGTAATTAGATCCCATATTTGGACTTTGATTGATATATTTTGAGATTGTAATTTTCTTAACTAACAATTTTGTTTATTGCTGATGAGATTAGATAATGATTTGTTTCCATCTCTGCCTTTTGGTTTGATTCTTCAAGATTTTATAGGTGGCCAAGAGGATCTTTCAAGATTTGACTAGATTCTCAATGAAATTTGAGATTTGAATCTTATTATTGATTGATACAATTTGATATTGCAATCTTGATTAAAATTTTGTTGATTACTAATGAAATTGGATAAAGATTCTTTCTGAAAATTTTGTTGATTCACTAATCCTAGGCAACACCAGACAATCGATTTGAGGAACTAATCGACTGATAGAGAGGTTAGGTCTCAATTCATTAGAACTAGTCGACCGATTAAGGAACCAGTCTACCGATAGATGAGTGTTGTCAACCTTGATTTATGAAACTGGTCAACCAATTTTGGGAACCGAACAACTAGTAGGGCAAAAGTAGATGTTACAAAGCAGTGACCAGTGCGACGTATTTTAGTAGAATTCAAGCCTCTATTCTATTTTTTTATTAGATTTAATTTTAGTCAAAATTGACTCAAAACAAAGTGCCCCCTTTGTATCCTCTTCTCGAGTTTTGATGAGATGAGAGGGTGCAAACAATCTTCAGGTACTTATCCCTATGTCAATGTTCCAAGAGTTTACTATATGGGTTTAAATTACTACGCTAAAGTGAATTCAGTTTGCCATATGAAATTAGACTTGATTTGCCATGTTTTGGTTTGTCATATAAAAGTGAATTTAATTTGCTACATGAAAGTGGACTTGATTCACTACGTGAAAGTAGGCTTGAGTTGCCATGAGGAAGTGGACTTGGTTTGCCACGTGAAAATAGTCTTTAGTTGCTACGTAAAAGTGGACATGAGTTGACACATGGAAGTGGACTTAATTTGCCTATAAAAGTGGACTTGAGTTTGCCATGTTGGAGTAGTCTTAAGTTGTCATATGAAAGTAGATTTGGTTTATCACATAAAACTGGACTTGATTTATCACGTGAAAATGGACTTGGTTTTGCACATGAAAGTAGACTTGACTTGTCACATGAAAGTGAATTTCATTTATCATGGTAAGTGGACTAGATTTACTATTTAAATACAAACTTAGTTGCCATATAAAATAGAATTTAATTATTACATGAAGCTGACTTATTTGTCATGTGGGGATAAAATAAATTTTTTCATGTATAAGTAGATTTGATGTGTCACATGAAAGTGGGCTTGACTTGCCATATAGATGCATGCTTGATTGCCATGTGAACACGGATTGAATTTACCACATAAGACTGGACTTGATTTACCATTGAAATACAAGCTTGGTCTTCATGTAAAATAAACTTTAATTATCACATGAAAGCAGACTTAATTCTCCACATAAAAGCTGGCTTGATTGCCATATAATATAGAGTTTAATTTACAATATAAAAATGTGCTTGACTACTACATAAAATGGACTTAAATTTACCACTTGCTACATGAGAGTGGACTTTACTCTTTACATAAAAGCAGGCTTGATTACCATATAAATGGACTAGATTCATCATGTGGAACTATGGTTGAATTACCACATGAGTGGACTTGGTTCTCCACGTAAAAGCATGCTTGATCATCATGCGAAAGTGGATTAAATCTGTGGTGGACTAGATTTATCATGTAAATATAGACTTGATCGCTTCGCAAAATAAACTAGATTTGCTATGTAAGAATAGACTTAATTTGACACAAGAAAGTGAACTTAATTTATTATATAGATGCGAATTTGATAAGCACACAAAATGGACTTAGTTTGTCACATAGAAGTGGACTTAGATTATCATATTGATGCAGGCTTGATTGCTACACAAAAATGGACTTAATTACTATGTGAAAATAGACTTGGTTTGCCATATAAATATAGGATTGATCACCTCATGGAATGGATTTTAATTTGCCCTCTGAAAGGGGACTTGATTACCATGTAATGTGGGTTTGATTATCATGCAAGGTAGACTAAAATTACCATGAAAATGTGGGCTTAATCTACCACACAGAATAAGCTTTGTTTGCCACATGAAAGTAAACTTGATTCTCCATAGGAAAGTATGCTTGATCACCATACAAAAGTGGATTGAATCTGCCACATGGATGTGGACTGGATTCATCATGTAAATATAGGCTTGATCACCTCACAAAATAGACTAGATATGCTATATGAGAGTGGATTTAATTTATCACATAGATGTAGGTTTGATCACCATGCATAATGGACTTGTTTGCCACATGGAAGTAGACTTAATTTATCACATAAATGCGGACTTGATCGCCATGCAAAAATGGACTTTGATTTGGCTACTTTCAAAAGTTCTTATTTTGGCATGTTAGAAATAACATATTGGATTTTGTAATCCTCATTGATTTGAGCATCATAGAGGATTCTTGGGCAATATGCCCTGGTCCTCATTGTGTGCTCTTTGGAAGAGAGTTGTTGCATGTGCTTCAATGCTTTAGATATGATCATTTCTTATTTTTCATCATTGTATAGAATAGCAAAGAAGTATGATGCTTGTTTTGAGGGTCACACCCTATTTTAATCAAAAGGAGTTTCATTTACCCTTTTTAGATAAGTTTGGCAAAAGTCTACCACTTGATAATAGTTGGGAGAAAAGATCCTAACTTATATTAGAATGGCCTTAGAATCAGGAGCTGAAGAGAGAGATATGTCCCCAATGATCGATGACTAGACTAGTTAGTCCAAACAATTTGACTTTGATTATTTGAATGGTCATCTTGAGGACCACCCTAAAGCTTCTTCACCTTGTCATTTATATGGCACCTCAATGTCTCTCATTTTATGAAGAGAGGTAGAGCAAAGAATGGAGAAATAAATTATTATTCTTGTATAACTTGTCTTCTAGAATGTCATATAGGCATATTAGAGTAGGACACACTATAGCAATTGGTTGGATTAGTGAGTAGACGCCTAGATTGATCCTAGTTGAACTATAGTAATTCAAGCTGATAGTTAATCTTCTAGAATGCCATATTAACGCATGAGCTTCGAGAAAAATAACCTCATAAAGTAATATTCTCTTTCTTTTTTTCTTTTTCTTAGTTTGATTGTGATATTGGAAGAAGCAAATAATGCAAAGCATATGTGTTTGCACTCATTTTTTGAAAAAAAAAATTCTAGAGATTCATTTTTGAAAATATTTTAGCAGACAAGTGACATATCCTTTCATCTTCAAATAAGATCTCCTACTTGATTAGGCTTATTAAAGTTTAAGAATAATTTTATCTCAGGATATGGTAGGTCATTGATTGATCTTCCCTTATACCTTTTTTCTAGTATAATATTTTCATCAACAAACTATTTTTTTGGTGACTTCGCTACCTACACCATGTTCCTATTGGTTAGTTACTTTTTTTAACTTTGTCTTTGATCTCAGATGCCACTTGATCTTCATTTTCAAGGTTTACATACCTACAAATATCATTCAGTACTTACTCTTTGGGTAGCTTTTCTTGATCGATAATATACTAAAACGAGGCTAGGTTAGTCCTCCTAATTCCAACATGTAATCCAATTTTCTCTCCTCTTTCAATTTTTTTTCTTTTTCTTCTTTTTTCTTCCTTTTTTTAACTTAGTAATCTCATTCCTCTTTTGAGAATCCAAGGTTTGTGGGTTCACAGATACCAATCGGTTCTTACTCTGAGTTTATCTCTTTTGATTTGGTTTTTCATATGATATTTGCTATTTAGGACTTTATTTTTTATTGTTCATTTGGATGGTGATCTTTTGCCTTTAGGAGAAGATTTCCAAGAGGTTATCTTTCAATTATTACACTTTTGCTTTCGAAGTAACTTTCTTAATAGGTTTTTAGTTACTGACTAGCCATCATATTCCCGGTCTTGCATTCTTAAAGTTAACTTAGGACATTAATAAGCAAGGGAGGTGCAGAGACTCCAATTCCACCATATTTCATCATCAATTATCCTTGTCTTCAAGCATTATCTTTTACTTTTGGAGATTTTATCTCTAAGATAGAAGGTGGTTCACCTAAATACTTAGAGGAATTTTTTCATTTTGTCTCTTGGAAAATTTTTTGCTTTATGCTTTACCTTAAGAATCATGTAATACATACTTGACTAGTCAGTTTTGATTTGACTAACGTTCATTCAAAAGCTAAATATTTTTTTTTATTTTGTGCTTTCAAAGCTCATGTAACCATTTGACTCCTGTATTATAGATTTGGCATGAGTATCCTTTTTTTTAGATTTGATTACTCTTCCATTAATCATTCTAGTGCTAGAAGATGGTATTACTCCTTTCTCAATTAAAGCAGGTTGACACATATTCTTCTATTGTTCTCCTTTAGCCCTTATAGTATTAGAGGCAGCAATTATAGAGTCTAACTTTAGGCTCAATCTGACATCTCGAAGTCGATCGAATCCTCTATTGGTCCTTCCTTTAATAAGTTATAAGTGATTAAAAACTGACTTTTAACTATTACTTAGTTTTGATAGACTAATGCCCTAGGTGGTGTCAATGGGTCCTCTGTATTGTTATTGAGGTTTGGCACAATGAAATCTAGTCTTTGTCCCCCAAAATAGACTCAGCCTTTGCCCCTTGGGTGGATTTAGTCTTTGTCCCTTGGGTAGACTTTGTCTTTACCTCCTTAGTGGACTTAATCTTTGATCCCAAGATGGACGGTCTTTGCTCCTTGATGGGAGATCTTTTCCCTTTAGATGGGAGGTCTTTGCTCCTTGATAGGAGATCTTTTTCCCCAAATGGGAGGTCTTTGCTCTTTGAATGAGAGATGAGGAGTTGTTTCATGCTTATGTGGACTTTGGTTGCCCTTGTAGTGATTGTTGGTTGATGAGATATACCACAAATTCTTCACTTAGGATAATGTGTAGACTGGAATAGGAGGATCACTTGATAATAACATTTTCTCTTTTCTTATAATGAAAAATCAATCATTAGTTTTCAGATTTCTTTCTTTTGATATATATTTATATTAGCTAAGTTTCTCTACTTGGAGGAGAAATCCTGTCCCACCAGACACACAAGGATTTGAGAGATCGAAATTGACCACCTAGGATAGTGGAGAACCCAAGGAACAATCTCAAAATAACAAATCAAAATTAATGGAGGTTTGAGTGCTGAATCATGTGTTGTTTGGATATGACACTACAGCATAATGCTTTATTCACGACGCTATATAGTTGGCGCTAGGTTTAGTGCTAGCTTTAAAGAATTATTAGCAATGCTAGAAATTAAGCACTGCCAATATTCACTCTATACCAATGCTAAACAATTAATGCCAGATTAACTAAATCTAAGGTGGCACTAAGAATTTAGTGCCACATTCTTAGCACTGCCTAGACTCAATTAATACTAGTGCTAATTATTTAGTGTCAGTTTAATGTAAACATAGGTTGCACTAATGCATTAGCATTGCCTATGTTAGATCATTGAGTGTTGGCAATGATCACTTAAATCCAACTTGTGCCTTACCTCTAGAAACACATCTGGCATTGAGCTCTCCAGCGATTTTTAGGCACAATCACTGGCCTTGAGAGTCTTCTACCGCTGCATTACCTCCAATCCAACCTCCAACTCCAACCGCACTGCTGAAGCTTCCCCACCATTGGAGTTTTCCCACCGCCAGTTCTTCCCCATCATTGGATCTTCACCATCATCGGCTCTTCCCCACTATTGGAGCTTTCCCACTATTGACTCTTCCCCATTGTCAAAGCATCTCCACCACCACCCCCAACTCCCACTAGCCATGGTATGTGTTTTCTCCTTCTTGCAGCACTTCTTCTCTCTAATAAAGCTTAGCTTTGTTGATTTTGCAAGTTGATCTTTTAATTTCTACCTCATCCTCAAATGAAATGCATCTCTCTTCAATTTCATCTTCCAATTCATTTCATTTCTCCTCGTGCATAAATTGATGTTCATCAGCAAGTTTTTGGATCTTATCATATTGATTTTCCATTAGTCAAGTTATCAGTTGATCTCAAGTTACCTTGTTTTGGTTTTTATCAAGTACCTAAACAATGTGAATTAAACTTGCTACTAGGATCCATTTACCTAAATAGTATCACAGTGTTGTGATACTAGACACACTTGGCAACCTGTCAAAAATTCATTTTCTATAAGGATACTCATCTCCTTTCTCATTTATGCAACTCTTGCCTACTTTTTGTTATATGTCTTTTCTTGTGAAGTTTGGATGTGTATTTAAAGTAGGCATCCTTATAAAGCCATCATTCTATACTAATAAAGGCTTACTAAATTAATAAATGAATCCCATAACCTGCTAAGTCATTTAGCCAAGCAAGTGATAGAGGCCTTGATTAAGCATGTTAAAAGATATCAATAATAAAAAGAAACACTTGATTCAAAGATCAATAAATATGTAGAAGAGGCAAAAAGTTAAGCTAACTAAAATATGGCTTAGAGGTCAAAGTTACATTACCCATAATAGATTAGCATATAAATAAAAGCAATAATGGAATTTAGTAGAACCACTATGTTGTTTGAGAGGAAATCTAATAGACAAGTCAATATACTAACATAGAGAGATATTAGATAAGTGCTAAGACACAATCAATGTAGTCCATTTTGAAATCCATTCGAATCTAAAAACATGTCAAAATTAACTTTTTTGGATTCAAGTTGAAACAAGTTGCACCTATGCCTCAAGCAACAAATTAGGCTATCCATGGAGTAGAAATTATACTAGTAAGCTAATTAAATTATAAGCTAAATTTAGTGGAATAAGAAACCTCTACTAGTTTAGTAGGTCCAAGATTCTGACTTTACTGGGTAATCATCCATAGACAATAATGCTAATGCACTTTGCTTTGCTAACTTTGCATCTTGATAACATGCTCCATATACTTCCCACAACCTAGATATCAAGCTACATCAATTTATTTTGTACTAAGTTATTATTTTCCCCTAGAATTATTGCCAAATAATCACATGTTCTTGCATAATGAAGCAACTCATTGTCGATTTTGCCTTTTTGGTTATGGTTCAAAGTGAATATTTGTACTGATGAATAGAACCTTACACAATCAGTTATATATACAAAGTATAAAACTAGGGATTTGCACAAATTTCTAAGACATAGATAAGAGTTGGATCAAGATAGAGAACTAAGTAGATACTAGATATATTAATAGAGTAAATGCATTTCTCAATCATACCTACAGGAGCAAGAGACCATATCAAAAAATAATGGTATCCATGTATTAATTGTATGAACATGCACAATCGGATAAGGCAAAAGGTGTTGAAATATATGATTGTAAGAGAATGGAATGTACATTACATTAATTGGACATTTCACAATGAATAACTATGATATTTAAACAAGCCAAATCTAGCAAAGTAGATAGTTAATGTGATAACAATTGACAATAAGCAGGAAGATATCAGAGGATTGATCTATGATGCCTTTGGAGATCCTGTATTTGATCATGATACCCTTCTCGATGCGATCGACATGGCAACTAAGGCTTGTGATTGAGATGGTAAAAAATTTTAAAAAAAACTTAATGACTTTAATATTGAGTTGTATTTGGGATGCAAAAACTTTACATTCTTATTATTTATCATGCGTTTGTTGTTCATGAAGTTCAAATGTCAATGAAACAGCCACTTATTTAGTATATTGTTGAAGACATTGAAAGGTGTTTTCTCATCCTCCTTTATTTCCTAATTCATATTGGGAGGCTTCGAATATTGTGAAAGACATAGGCCTAGGATATACAAAGATTCATGCATGTTCAAATAATTATATGCTCTACAAAAATGAAACTAAATTAGACACATAATGCAAGCATTACAAAGCACCTCAATACAACATTTCACAACCCAAAGTGATGATGACAGTCAAATGGTTGGCAAAATTTCTGCTAAAGTTATAAGGTATTTTGCTCTCAAATTGAGATTACAATGACTATTCATGACAACAATGATAGCACCACATATGAAATGGCACATTGAAGGCTGTGTACATGATGGGATAGTTAGGCATTCCACAGATAGTCTCGAGTAGACGAAGTTTGACTCATGACACCTAGACTTTATTGCTAACATTCGTAACATCCATCTAGGCTTAGAGTTCAATCCCTTTCAAAAAATAAACTACTCGTATAGTACTTGGCCAATGTTTTGATTTCGTATAACTTGCCTCCATGATTGTGCATGAAATAATCATCGTTCAATTTGTCCATGATCATTGATAGAACAAAGGGACTAGGGAATGACATTGACTTACACTTATATATCGTGATTGGAGAGCTGAAGGAATTATGAGAACTAGATATTCTAACATTTGATGCAAGTAAGAAATAGATGTTTAATTTATATGCATCATTGCTATGGATAATTAATGATTTTTTTTCAATGCATATCTTTTAGGATATAGCACAAGAGGGGAGCAGGCATGTCTTGTTTGTAACTTTTGATAGAAATTTTTGTTATATATATCACAGACAATTTTTTCCTATTGATTATAGATTTTGGCATGATAAGTTTGCATTCAGTAGGACATATGTGTATGATGTCCTCCCTCTCTGACTTTCGAGATCTGAGGCATTATATGAAGCAGAGGCTACCCAAAGATGTGGTTGTGCTCTCATCTCCAAGAGGATAAAAAGTATACAAATGCATGTTGAAGACTGCTCGAATATGAAGTCCAATTGGAAGAAGATAAGTATCTTCTTTGATTTATCATATTGTAACTTATTATATATTTAGCACAATCTCGATATCATGCACATTGAGAAAATTTTCTCAAAAATCTATTATGAACATTGCTTGGCACTTCAGATAGGTCAAAGGATAGTTTGAATGCATGGCTAGATATGAAAGTTCTTCGCATACAAAGGGCACTTCACCCAGATGATAAAGGTAATAGAACATTTTTGCCACCAACTCCATTCACCATAAGAAAGTATTGGCGAGATTGAAAGGTAGACATGAAGAAGGAACACTTCACCCTATACAAAAATTGATCCACTGAGGCTTGCCACTTATCCAAATCTGAGGATAGAGGAAGACCAGTAGTACATTCTGGTCAGATATTGGTGGATGAAAGAAGACCGGGTATTACTCTAAGCTCTTGATTATTGGAATATGAATTATTTTTATCAGTAACACTATTTGTTATGCTAAAAATTTTATATTTCACTTTTAGGATTTGAGTCAAATAAATAGAAAGTATCAAAGGCATTAGACAATGAATCACTCTCTCGAACACAAGGGCTAAGGTATGCTCTTCAACTTATAATCAAAAGTTTGGTCACTTTATTCTATATATTTGATCCATTTTGAATTGTGTTACTTGTAACTTGAGGCATCCAACAGAGCTGAACCTTTCAAGTTAGATGTCTTCCTCATATCCCATACTAGGAAGAATGGACAATCCGTTGATGCAGTATCTACAACCACCATAGTGAGTATTAAAATTAATTTTTAACAATATATGTTCTAATAAAATAATGTTAATATTTTTGTTGATCATATTGCAGGAGAAGATCACTCGATTGAGATAGTCTTAGCTGGAGAACTCTCTTTCGAATATGACCGCACATAATGTGATCTATGAGCAAGTGTTCAGGCCTAATAGAAATGGTTGGTGTAGACATTTGGTGTAGGACCAATTCCTAGGACTATCTCTGGGTCCTTCTATAAATGCTCGCAAGGTAAGTAACCTTAGTATACACAAAGTCAGGTGCAGGGGATGATCCAAATAAAGGTTGCTGCAGTAATGGCAAGATTGAGAAAAGAGTTATTTGACCAGCTCTCTCGTACTGTATCTTGGGTTACTCCATATTCTGAGGTATGAATCAAATTTTGTTAATTCATAATATACATAAAATATTTATTTGTAATGCTAATACATGCTTTTTGTGAAAAATATTAAAGGCATTTCAAGTGTAACATCCCAACAGTAAGGTGATGTCGGTGGTAGCCAGATTGGTTCAACGGAGACTCCTTTCACTTCCCAACTTGCTAAGGTACAAATGCATTTGAAAATTTATTATATATATTGACCATTTTTTCTTTATGGATATGGGTAGAGAGAAGGGAGTGGGGACTTAGACGAGATTGTAAAAATATGACTTCCAACAGGTACAAGTTTCTATTGTCAATTCCTCGATAATTGTTAGGAACCTCCTAAAGCGAGAAACCTAACTAATAAAATAAAGATACAAGAAAGAAAAGAAGAAAGTATTTGATTGATTGATTTAAGAAAGATAGTACATGGCTTAAGAAAGGGCATTCCCTTACTTTATAATAAATTTTCATACAAAATTATAGAAAATATAAAAAAATAAAGAAAGAAAAAGAGTAGAGAAGAAGCTTTGATGTGTGTTGTTGCCTCGCTCCTCCTACACTAGACCACATAGCTTTTGACTTAGATTGACTCGGTCTTTAGTAGGTGTTGATGGCATCGTCCAATAGGACATGAAAGAGAATGAGAGAAGTTCAAAGTGTTTTCAAAAGATTTGAGCATTGGTAATAACTTCATAATTTGAAGTGTTTTTATTATTTAATAAGGTGTTGCCGATAACTTCATTGACCTTGAAGTATTTTTATAGCCAATAAAGTATAAGTAATAATTTCTTTAGTTTTAGAAATATTTTCATAGCTAATAAGACATAAGCAATAAGTTCTTTGATTTTTGAAGTGTTTCCATAGTCGATAAGGCATAAGCGATAACTTCATTAATTTAAGAGTGTCACTAATGGCTTATAGGATTGGATATAGCTTTAAAGTATGACTGACAGCGTAGAGCATGTTGTTGGTTAACTATATTTAAATAAGACATTGCAACTAATTGACTAATGAAGTTTGAGCCTACCTTAGTTCGGTTTGAATTGAAGTATTGCCAATGCCTTTGAGTTGGTTTAGCTTTGAAGTATTACTAAAGACTTTTGCAGTACACGTAAATAAGACTTAGTTTGAGCTTATTTAGTTCTATTTGAACTAATTTTGGTTTAGATCAAGATGATAATATCACCCTTTGTTCGTGGCCTTGGAGTAGTGCAGAAGGTTCAACACACCCAACGAGACTCAATTTGACCTTATTTAGTTTTGTCAGGACTAATATAGTTCAGGTTCGAGTTTGATTTCATTTAGTTTGAGATGAGCTCAACCTTGTGTTGGACCTATGTTGAGTCTGAGTCTCCTTCTTAATAAACTTTGGTTCAAGTTCAAGTTAATTTAGTTCAATTTAATTTTAGTTCAGGCTCAATCTAGCTTAATTTTGGTTTAGCTTAGAGTTTTTTCTTTTAGTTTGGACTTGATTTAACCCTATTAGGGTTTGATTTGAACTTAGTTCAAACCAATTGGATTTGATTTGAACTTAACTTGATTTTGAATTGACCCAACTTGAATCTAATTAGGGTTGAGTCTGAACTAATTTGATTTAGATTAACTCAGCCTAGACTTTGAGTCTAGCTTAATTTGGGTCTCAGTCCATTTGTTGTAATTAATTTAGATCCATTTAAGTCTACTTGGCCTTTGTCCATTTGTTGTAATTGAGTTACTTTACATTAACTAACTTAATTTGAGGGTCCTTAGTTATTTATGATAACTTTCGATGGACCTGTAGCCCCCTTAAATGTGCAAATCTGAAGGTTGACTTAGTTCATAAGCTTGAAAACTGGCTTGGTGTGAGCCTGAGGGTTGACTAGATGTAAGTCTAAAGATTGGCTAAGATGCAAGTCCAAAGGCTGGTTGAGTACGAGCCCAATAGTTAGCAAAGTGCGAGCCTAAAAACTGACTGAGTGTAAGTCTGAGGGCTAGTTAATTGTGAGTCCGAAAGCTGGCTTACTTTAAGCCCAAAGGTTGGGTAGGTGCGAACCTGAAGACTAGCTTGGATGTGAGCTCAAAGACTGGCTAGGTGCAAGCTCGAAGGCTAGTTTAGATGCGATCCTGTAGGCTAGCTAAGTGTCAGTTCGAAGGTTAGCTTGGGTGTGAGCCTAAAGGCTAGCTTGGGTGTGAGCCTAAAGATTGGCTAAGTGTGAGCCTGAAGACTTGCTTAGATGCGAGCCTGAAGGCCTAGCTAAGTGTGAGTCCAAAGGCTAGCTTGGGTGTAAGCTCGAAGGCTAGCTGAGTGTGAGCTAGAAGGCTAGCTAAGTACAAGCCCAAAGGTTGCCTTGGATGCAAGCCAGAAGGCTATCTTGGATGCGAGCCTGAGGCTAGTTGAGGTGTGAGCCCAAAGACTAGTTGAGCGTGAGCCCAAAGACTGGTTGAATGCAAGCCCAAAAGCTGGTTAAATGCGAGCCTGAAGGCTAGCTGAGTACGAGCCTAAAAACTAGCTAGCGTGCTAGCCCGAAAGCTAGCGAGTGTAAACCTGAATGCTAGCTAAGTGCCTAAAAGTTGGCTGAATGTGAGCCTAAAGACTGGCTAAGTGCGATCCTAAAAGCTGACTAAGTGTGAGCTAGAAGACAGGCAAGGTGCAAACCCAAAGGCTCACTAGATGTAAGTCTTAAGTCTGGCTAAGCGCGAGCTCGAAGGTTAGTTGAGTGCGAGCCCAAAGACTGACTAGGTAAGAGCTCAAAGGTTAGCATGGATACAAACCCAAAGGCTAGTTGAGATGTTAGCCTGAAGACTGACTAAGTGTGGCCCGAAGACTTGCTAAGTGTGATGAGGATTTGCCATCTTTGAAGAAAGGTCCATAGGTGTCCACAACAATGTTAAAAGTTTGTCATCTTCATTATCATCTTTAAAGGACCGTGGGTGGCCGTAGCAAGGTTATGAGTTCATCATCTTCATCACCATATTTGAGAGGCCGCAGGTACCCATTCATCACCATATTCGAGAGGCCACAGGTACCCGTAGCGAGGTCATGGGTTTGTCATCTTTATCACCATCTTCAAAAGACTGCGAGTGACCATAGTAAAGTGCAATCACCATCTTCATCATCATCTTCGAGGGGCCGCGACTAGCTGCAAGCATGGGGCAAACCAATTCCTCCTCCCCCTAAATCTTTCTTTGGTTTGCCTCCTTACTTCAATTTCTAAATTTTTTTATTTTTTAATTATTTTATGTTTTTCTACCAACTCAACTTCTATCTCTTTCTCTTTTTTTTTTTACTAGCAACTTCCTCTTTTGTTTATTTTTTCCTTTCTATATTTTTTTTATTTCTTTTTAAACTTGTATCCTTCCTCTTCGTTTTTTCTTTTTTTGGCCATTTTTTTGCTGCTAAGAGAAAAGTCCACTTTTATTCTTTTTTTCCTAAAAGCTCCTTCTCCCTCAAGCCAATCTCCCATTCCTTCTTCTTCACTTGACCGGGTCATAGTGGCTCGGGGTTTATCCCAACCAAATCTAGCCGAATCTTGGTTGGATCAAGCCGCTACCTTTAGTGGAATACGATTGGAAAGCTTGCTCCATGGGTGGAGGTCTCTCAATGTGGGCATAGTGGGAGGTCAACCAATGGCAGCTAGTGTTCCGGTGTGGGTCACCGAGGAGCGAGATAATAGTGCTTAGCATAGGCAAAGCTGAGGATTTCATAGAGACCAAATCATAATTATTGATCTTTTGAGGGGGTTTATTTGCAAATCCTAAATCTTATGGGATTTATTTGTAATTTTAAGATTTTATTGGACTTTTTCCCACAATTGTTATTTCAGGGACTTTTTTATAAGAAAAATTCGGCTAAGAACCCATTTATGAAGATTTATTTAATCTAGGAGTCTATTTGTAAAATTCTTGCATTTTGTTATTTTGACCCAAAGTTTAGATGAATTTTAAGTCCAATTATGGTCGAAAAATTCAGCCCACTTAACCCATTTAGATTAGGTTTAGCTAGAGCCTAAATTTTCCAATAATTTGAGACTAAATTAAGCTCAATTTTTGGTCAAACTCATGCAATTTAAGTTTGATCGAGACACATATTTGAGACATAATTTAGTGACATGCAAATCTCAACTTTAATCATATTTTAATCAAATTTAATTGTGGCAAAAATCACCTCAAGCAAGGTTGTATGCTTCTCATCATCAGGATGCATCTTACTTTGGTTGTACTCTAAAAAGTCATCCATAAAGGAGAATAGTTCAAAATTGACTGTGTTATCAATCATAATTTTTGTTATCAATAATGAAAACTATCTTTCGGGCATGCTTTATTCGAGTCCCTATAGTCCATATAAATGTGAATTTTTTCATTCTTTTTCTTGATTGGCACAATGCTGGCCACATAATCTAAGTACTTATCTTCTATGATGAAGTTTGCTTTATTTAGTTTTTTTATTTATTTTATCACCTTTTGTTCTAGATCAAGTTTCATCTTCCTAGTTACTTGTTTGATAGGTGAAAGCCCGAGATTGATGGCTAACTTCTGAACTATGATTTCAGGATTTAATCCCAGCATCTCTTTGTAGCTCCATGCAAAGTAGGGAATGTACTCTTGGAGCATTGCTTTAAGTTGGGTTTGGTTTTTCTATAATAGTTGTGTGCTGATAAAGATTGGATTGGGGTCCTCCTCTAGGCCTAAGTTGATTTTCATCAGTTTATCAATTATGCCTTGCCCTTCATCCTCGAGTTTTGGTGGAGATTCATTTAGTTTGAGGATTATTTCTTCACTAAGTGATTCGACATGTTCAGTGAGATTTGGTGAAGGTTTATCTAAGAGCATTTTGGATGTATCATGCTCTTTTTCTTCAAGTTTTGATGAAACTTCACTGAAGACTTCACCATCCTATGAAGCCTCGAGAAATATCGCTGGCTCGATGTACACAGCTTGTGTGTCAGAAGGTGTTGATGATATTTGATTAGCATTGTTATAGGTTTAATGTTGACAATAAGGTATGTATGGATATTTGGAACAATGTAGCCCAGTCCTTTAGAATTTTTGTTTCCTCTTCCAGGAATGTAAGTGCGTTTTTGAGGTGGATCCCATGAATCTTGAAAAAATAACTTTCTTCCTTTGTTTGTTGAAGTCCACACCCAAATTTCTTGATCATTTGATGAAGCTGGTTTGAAAAATATTTAGGTTGACTAATAGCTACCATCATCTTTTGAATCTTCAATTTCCAAGATTTCAAGGTTTGGAAGTTCGTAGATACCAATCAGTTCTTACTCTTTGAGTTTGTCTCCTTTGGTTTGACTTTTTATATGAGATTTGTTTATTTAGGACTTTATTTTTTATTATTTTTCTGGAGGATATATTTTACCTCTAGAAATATATTCCCGAGAGGTTATCTCTCGATATTAGTACTTTTGTTTTTAAAGAAACTTTCCTAATAAGGTTTCAACTACTTGTAGATTTATCATCATATTTTTAGACTTATATTGCTAAAGTTAACTTACGGCTTTTGTGGGTGGGGGAGGTGCAGAATCATCACTGGCAGCCTAAACAATGGCTGCACCACCTTTACTTTTCAAAATCAGCGGGTCCCTCTACCAAGAATGACCACCGGCTTCTCAGTCGAGGATGAAACGCCTTGGAGCCGCTGGTAGGTTCGGTGGCGCCAGTATGAATCCAGGCTTCTAAACACTTTGGAAGTCATGGAATCCATTTCTTCTCTTGCTTGCTTCTCTGTTTGAAATTGGGAAGAGGTGGAGATGGAATGCAATGGCTGAGAGAGAGAGAGCTGAGTGATTATAATGTAGTTGTTTTGGTTGACCAGCACTCTTGGTCAAGGTCAAACGTCTGATTTTTTTGACTTGGTCTTTTGTGGGAATACTCAGTCGTCAATATTGGCTATATTACTGCCATTGAACCTATCAACTGTCTATTCCCTATTATTCCTTTTTGAGACCATTTCATAGATAGAACTCACGTCTGGTCATTTATTTATGATGTCCAATTGCACTTCCCTCGTGAATCATTCTCTGATTTTCTTTTTTTTTTTCTATTTAAAAATTAATTATGGGTTAATTGCACAAATTGACACTCAAAAACATTGTCTAGTTGATGTGATTATGTAATGACTTAGTTTATGATAAGGTGTTTGATGTAAGAATTGAGGATTATTGCTCTGTTTACTTCTTGATAACTAACATTTCTATATTTTTTTTTTTTTGTTTTCAGAATGATCTTCTTTGTTCCTGTTGACTTCAGCTGCTGGTGCACAGAAGCATGGGAAAAAACAAATACAATTATTTGGCAAGTTGATATTTGTGATGCCCCTTCTGATGCAGGCGAATTTTACATTTTAGATGAAAAGGAAATATGTTAGAAACAATAAATAGAGAATCCAAATACACTATTGTCTAAAAGCATGACACATCAGTGTCACCAGTTCTTTTTTCTCTGATTTTGGCTTACGAACAACATGGTCAAATAAGGAAGGTCCTGAGTACATGTCTAGATATTTATGTGTTTATTATCAATAAAAATTTGAGTCTTAAAGTGGAATAATTTCTTTATTTTCTGTGAATGTCCTCCTTTTTTTGAGAGAGAGATCAGATTTCTATTTCCTTTAGTTTTTTATAAATAAAATATGAGATGTGTTGCATGAATGGGTTTGATCAAGATCTACAACAGTTTGATTAAATTGATAATGGAAATTATGAGCACGTGGAGAGCCGGTCATGCTCTTTGTTTGAGAAAAAAAATCTTAAAAGAAAAGGTCAAAAGTTGAACAAAATCAGAGTTGAATTCATCCCTATTGGTTTGTAAAATAATGTGTCATTGTCAGGTTTTAAACAGTTATATCATTACAAACTGATTTTTTAATTATTAATTATAATTTTGTTTTATCCATGAAACTGAGGTTGATTCTCAACATATACAGATACATCAATATGAGTCTTATCTAGAAGGTCGATCCAATCATTATCGAAAAACACAAATATTACAACATAGAATTAAAGCAATCAATTTGAACATCATATTGTACCCTGAACCAAAAATAATAACTCGAGGAGTTTCGAATAATAAGATATGTGTTGGCAACGGCTTAATAGACAAATTTATTTTTTATCACACTAATTGCTCCTAATACTACATTGAAATAATGACTATTGTCTCCACAAATCTATATAAATTCATCATCACACTCCTATTTTTAGTATTGTGACCAATAATATGTACAAAAATGGACAATTGCTCCTCGATCATCGCATGTCTAGAATCCCAAAGTAGAAGCCTATCTTGCATAATATTTACTAGATGTAAGAATGCAGAGGGGGTCCATTATATGTAGCAATGACAATTTTTCTGACCACCATATATCATGTAAAGAAAGAATCTATTTCACAAGTAATTTTACTCAAGGGTATATGCCCTAGAAATCTTAGATTTTTATTCAACAAGTGTCAAATTACAACTCCAAGCACAAAAAAAATTGACATTTCAACTACATGAATTTTTTGTAGATGTACATGTTAGCTTTCATCTATCTATTATAACAACCTTTGCAATTCATTAATCAAATAAGAGAACTTAACAACAAATATCTTATAAAAATCATGTCTTAGACTCTGAAAATGATATACTACATCAATAATTGGGAGTGTGAACATTATAACCAAAATTGTTTAAGCATACCCAATGTTTAATCCGTGATATGCAATAAACAAAAAAAAAAAAATACCAATGTAGTTCAGAAATCCCTCAATATGTCACATAATACGTGCCATCCAAATACTATAAAATGCTAGATTCATCATTGCCCACTACATTAGAATTACGAACTTGTCTAATCATATGAAGATACGAGTAAAAAGTCATGGGAGCAGCCAAAGCTCACAGATCCCTTAAAATTCAATTGTATAGTTGCATATTATATGTCCAAATACCATCAATTTCTAGTTCATCATATTACACATCATATATGCTTCCGTGTGGCAGTTAATAAACTCAAACAAAAAAACAAAGCATAGGTTCAGTTCACACTATCCACATTATCTGAGTCATCATTGACATTCATAATACCAACAAACAAGTGGGCTATGTGTAGTAATATGAAATCAGAGCAAATTCAACATCAAAATTGATAACAAATCAACTGATTCTTCACTAATCATGCAATGAAGCCATGAATCAGTAATTGCAGAAAAAATTTACCAAACCAATGAAAGGTGATGGAGGCGGATATGTGAGATAGGCAGCACCGCGAGACGTGGGAAAAAGGGCAAATCAGGCCAACAGATCAAGCACCTGTAACAAGAGCATGGCGTGAAAGTGCGAGGTTGGGTAGATTAGGCTGTGGCCGATAAATCACGCAGCCATAATGGCCGTAGGACGTGAATATGCAACCTCGGGCAGTAGGGAGAAAATCAGAGAGAGAAGGGGCATATCGAACAATGGTCAGCGTAGATCAAGCTAGCAGAATGGGCAGCAGGGCGCAGAGGTGTGAGCTTAGGCAGTGAAAAGTAAACAGAGAGCGAAGAAGCAAATTTAGATCGGGATGCCAGAACGATGGAGGAGGTGAACATGCGCGAGTGGGATTGGGCAACAGACTGTGAAGAAGAAGGAGGGAACCCAATGGAGGGATCGGTGACTTCCTACCAGCGCAAGGGCTTGGAAGTATACAACTTCCGATCTTCGAAGCAAATGAGGAGTCGCACAAGTTCCACAGGGAGTTCCACGGTTTCGGCAAAAAAAATGGAAAATAGAAGTCATGGAACTGGATTTTAGTAGCAAAGTCTCTCCCCACTTCTGTATGGACTTCGCCCACTTCTACCATTCCGGCATTCCCAAACGTCTGGAGTCACGGAAGTGGTTTGATTTCAGTCACTTTCATAACATCCGACGAAATAAACGCTACCTAAATATGGAGTGGAAAGGGTTTGATATTGTAAGTAGAAAAAGGGGAGAGGAGGGGTAGGTGAGAGTGGAAATATTATGTTTTGAGAATTTGGAGCCAGATAGGGGTAAACTGATGATACTGATTTTATTTCAATAAAGAATATTGTTGTTTGAATCATAAAGAGTTTACGAATTATTTTATTTTTAAATAATACAAAAAACGAAAAATAATACAAGATAAAAAATACAAAAAGATAGCGATAAATCACTATTAAAAGACTTTATAAGAGTGTACAAAAAAGACTGCACTCTTTCTTATTAACTAAACTCTTTTATCAAGCTTCGGCAGCACATTCACCTTCAGAGAGAATCTCCAAGAGAATACAAGAGGAATCACCACAAAAGACCACCGAGAAATACTAGAAAGATCCACGCATGAGAATTGACACTCTCTCTTTCTTTTTTCTCTATTCTCTCTATTTCTTTCTTTATTTCTCTCCAGTTCAATCTCAATACTACATCACATATAAACTCTATGTATTATAGTATATTTATACACCCTTATTGAGTTTGACCTTTACTATAATTATAATTCTTAATATTACAAATCAATCATAAGTTTGAATCTAATTTTAGATTTTTATTTTAACTCAAACTCTAATATGAGTTTGAGACACCCAAAACTCAACAATCTCCACCTTAGCTTGAACTCGGGTGTGCCACCATCATGAAATCTCAGTCATCATCTCTTATCCAGCCCCTTCTTCTAGGTTACTAGCTTATTCAGCTAATCGCAAGAAGCGAGCTCGAGCCAACCTCAAAGTCACTCTTCATACCTACAGTCTTATATTTTTGGAAGCCTTTCAGATGACCTGTGTCTACTACTATAGTAAAAGTAACTCAAGAAGAACATTTATCTCCTGTCAAATCACTCCGAATATCATACTTCCTCTTCACCACTGTAGTCATCGAAACTCCAGCTGTAATAGTAATCCCTACTAATCGATAAATATTACTGCACTTCTCTCCTTTCATCAAGATTCTAATACTACGTATTACCTTCATGACTCCATCTCTCACTGAATAATTATAGTCTTTTGAGTCCAATACATCAAGTGAAATTAGATTCTTTCGCATTTTAGAGACATGTCTCACCCTAGTAAGAGTACGAATCGCTCCATCAAACATCTGAATTTGGTCAGTTCCCACACCGGCAATCTCAGATGTCAAATTATCGCCCAACCAAATAGTACCTTTCTTCTTATTCTCCTGATAAGAAATAAACCAATTCTCCCTGTAGAAAATATGATAAGAACTACTAAAATCTAAAATCCACTCATCAAAAGTGTTGATTTCTGCTGATACTGTAAGAACGCCTCCATCTATACTATTCTCATAAGTATCATCCACTACTATCGTCACCATATTGGAAGACTCTATCTTCTCACGTTCAGAGTAATATCATCTAATGTGGTCATACTTCTTAAATGAATAATATTATACTTTCGCCTTTAATTTTGATTTGGATAGTTGTTTGTTTTCTCTACATTCTCTTAATCTTTCTCTTTCGTAAGCCACCAATCTTTTATCAAACTTCATATTAAAATTGTAGTTTCTCATTTTCTCATTAGAAAGAAGACTACCTGTCATATCTTTCATCTTAAGAGTATCTTTATCATAAAGAATTGTAGTCATAATATGATCATACGAAGTAAGAAGAGACATAATGAGAATTAGTGTCTTATCGTCCTCTTCAAACTTCACATTAACTTTTAGCAAATCATTGATAATCTTATTGAAAGTATTCAGGTGATGTAATATAGTTGTACCACGAAACTATTCAGGTAAAACTATAGTTGATAGTCCACGCAACTATTATTTCAGGTAAAACTTATTCGTGAGGCTTTTTGACATGTACAACTTCTCAAGTTTTGTCCATATGTCCATTGTCGTCTCTTCGTCAATGATATTGTACAAAACCTCATTAGTCAGACTTAGAATAATTAAATTCAATGTCTTATGATCTATCTCCTCCCAGTCTTCGTCACTTATTTTGGCCAGCCTCTTTTCTTTTCCCTCTAACATCTTTTGCAGACCTTCACAAGTAAGATCGTCTTCATCTTCTTCTGCCATAAGGTAAAATTTATCTTGCCATCAAACTTCTCTACCTCGAGTAAGGATTTTTCCATCTTTGTTGTTTGCTTCTAAGCTCTAATACCAATTGTTGGGATTTACAGCAGAAGGTTCACGAATCACCTTATTCTCAAATAATACAAAAAATAAAAAGTAATACAAGATAAAATAAAATAATAAGAAAAGACAATGAGGAATCCACTATCAAAAGGCTTTACAAGAGTTTATAAGAAGACTGTACTCTTTCTACTCAACTAAACTCTTTCACCAAACTTCGGCAATGTCTCCACATTCAAAGAGAATCTCCAAGAGAACACCACAAGAAATCACCACAAGAGACCACCGAGGAGCACTAGAAATACCCACACACGAGAACTAACACTCTCCCTCTTTCTCTTCTCTCTATTCTCTCTATTCCTCTCTCTCTATTTCTCTTTAGTTCAACCTCAATACTACATCACACCTAAACTCTATGTATTATAGTATATTTATAGACCCTTATTGAGTCTAAGTTTTACTATAATTATAACTCCTAATATTACAAATCAATTATAAGTCTGAATCTAACTTTGGATTTTTTTTTCTTAAACTCAAACTCTAATCTGAGTTCGAGACACCCAAAACTCAACATAAAGGTGGTCTTAAATGTCTTTCTAGTGCATTAGCTACCAAGAGATCATTAGCTGCTATAGTTGAACATGAGCAAAGATTGAGTATTGAGGTGGATACTACGATTGCATTGATCACGACCTCTATGTTGCTGAAATAGAGTTTTGGGAGGGGAGCTTGTCAATCTTATGTTTGGGTGCATGTTGACATGCTGAAATAGACAAGTTGTTAGTTTTAGTTAATCCATGTTGGCAAAAAATTGCAGATATTAGTTTGAGATCACGACTCTTACACCATTTCAACTCAAATCAATTGTTGTCTCAGTTGATCTTCTTTCCTTCTTTCATAAAGCTGAAGTTTAGTCTGAGTTTAAAATAGAGCAGTATTGATAGTGAAAATATGATGGCAAGCTGCATGTATGCATGGATGTCTATGTCGACAACATGCTAGATAAAAGCCTCCAAGTTGAGGGCCATCTCATCAACCTCATCTAGACATTCAGTACTTTATGGCACTAACAGTCAAGCTTAATCTAGAGAAATATATCTTTGGCATAGTATCCAATAAGTTTCTTTGAATTCATGATTTCAGAAAGAGACATTGAAGTAAATCTAGAGAATATATGGAACCATCAATGTCCATCATGGGAGTTAAGCAGCTCAATGGCCACATCATATCCCTCCATGCTTCCTGTCAAAGTAAGGGGAGAGGTGCCTTCCCTTATTCAAAGTCTTGAAGGTGAAGAAAGAGTTTAATTGGGACAATTAGTGAAAAACTTTTGTTGATCTCAAGTTGTGTATTTGTCCTCTCCCCCTCTCATTGTGAAGCCAATTCTAATAAAGACATTGTATCTCTATGTTATAGTATGCATACAAACTTTAAGTTTTGCACTTATTTACATTTGCAAAAACTTACAGTTTCCTCTTTATTACATAAGTCATGTCTTGAGGGCAGCTGAGTCTTGATACCCTCTAGTCAAAAAGCTTACATATGTAGTGATCCTCTCTTCTAGAAAACTACAACTATATTTTTAAGCCCATAACATAATAGTGATGACAAATCTACCCCTACGGTAGACCTTGTAATGGCAAGAGACATCAGGAAGAGTCCTAAAGTGGATGATTGAGCTCAACCACTTTGATGTCCAATATCAGTCTCAAATGGTCATCAAGGCCCAAGATCTTGCAAATTTTGTAATTGAAAATTTTAAACCTCCATCTCTCATACCTTCTCTAGAAGATTGGTAGATGTTAAAGGTGGATGGCTCCACTTCTAAGTGGGGTAATGACACTAACATCATCCTTGGATGCCCAAACAATGAAGTAGTCAAGAATTCTATCAAGCTTAACTTTCTTGCCTCCAACAATGTGGTTGAGTATTAAAACTCATATCTTAGGGGTCAAGATTGCTAACTGGGTAGAAGCTCAGTGCCTACAAGTCCATAGTGTTGTCTAAATAATAGTCAATGAAATACTAGGTTACTTTGAAGCCAAGGATCCATTTTTTATCCAGTACCTCCATATGATAGAGAATCTAGTTAAATAATTCATGATGGTGGAGTTCATCCACGTCACTCGAGAATAAAATGTCAAGGTTGATGTCTTCACAAGGTTCACAATAATGTTAGAACCTCAATCACATCAGCTAGTGCATACTAAGACCATCAACTGGCCTTCCATACATGAGCAAGTAGATGATATTAGCCTGGTCAAAGTGGAGCCCTGGATGGATCCAATCCTCACATTCTTGAAAGGTGTAGTTCTCCCTCAAGACAAGAAGTCTGCACAATGCATTTAAAAACAAGTGCCCAATTTCATCTTGTTGTAGGATGCCCAATCTATACAAAAGATCCCTTATTCAACCACTATTATGGTTCTTGGCTACTACAAATACAACCAATGCACTAAATGTTGTGCATGAAGGGATTTGTTGACATCATCAAGGGGCCAAACCCTAGCACACAAGCTGCTCCATCAAGAGCACTACTGGCTAACTATGCATCAAGATATTCAAGCACTAGTTTGAGGATGTGAACAATGTCAATACCATGCCAACATCATTCATAAGCCTGCTGCTCATCTAATGCAACAACTAATCCTTGGTCTTCTGATCAATGGGGGATGGACATTTTGGATTATGCCCACTAGCTCCAAGATAGAGAAAGTTCATGGTAGTTGCTATAAATATTTGACCAAGTGGGTGGATGAATCGCCATTGTCTCCAAACAAAAGATTGACAACTTATTTTGGAGTTAAATCATCTATGGCTATAATCTTCCTCAATTTGATAGCACTAGATTCAAGACCATCTATGCTAACTTCTGCATTCACTAGAAATTCATGCGGGTCACCCTTTTGCAAGCCAATGGATTGGCCGAGGTGACCAATAGAACCATTCTCCAAGGCCTGAAGATGTGATTGGAGGACCTCGATGGATCCTATGTCAATCATCTCCTTAGCATATTATGCAACTACAGAATAACTTGGCAAGTGCCCACCAATGAAAGCTTCTTCTATCTAACATTCAACATCAAAGCTATGATCCATGTTGAGATCAATATCCCCTCTTTGCCTATAACCTTGACACTAATAAATAGGTCCTTAAAGTAGAGAAGGACCTCCTCCCCGAACTAAGGGAATGAGTGTAACTAAGAATAGCCACCTACCAACAAAAGAGAGCCAATTACCATTGATGATAAATCGAAGAAAGAAGTTTCTAAATTGGTGACCTCATGCTCTGAAAGACTCAATCTACTTAGTAGATGTCCGACAAGCTCATACCAAGTCATTGATTTATGTGGCACTGGCTCAAATGGACTCATTTGGCCAAATCGAATGCTCATTCCAAGGACCTAACACATCAACTGCCTAAAGAGGTTCTACCAATAGCATGCTCATTTTAACATGATTGGTCTCCTTTCTACATGATTGCTGAGTTGGGCTTAAGCCCTAAGCACCTCATTTGCTTTAGGAAAATATAAGCCCCCACTCATCAGGGCATTCTCGCTAGCTTGATAGGGTAATTCAATGAACTTGGTGCACTCTAAGTCTTGACTATCCAGACACTCAATGTCCTAAGCATTTCATAAGCCCTAGTAATCTTATAAATCCTAAGTAAGTATAAGTCTTGTTCTAACCAAACAATCTAGCTAGCTTAATAGGGCAAATCTATAAGCTTGGCATATATAAGCTCTGATTCAATTTAGCATCTCAAGTCTCAATTTAATAAGGAATCTTAAGTCCAAATGTAAATAGGCATACAAAGCACTAGATATCTCATAAGGACTAGGCAACTATAAGCCTTGGTCTTCATAAGAACCCTTGCCAACTAGTTGGGTGATCCATAATTGATGCATCTTAAATCCCTGATGAAATTTGGTGCACTAAAGCCCTTGGCATCCCTTAAGGCCTAGGCAAGTGTAAACCCTAGGCTGCCCAAACACTCTTGCTCCCTTAATGGGGTGATTCCCTGTCTTAACACATTTTAAGCCTAATCTAGTAAGGCACTTTTCACATTTTAGATAAGTGTAAGTCCTGATCTGCCAAGCACATAAAGTCCTAATTTTCCATGCTACCTCAACATGATGATGTCACACATTCAAAGACCTTGGCGTGTCATAAGCTCTAGATAAGTGTAGCTTTTGATTCTACGAGGTTGCCAAAGCCCTATGGACTTCATAAGCCCTTGGCAAGTAGAACTCCTAGTCTTTACAATGTAATCAAGTTGAGGTTGGCTTGATTGATTTCCATGAGCTCAGCTTGCTTAAGCCCTAGTCACTTCATATGAAATATATAAGTGTTGATTCCCTAGGCACTTTCACTAGCTTGTTAGGGTAATTCAACAAGCTCGATGCCTCTTAAGCCCTAATATAATCAAGCAATCAAAGCCCTAGGCACTTCATAAACCTAGCAAGTATAAGCCATGCCTAGCAATGCCTTATATGATGCATTAGTATTGCTAATATAGAATTTTGCATGAGTCTTCATGCTATCAATCTTTATTGGAATTGTTATGGTTCCAAGGGCTTTTTGAGCATTTTTATTAAAACCTTGTATGATAGTGACTTAAAGAGTATCATTAATGCATCAAAGACACACAAGATGCCAAGGATCATCTCGAGGTGGGTAGCTATATTGTAATCAACCTTGTCAGAGCAGGGTCTATTTGGTAAAAGTAGTACCTCCTAAATTTGTACTTATTTCTCCTTGATTTTTTTCTTTGCATACATTATTGTCTTTAGATGCACCCTTATCCTTGGGCATTATGGATTGCAAGACCGGAAACATTCTATCATTTCTGAGTTGTATTTGATTTGCAATGTGGATCTAACATTCGACCTTCGGAGGCCACCTTGGTTTTTCTTTGAGTCACTCCAAAAATTGACTACACAGCAAGAGGTCCAAATTCAATGCCTTGCTAGAGCTCAAGAGTTGCTTTATTGATGAAAAAGACAAATAATTATCCATTCAACATTGGAGTCATGGATTTGTGATTTTCAGGTCAAAAGGTTTTGAGAAACCATTTCGATGAAACCTAATAATTCATCAGCCAACATGAAATTTTTCAAGGCTTTGTATTTAGGGCATTTTTTTTCAAGTGATTAGGCAAATTTGAAAGAAAAGTAGTCTAAGCCATGTTAGTATCAGCCAATTTGACCCTCTCTTAGAATGTACTTCTTCTTCTAGTATTCATGTATGTTTTTCTGAACCAATTTTATTGTTGCTTGGATTTAGATGCTAAGTCAAATTCTTCCTCCACATGTTTTACATACATCTCTTCTAAATATGTTAGGAGGCACTCTTATAGAAAACTAAAATTGGCATGGCGCCAAGTCACACTTGTTGAGCTTCTTCAATTCTATCCTTTTTGTGTGATAGTGATGACTATGTAGGTTGCAACTTAGATGTTCTTTACCTTGATTGTCACTGTCCAAGGTCTCCATCAATGATTTGAGCTTTTCAAGCAGGAACTCTTCAAGAGTGACCATGCTCCTTTTGCCTTGAACGTATTCATCCAAAGCATCAATGTTCTCATGATTGGCTGGCTTCTTGATAGAATATTCATCTATTTGGATAGGCTTCTTTCTTCTCCTATGTTTCTTCACTTGGATAGGTAGATGGGTTTGCTCAATCTGAGCTCTTCTCCACATGATCTGATGTAGTGCATCAAAAACACCTTTGACTTTTCAAGAAGACTTGTGACATTCTCTGAGCAATGTTCAGTATTTTCATCATAACTTTTGCCGAAAGGTATGATTCATGCATGGTTGTTGGTGTTGGAAACTAGACTCATGTAACTTCCCAACAACTCATAACTCGTTTTTAGATTCCAAGTATGTTGGGAGTTATAGAGCTCAGAAGTGACATGTTGGAAGTATTGCTTTCTAGTTTTTGTCTTATATTTTCAATTCTCTAGTTATGTTCCTTTGAGAATTGTGCTATTATTAGTTTATAAATAGCTTGTACCTAGAGGGGAAAAGGGAGACTTGAATCATTTATCATTTGATAGTATATTTTGAGAATAGAACATATCTATCTCTTTTTCCTTCAATCTTGTGAAGTCAAGTTTTTAGCATTTTCTTTTATTCTTCCTAATTTCCCCTACCTTTCCCTCATCATCTGGTATCAAAGCTAGAGATATGCTCTTGGCTGTTGCTCCCTTTCCCTTATGGCTCCAAGAAGAAGAAGAGGTTGACGTGGCAGAGGTAACCCAATGATGAAGAATATGGGTGATGAATGAGATGCTGAAATTCAGGCAATTTGGAGACAAGTTGAGGAGCTGACCATGCATCTTGAGCATCAAGAAGCCAGTAGTGAATGAGGTTCTAGACATGGTTGTTCTAGTGATGACTCAAAACATTTGAATCCTTTTGCAATAGGCAAGCACATAGTCTTATGGAGAGATTCATTCAATCCTCTAAAGGAATTAAACTTGATTTACTGGAGTTCCATGGCCGATTATAACTAGAGGAATTTCTAAATTGGCTCAGTGCTGTGGAGAATTCTTTGAGTATAAAGACACACCAGAGAATCAGAAAGTGAGGTTTGTTATGACAAGGCTTCGTGGCTATGCTTCTACATGGTGGGATAGGGTGAAAGAGATGAGACTATGCAAAGGAAGCCCAAAATTGCTTCTTCAGAGAAGATGAAGGCAAGGATGTGTGAGAACTTCCTCCCCATAAATTTTACTCAAAAGTGTTTTTATGCAATTCAATACTTTGCAGCAAGGTAACAAGAGTGTGATTGACTATATGGAGGAATTTTACAAGTTGATGGCTAGAAACAAAACACAGGAATCCAAAGACTAGCTTGTTGCAAGATATGTGAATGGGAAAATCTGACCTTTCGAGATGAGGTGGATATACTACAACCATGGAGGTTGAATGATGCTTATCAACTAGCCTTGAAGGTTGAGGCTAAAATGGCAATATGAGGAGCAAAGAAGTTTATTGATGTTGAAAAACTTTATCCATCAAAAGCTGAATCCTCTAGCAAGAGTGCTCCTAAGAGAGGAGGTGGTAAAGGTGACATTAATTCAGCCTCAGCGAAAGCTAAATCTCCTACTTGTTTTAAGTGTAGCCAACTTGGTCATTACCTGCATGAGTGCCCAAATCAGAAAGGTGATGCTTGAGTGGGACTTGTGAATGAAGAAGAGGGTGAGCAATACTTTGAGGATGCTAAGCCAAAGTATGATGCTGATGGCAGCCAAGAATGAGAGGAGACTGCACCCGAAGATGCTGAGTGCTTGGTGATCCAAAGAGTTATTACCTCTCCTAAGCAAGACAATAATCAAGAATGGCTATGACACAACATCTTTAGAACAAGGTGCAAGTCTCATGGAAAGTTATGCCCTCTAATTATTGATGGAGGTAGCTTTGAGATTTGTTTCTCAAGAGATGGTGGACAAGCTCAAGCTTAAAGTTGTGCCACATCCGTATCCATATTATGTCTCATGGATTAAAATTGTCAATGAGGTAAGAATTGACAAGAGATGCCTCATTTCTTTTTCTATGGGTAAGTATTATCATGATGAGGTTCGGTGATGTAGCTCCTATTAATATTGGGCATATACTCGTGGGTAGACCTTGGCAATATGAAAATAGTATTATTCATCAATGTAGAAAAAATACATACATGTTCATTGTTGGAAAAACTAAAATTGTTCTTTTACCTTGTAAAGAGGTTTTTAATCCCAAGCCTTCCATGGAAGGAGAGGGAAATTTGTTGCTTACCTTGTCACAATTAGAGAAGGAAGCTATAAGAGATGGAGTGGTCTATGTTTTGGTGTCTAAAGGAGAAACACAACCTATGGATGTCCCTAGAGATGTTAAAACTTTTTTAGAAGAATTCAGTAATGTCACTCCTAGAGAGCTACCTAGTGATCTTCCTCCTTTAAGGGAAATTCAGCATCAAATGTGCTGCTCTACCAAACAAAGCACACTACCGAATGAGTCCAAAGGAGCATGAGGAGCTTAATCAACAAGTACTAGATTTGTTGAACAAAGGGTACATCAAGGAAAGTTTAAGTCTTTGTGATGTTCCTGCCCTCGTTGCACCAAAGAAAGATGGTTTTTGGCATATGTTTGTAGATAGCAGAGGACTCAATCAAATTACCATCAATCAACTATCAGTTTCCAATACCAAGAATTTATGATATGTTTGACATGTTGGCTGGTGTAAAGGTGTTTTCTAAGATTGATCATAAAAGTGGATATCATCAAATTAGAATCATGTTGGGTGATGAATGAAAAATGGCATTCAAGACAAGGGAAGGCTTATATGAATGGTTGGTTATGTCATTTGGCCTCTCCAATGCTCCAAATACCTTCAAGAGGGTAATAAATCAAGCTCTACGCTCTTATATTGGAAAATTTGTTGTTGTTTATTTTGATGATATTCTTATTTATAATCAAAATTTTCATGATCTTATTGAGCACTTAAGGGCTATTCAAACAACCTTAAGAAAAGAAAATCTCTATGTAAACTTGAAAAAGTGTTCTTTCATGACTAGTCACCTAGTATTTCTAGGTTGTGTTATGGTGGATGAAGAGAAAATCAAAGCTATCAAAGAGTGGCCTATCCCAAAGAATCTACATGATGCACAAAGCTTCCATGGATTGGCTTCTTCCTATTGCTGATTCATTAGAAACTTTAGTATCATTGCAGCAATTTGTCAAGGAGAATTTGTTTGGAACTTGGAGGCAAAAGAGATCCAAAAGGAATTGTCCACTACACCGGTCCTTGCACTTCCAAAATTTGAGAAGATTTTTGAAGTTGATTGTGATGCTTCTCATGGTGGGATTGGAGTACTCAGCCAAGAAGGCCATCCAATTGCATTCTATAGTGAAAAGTTAAATGAGACAAATAAGGGGTATTCTACTTTTGATGTTGAACTCTATGACATTGTGCAAGCTCTTCATCATTGGCGGCCTTATCTCATTGAAAAAGAATTTATTCTTAATTTTGACCATGAAGCTCTTACGAACATCAACTCTCAACAAGCTTGAATAGATGACATGATGGTTGGGTTCCTTTCTTGCAAGAATATACTTTTATGTTGAGGCATAAGAGTGGAAGACTAAACAAATTGCTTGATACACTATTAAAGGGTTGCATTGTTAAATACCATGATGGTGCAGCTTGAAGGTTTTGATTCCATTCACAAAATATATGCAAAAGATTTTGAGTTCAAGGAGATTTATCAAAAGTCCAAAGATCATTGTTGTGAAGATTTTTTTTACTATAAGATGGTTTTCTCTTTAAGGGAACACATTTGTGCATTCCTAAATATTCTTTTATGGGCTTTTTGTTGGATCCTTAATAGATTTTAGATATAATCTGTAATGGATCCTCAATAGATCTTGAATTCAATCTTTATTGGATTTTTATTGGATCTTTAATGGATCTTAGATTCAACATTTATTAAGTTTTTATTGAATCCTTAATGGGGCTTTATTAGGTTCTTATTGGATCATTGATGGATCTTGGATCGAACCCTTATTGGATTCTTATTGGATCATTGATGGATCTTGGATCCAACCCTTATTGGGTTCTTATTGGATCCTTAATAGATCTTAATTCAACCCTTGTTGGGTTCCTAATGGATCCTTATTAGATTTTAAACCCAACTCTTAATGGATCCTAATTCAACTTTTATTGGATTCTTATTGGATCCTTAATTGATCTTTCATCCAACCCTTAATAGATCTTATTTGATTCTTAATAGATCTTGATTCAACCCTTGTTAGGTTCTTAATGGATCCTTAATCGATCTTGGACACAACCATTAATGGATCTTAATTGGATATTGGATATAACCCTTAATAGATCTTTATTGGATTATAGATCCAATTCTTAATGGATCTAGGTTTGATCCTTAATGTATCCTTATCAGGTTTGGGTTTGATCTCTAAATGGGTTTGGATTCAACCCATGTTGAGCCCTTGTTGGGTTTTGGTTAGGTTCAACCTAATTCTGATTCTAGTTCAACCTAATTTAGTTTGGTTTTGATTCAAGCTTAGGCCTAATATGGTTTTGGTTCTGGCTTGAATATGATTTTAATTTAGTTTAGGTTCAGACCTGATTTAGCGTTGGTTTAGTTTTAGACCTAATTTAATTTTGGTTCAGGTTTTTTTGGTTCGAGTTTAGACCTAATTTGATTTTGGTCAGGCTTGGATCTAAGTTAGTTTTGGTTCAAGTTTGGATCTGATTTGATTTTGGTAAAGCTTGGACCTGATTTGTTTTGGTTCAAGTATAAACTTGAGTTAGTTTTAGTTTAGGTTTGGAGTTGATTTTGATTTTGGCTAGGCTTGCGCTTGATTTAGTTTTAATAAATTTTATTTGATTTGTTTAATTTATGATTAGGAGCCCGAAGGAATCCATTAGGCTAAAAATATGATAATCAGATTTCTAAAAGAATCCCTTAGGCTAAAATATGGAGATCAGATTCTCAAATAAATCCCTTAGGTCAAAATACAGTGTTTGGATTTTCAAAAAAGTTCCATAGGTAAAAATATGATATTTGTATTCCCAAAGAAATTCCTTCGATCAGAAATACGATGGTCGATTTTCTAAAGGAATCCCTTAGGCTAAAAATATAACAGTCAAATTCTCAAAGAAATTTCTTATGTCAAAATACAATGGTTAGGTTCTCAAAGGAATCCCTTAAGCCATAAATATAGCGATCAAATTTTCAAAAAATATCCCTTAAGCCAAAAAATAGTGGTTGGATTCTCAAAGGAATCTTTTAGGCTAAAAATACAGTGGTTGGGTTCTCAAAAAAATTTAATAGGTCAAAATACGGTGATCAAGTTGCTAAAAGAATCCCTTAAGCCAGAATATAGTATTCATATTTTCAAAGAAATCGCTTAGGCCAAAGTACAGTGGTTAGATTTCCAAAAAAATCCCATAGGTAAAAAAATAGTATTCAAGTCCCAAGGAATCTCTCGAGACAAAAATATGATAGTCAAATTCTCAAAAAAAAAAATTTAGGCTAAAATACGGCAGTTGAATTCCTAAAAAAAATCATAAGTCAAAAATATGGCATTCAAATTTTCAAAAAAATCTCTTAAGCCAAAAATACGATAGTTAGATTTTTCGAGGAATTTCTCAGGCCAAGAGTATGATGGTCAAATTTTTTGAAAGAATTCTATAGGTCAATTTTGATGATTGATTCACAGGTACATAAATCGAGATGAAGAAGAATAAAATAGAAAAAGGAAAAGAGAGATTCTTTTTTCTTTTTTGTCTTTTCCTTTCTTTCTTTTTTCTCTTTTTTTCTCTTTTTTTCTGCTTTTTTTCTTTCTTCTTTTCTTTTGTTTCTCTTTTTCTTCACTTTTATAGCAACTTCTCTTCTTTCTTTTCGGTGAGGAATCTATTGCAAGTGGCTATAACAAAAATAATTTAGTTATTCAAACTTGAAGGTTCAAGTGACTGAACTCAAGTAGCAAACTATGTTGGGGCTTGGCAGAGCATGATAGGGGATCAGCATCGATGTGGAGGGTAAGGCTATTGGGAAGTTGGGTAAGCGTAGCAACTGCTAGTGATGGAGGAGGGCAGTGAAGTTGCCTAGGTGCGAGCGATTGTTCAATGACTCCAATGAGCACCAACGGCGATCAAGCTACGAGATGGTGATTACAATAAACAAGGAAGCCACTTGGATGCAAGGAGAGGGAGACGGAGCAGCCTGGATGCTGGTGGTATGTGGCAGAGTGTAGACAAGCAAAGAACAATGAGGAAGCCACAGAAAGAGGCTATAGTGGGGGCCTCTATTAGCAAGTTCAAATGACGAAACCTTGGGGTTCGGGAGTTCAAACTTTAGGATTTGGACGTCTGAACTCTACCAATAGGTGCAGTAGGAAGGAAACAATGACTGTATTCATGGGCAATAGGCAGCAAGCAGACACGGTGATAATGGCACAAGCTGGGACCTGATAAAATAGAGAAAAGAGGAGCAGAGAAGAAAAAACAAATAAAACCATAATTAAATAAGCCAACAATTATGGATCTTCCTAATTTTAGTTGTGTTTCTTCTTCAATCCTTCAAATTTTTGATCCCACAACTCTAATGTGCTCTCCTTTCTTATCTTTCTCCTAGAGGATTCTTAGGGTTTTTATAGCCAAAGAGTCGATTAGATCATATTCATTTAAAATTTTATATTGTAGATACGGATGATGATCTTTTGTTCAAATTGTGAACATGGATAAGATTCTATTTTGTTCAGATGAGGATAAGATCCCCTTTGTATGAATGTGGATAAAGATTTGCATCATCCATTTATATTTGGATAAGAATATGATGATATTTTGGATAAGATAATTTGAAATTTGAAAATTATAATCACTTAATTCTCAAATTACAAGGGGATATTTATAAAAAGCAAAAAATTTCACAGATTTAATTATAAATATAATTTTTGAAGGGTCTTTTTTCAAACCCTAAGTTTTGTGAGGACCAAATTGTAGTTACCCACCTTTAAACGAGTCTTTTTGCAAAATACAAGGACCAATTTGTAACTATCCATCTTGAGAGGCTTTTTACAAATTGTGAGGACCAATTTATAATTTGAAGATTTTCATAGACCTTTTTGTAAGAATTCTCAATCTAGGGACCTATTTATAAGAGTTTTTATTTGATCCAAGGACCTATTTGTAAATATTTAATTTTTTCCATTTTAGCCTAGATTTTTGATGAGTTTTAGACCCAATTTTGGTCCAAATTTTGGGCTCACTCAATCCACTTAGATTGAACTTAATTTGAGCCAAATTCTAAATGATTCAAATCTGGTTTAAGCTTAATTTTTAGTTAAATTTGACCATAATTTAGGTATAACCCAAACCCATATTTGAGCTATAATCCAATGGCATCCAAGCATTGACTCAAGTTAAATTTTCATTAAATTTAGTTTGACCAAAAACTACCTAAACAACAACCTCATTCCAGCCGAGGTCAAAACCCTTTCCAAAATTGCCAAGTTGTTCCTCCATCAAGAAACTACACACCACATAAACCCCCCTTACTAGAAACAATTCCCAACACCTTTGCAGCCCTCCTCACCAAGAACCTTATTCTCTTACTAGAATCTAAGTCTATTGCTCCAAATGTTGACTTCTCACCACTGAACCCCGAGCACACCCTTAAGTAATATCTCACTCTATAAAAAAGCCATACATGACCTTAATGATCAGAATGCCATAGATTGGGGTACAGTCCAAACTTACATGAACTGATTAAAATGGGAAACTCAATGGTAGGGGATAGCTCTTTTCCTACTAACCTTAATAATATAAGTCATCCCCAAAGCAAGTGAACCACAAATGTGTAAATAGCTAAGCTAGGTGGTCAAAGATCCTTGCAAAGAATTTCCCCTTTATAATGACCCTTCAACTAAGTGAGGTTAAAACATGTGAACAAAAAATTGAAATTGATGGGTAGATAGGATCATCTTATACATGTAGTAATACATATGATAGGTATAATTTTGAAGATGATGATTGTGATCTTGTAAAATTAATCAACAAAATTCATCACTTTATGAGAATTACATGAAAGGAGAAAAAGATGTGAACAAATGCCTCGCACCTATTAGAAATCAGGGAAACATGGCTAATCAAATAATTCCTCAAGAGCCTAAAAACACAAAGGAAGAAATTAAAATTGTAAAGAGCACAATATTAAAATAATTGGGTAGAACTCCTATAAAAAAAATTTCAAAAGCATAATAGATTCTCCTAAGCATCGTGAATTTCTTTTCAAAATGCTTAAAGAGATGAAGCTCAAGTGTGACATCCCTCTGGAAAGATTAGCCATCATTTGCAAAGGTTGTGGTTGTGACATCCCTTTAGGAAAGAAGCTTACTTTCATGGCTAAAGAAGCATTTGGAGAGAGCAAAGGGGGCTTAGGTCTAAGACTTACTCCATGTGTTATGGTCATATAGGATCACCCCACAAACCACAACCAAAGAGTCCCCATTCATGCTACTGTACAGAGTCAAAGTCATTATCCCAATAGAGGTCAGCCTTTCATCTCCTCAAACTAAATCTTATGACCCTAAAGTGAATGAGATAAACCAAAGGGTTAACAAAAATATGCTACTAGAGGTTCAGGAGTAATCCCACACACTAGTGGTAGAATATGAGTGTCACGCAACTTGCATACAATGCCAGGAGTTGCAACATGTGATTGGCTACTTCATCATGCTGACCTAGTGGATTGAACCACTAGAAATTTATCTCCAAATTGGGAAGGACCTTACAAAGTTACTCAAGTTGTGGCACCAAGGGAATACAAGTTGGATCATCTAGATGACAAAAAAAGTTATATGATCCTCTTTGTTGCCTAACCATGTTGCTTGCAAGGTCAAAGAAAACCACTTTGGCAATAAGTTATGAGGCACAAAGATCCAGTTCCAAGTCAAGAACTTGCCCGAGGTACAAATACCCAGCTCCAAGTCATGAACTTATCAGAGGCATAAATACCCAACTCCTAGTTATGAACCTTCCTGAAGTGCAAAGATTCGGCTCCAAGTTATGAACCTACCTAAAGGCACAAAAACTTAGATTTAGGTCACAAACCTATTTGAGGCACCAAGACTTGACTCCAAGTCACAAACTTGCCTGAGGCACCAAGACCTGGCTCCTAGTTATGAACCTTCCTGAAGTGCAAAGATTCGGCTCCAAGTTATGAACCTACCTAAAGGCACAAAAACTTAGCTTTAGGTCACAAACCTATTTGAGGCACCAAGACTTGACTCCAAGTCACAAACTTGCCTGAGGCACCAAGACCTGGCTCCTAGTCACAAACCTGCTCAAGGCACATAAACCCGACTCCAATTCATGGACCTGCCCGAGGCACAAAGCCCTAAGTCTAGGTCATAGACCTGCATGCAAGGCAAAACAACATGTTGACAAGTTACATGCTTGACCGAGGAAAAGATTCAGTTCAAGTTATGAATTAGTTTGAGGTAAAAAAAAAATCGAATGATGAATGAGAAAAGACATTATGATGGACATGTTTCCTTCAAAACCTAGGGTAAAAGATAAATCAAGTTTATTGTCTATCCTAAGGTAATATTTTGTTAAATTGACCCAATTGGCAAAGCTATTTTGGGTATGTTCAATTAACATGGTCATCCCTACTATGAAAACTATGCTGACCTACAACTTTGCATAATTATGGATGTTGGTATTACCACATTCAATATGAGCAATTGTCTACAAACCAAAGTGGCAATATTTAGCAAAAGTAAAAGACCACCTTCACTAAAAGTATTAAAGTTACTAAAATCTGAGGTTTAGCTTACAAAAATAAACATAAAAGAAAACCCTACTCTAGTTCCCTTTAGTGGGCTTGTTGCCTCTCTGACTAATTCTTCCTCATCCTCAGAAGAACTCAAAGAGTATTTGATGCTAGAATCAGTAGTGGCTTTTACATCCTCATTAGGAAAAGGATCAGAATCAATTATCTCCCCATATTCCCTCCTAAGTTGTTTCACCCAATCCTCATCATAGACCTTAACTTGAAGATGGTGAGGATCAAAATTTTCATTGTGCAAGGTACAAATCACCATATCTCAGCAACATAGGTAACCCTCCTTGAACGATTCAACATTTAGTTTATCCACCTTCATCGGGTTGGCCTTGCTCTCCTCAAACTCTTGGATAGTGAGCACCGTAGTGTTCTTAATGAGAAACTAAAACTTCTCCCCACTTTGGAAGGTGGTGATGGTGTCTTCTTGAGCTGTGAGGAGTTTGGCAACATGTTGAGCTACTTGGTTTTATGCCGAATTGAATCTCTCTCCTCCTCCACTTTCTTTCTCTCTTTCTTGACGGTCCATTGCCCTTTGTAGTTTTGATGATGAATGAATCTTGTATTTAATCATATCTTGAGCATGTATAGCTAGTACCCAAGTTGAGCTTGAAATGAAGATCAAGTTTTTTTTGTAAGCCTCAAGTGTAAATGGACTTGAAGATAGATTTGAAGATGAGGTGTGATGGTGGATCAACGGATGAGACTTGAAGATTTGGATATAGCTTGAAGAAAGCTCAAGAGATTAAGTCAGATCACTAAGTTTCGATTTTTTATTTTTATTTTAGTTGAGCTAAAGATTTGCATGTTTAAATTCTTAGTTTAGAGCTATAGTTAACACTAAAGCTAATCTTTGAATGCCTTCACCGACCTATTATTTTTATCTAAGATTAGTTATGAGTTGATATTAAATGGGGACTAAAGTTGTAGTGAACCAATTAAGATTTTTTTGGTAAATTTTGGATGCCTAATCTTCAAGATTTGAACACTTAGACGTAGCATGAAAACTCCTATGAAAGTTTTAGATACCCGAACCTTGGGTTTGGATGCCTGAAGTTTAAAAGTTGTAACTTTTGAATTTTTTTGTTCGGAGTTTGAACACTTAGTACCTGATTTGGACACCTAAACATGGCCTATTCAGGCATCCAAACTTGATCAGCGAGCATTCGATCTCGTGATATTAATTATAACGACTAGTAATATTTGACCATTGAAGTAGTTCGAATGCCCAAACCTCATGGTCTAGATACCCAAACATGGTAGAGGACAGACAGTAATAGCTAGTTCTCTCCCCAATTGTTATTTAAGAATTTGGGTCTTGTTCTCTATAGAATTTTGCCATCTTTTGAGCAATGCTTGATTGAGAACACAAGCTCCCACTAGCTCACTAGCCTTCAAGTGCTCTAAGTTTTGTTCTTCAAATTTCAAATCTTTAAAAAGCCCTTGCACTCCTTTGAGAGGTCTTATAGTAGGTTTGAGCAAAATTTTTTATCTTTTCTACCATTCTAAACAATTATAGGTTGTTAGGAGTGTGAGAGGATCAAGGTTCTGGATTGAAGTGCACATTCGATCAATTGAAAGTGAAGCTGTAAGGGGGTGGTTTCACTTAATAAGTGATAACTCTAGTGGAGAGTTCAAGTCCTCAAGATCGCAGCAAGGGTCATAAAGTAAGTATGGTTGACCGCTGAACTATGTAAAAGTTCATGGTGCATTCTTTACACTTCTTATTTGTGGAGCCATGATTGACCACTTGCGATAGCTAAAGATCCCAAGGAGTAATCTTAAAATAATAAATGAAAGTTGAGGGTGGCTTGGAGATGGTGTGAGATACAAGAGCCGGAGAGCTGTGAGAGGGAGGAACTCAGGAGTAGCATTCGCAAAGGATGTAGAGAGGTCTAGAGAGGTCTTGCCACGGCCATAGGGGAGGATGAGCTTGTTCTCGCTGAAAAGGGCCCTACAAGCAAGATACTAGTGGTGGCGAGATGATGGTAGCAAGTTGGTACAAGGGTAAGGAAGCTGCAACTATATAGAACTAGAAGCCTACAAGAAGCCAACCAAGATGGTTGTAGGTAGCAGTGACTACTGGCAGCGACGACAGAGGAGGGAGAGGGCAGTAATGATATAGCAGGGAGCGGGCGACGAGATCTGGTGAGGCATAGGTGGTGGTGCAGGACTTTACTAAGAACTAGGAGAACCAGAGAGAGGAGAACAACAAGAGAAAATCAAATGAAGATAAAAATTCTTACTCTTTGATTGATTGACTTTTCCTTTGGTTGTCGTTGCTTGAGTTCTAATTTTTTTGATCTCCAATTCTCTAAAAAACTCTCTCTTCTTTTTTGCAGGAGCCTAGTTCTTTTTATAAGTATCAAAGAGATTAGGTCAAGTTGATGATGATCAATTTGTTTTTAATTATAGATGAAGTATTTGAATTTTGAATGTAAATATGATTTTGTTTGGATTAAGATAATGTTTGTTATGAATGAAGAAGTTATATCCACTCACAATATCAACCTTATGGGGAGATTACGTCGAAATTTTCTTTTTAGAAAATTTCGACCAAATTGTAAATTTATAAATCTTAGGAGCCTTTTTATAAAAAGAACCTATTTGTAAGGTTTTGAAATTTTCAAAATCTTTTTAATAATATTTTATTTATAAAACTTGTACTTATTTATAAATAAAAATTTTCAATGGGCGTATTTATATAAAGTAGAAATTTCAAGAACTTATTTGCGAATATCATATTTTTGAGGGGTTTATTTACAAACCTTAGATTATGCAATGACTCATTTGTAATTTCAAATTTTTTTTATGGATTTTTTTGTCAAAATTTCATCTCAAGAATATATTTGTAAAAAAAATCTGACAAGAGATCTTTTATAAAAAATTTTTTGGTACAGGAACCTATTTGTAAAAATTTTATATTTTCATTTTAACCCATATTTTGGATGAATTCTAGGTGCAATTATCGTCCAAATATCTAGCCAATTCAGCCTTCTTAGGCTACATTTAGCTTGAGTCCAAAATTTCTAATAATTCAAATCCTAATTGAACTTAATTTTTTATTAGATTTGATTGTAATTTAAGTCCAATTGAGACCCATGTTTAAGATGTTGCTTAATGGCATTCAAGCATTTATTCTAACTAAATTTTGATTAAATTTAGTTTTAACTAAAATCAACCTAAACATCATTTACTTTGTAAGTACTCATGATTTTATTTCTTATTTGCGGACTTGTGATCTTTCGAATTGATTTGTGAATTAGGTTTTAAATCGCAATAAGTGTTTATCATGTTCATAAGACCTACTTCACCTATCCTCTTAGGTCAGCTTTTGCCTATCATGGTCTTCTTCTCCTCCTTGGGCCTCTTCTTCATGTCGGATTTGGCCCTTTTGGAGGCGTTAGCCTCAACTAGATCTAACCGAAGTGTCTCCATTTCAAACTGTCGAGCACTAAGGTAAGCTTCAGTGGTAGTAAGCTTTGACTTTTTGATCATAGCTACCTTCTTGATCTCCTAATAGTGCTTGTCAAAATGTTGAAAATACTCATATCATTTGCAAGCCAAACAAGAAGTTAGTGAAAATAAAAAAATAAGAAAAGTGAGAGGATGAAAAGTAAATTTGACTTACATCATAAAAGGCATTCATGCCACCAAATGGACTAGTTCTCATTGAGGAGCTTGGCGATTCAGGATTTGGGTCGAACTCATCATCTAAATCATCATCTTTACCATAGCCTCCTTTCTAGGCCATTTGAGATTATGGGGGCTAGGTGTGGCCCGACTTGACCTTGTGTGTGGTGGAGGAGAGGCCAAGATGTTGATCATGTCACACGAGACCTTGGATTCAACAATGCATCTCCCTACACCTCAATAGTAGCATTAGCAAGAATAGTAAAAAGAGGGGGGGTGGGGGGGGGGGGGGGGGGAGGGGGTGGTGTGTTTTTTGGGTCTTCTTCTTCCTTTTATTCTCACTCATGGGGGCCTCTAAGTTGTTACCCTCACCACCAGAGGCTTAGAATTCCTTTTCTTCTCCTTCCTCATTTCAACCTTTGGCTCGGAAGGCTCTACAACTCCTTCATCTTCCTTCTTTAGCTTCTTCAAAAGTTGGGGGGGAGAAGCACGTAGGGTGCTATCCCATTAATGTAGAGCCTCATTCATAAATGAGATCTTGCTAAGACTTACACTTGGCATTGAAGGAACAACTAACAAAATATGCAAAGATTATCAAGAAAATGCAAACAACATGCATTTTGAAAATGTACCAGATTGCCTGCCCAGTGAGAAGCAAAGCTATAAAATCGGTTTTCACCTTGGGGCAAGCCTGGTTGTTTATAGCTCAGTCGTCCAGGAGCCTAGGAGCTGACAAACCTTTGATGACACATCAGATTACTTCCAATATTCAAAAGGTTAACCCCAATCACTTTGAAGTCCAAAATTCTCGTGGAAAAATACTCTTATTGATTGGTCCTTCTAAAAATGAATGGACAAAGGGTTCGACCCAAACAGCTAACATCCCTTATTCAACATGAGAAACCATCTTTTGTCCACGCTTGATTCTCGTCCACCTCGAAAGGTATTGTGAAACATCTCAACTATCAAGGCGAAACCTTTGGAGGTAGCTACGGGGTAGAATACAGTGATGAACCTCATAGCGTTTGAGATGAGTTGATTTGGCATGAGGTCAAAATTGGCCAACATGTCACTAGTGAAGCTGTATATGGGGTACCTGAGACACCCTTTGAACACCCCCGAATAGGTGGTGAAGACATGACTAAACTAGTTTATGAGGTCAATGTTGTATTTATCTGAACCCCATGTATCAACCTCAACACCATTGAGAAAACCGAAAGTCTGGGTTAACTATTCTATCTTATTTTGCTGGAGAGTTTGATTAGACAGCCAGAGTCAAACAAAGGCAGGGTCCTCATCACCTACCATAATTTAAAAAACCTAATTACTACGTAATCTGATTAGGGTCTAAACATAGAATGGTTTTGCATGTCATCAAACCTTTGCGTATAGCTAAGCCCCTAATGAGGACTTAGTCACCGAATTACCACAATTCAAAAATCCAATGACATTTGGGTCTAATGATCACAAGTTCCTAACCAAAGTTATTCCTAAGGCGTGGCTCGAACCTAATTCCACTACATCTATTAAAAATGATGAAAGCAAAATCAAAGGAAAATTGAGATTGCCAATCTAAGGTTAAAATGGCATACCCAAATTGCAAGTTTAAGAAGCGTGAGGAGTGGCGGGAGTGATGGAAGGGGATGCAATGGCGGAAGCAAACGCCTCTTGGGCTAGAATGACCGCAAACACAACCGAAATTGTCACAATGACAATCATTAGTGGAAGAGTGATGTTGTCGGCGAAGGATTGCTGGTTGCTCACCATGGGAAATCATCAGGAGGTCAAGATGACCATTAGGGCTTGAGGTAGGAAACAAAGTGGTGAAAAAAAGGACAGATTGCTTGACCCAAGTATTTATAGTTGAGTATGGGCCATCCGATGGCCAACATGTGACAAAATCTGAGCGATAAAAAACCACATGTCGATTTAAACTGGGCGACGACATTGCAAGGAACATGTGCCATAGATCCAAACGTGCCACCTGACAGTTAATAAATGGCATGACAAATGAGGGGAGGCCTCTTGAAAACCAACAATCTCATAACGATATTACAAGGACAAGTAAGATGACAACACACTTCCTGATGAAATGCCAATTTGACCATCATTAGTAACTCTGAACACTGATCCACAATGACTCAATGCACATAGTTTCATCAAATTAAATCCTGATATTTTGATAGTACAAATCGAACCCGAACCCAAAACCAACCCAAACTTGAGATCAACTCCTTCTTAATAAGCAATTATGGCCCCAAGAGCATCACACAACATGAAGAAAGACCATGCATGATTTGAGAAGATCGGTAGATAATTCCTCATGCATGATTGGTAGGTAATTTCTCATATCATTAACACTTCAACTAGACACTCTTATGAGGTTCAGAAAAATTTCACCAAACCAATACAATCTCAAGCCAAGTTCAAAGTCAAAAGAGTCAATACAAAGGAAATCATGTTTTATGACAATAACAGAGATATCAAAATACAGAGATATTCATGGAATAAATCTCAGCTTGAATCTCAACCAAGATGAAAAAGTCAAAACAACCTTAAATCAGTACAAGTAAAAAAAATATACATTCAAGACTAATATTCAAATTTTCTCTTCTTCCATTTAAATTTTATTGCAACTAACTTGAGCATCAAAACAATAATTGTTATTAAAGAATTACTAACAATCTCCTTTATCGTATTTTTCTTTTACATATCAACAACAAACCAACTTAATAGATCAAGATTTTAATCAATGATGAGCAAAACTTTATTTACGCAATATTATTGCAAATCTTTAGACAATAAATATTTACAAAAGCAAAAATCAATGATAAATACTTTCTAAGAATCAAAATATTTAATCCAAATGAAGCAAGACGATGACCACAATGAGACATTAAGTTGAACAGTAACAACCACCGATGCCCCTCCCATACAAATGTTTATTTCAAACCACTGGTGCATTAATGATGAAAAGAATTCCTATAAAAACCACAAGATAATTGTCCTACAAATCCTGCTGTAGATTTTGATTTTTTTTTTTTTTATTCATTAGCATTGGTGATGCTTGACGGTACAGGTAAAAATGAAAGGAGGTGAAATCGTAATCTAAAGAAACAAGTATCTGCAAGCACATTCTCTTGGAGTCATCATCGCTTTGCTCCCTCCAGAGCCAAGCGAGCCATGCCCCTGCATCATCCACCATAGTTTCAAATCAGTAATGTGGATAATAGTTGGTTAATCCAAGAAAGTGTAGTACACATAATAGAAATAAAAAATCAGAATAGTCTTTCACAAATCAGGATTGCCAACTATGGACGGAGAAATTATGTAAATAGAATCATAAACACTGCAGCTGATACCAGTCAATGGGAAAGTTAACTGGACTAAAAGTTAATATCTCAAAGAAAAAATTTGAATAAACTTCTAACCAGTCTATCAATATGATCCCACTTGGGTGTGAAAATAAGTTTTCCTTGAGTTACACAAAAAGAAATTCTAAAGAAAATCAAACATAGATTTTCACAATTTGATGAGCTGTAACCAAAATAGAATTCAACATAAAACATTAGAATTCAACAAGAACCTTCTTAATTTTCAGCTATTTATTGCCAGAAACATACAGAGAAGGAGAGCTTATGAATACGCAAAATAAAACCAAATGTTCTAATAGATCCAATAGGTTGACATGGATGAGACAAAATAACAAAATAACAGGAGTGTTCTGAGTTTCAGCCAAGATAGTAGTTTTGGGATGTTTGGAAGAGTAACCATTGTTATGCTCCTTAATGTTTCATTGAAACTACCTTCTTTATGTTTCTCATTTCCTTTTAATGTTATTTCATTCCTACACTTCCAATCATCAAGCTATAGATAAAAGTTAGAATGCGATAGCAGTAATACAAATAAAAGATGATAAGAAAAACAGTTGAACAATAGAAGATACAAACAAGAATAAAGCACAACGGGATTTGCATAGGAGAACAGAATTAAAAGCGACAAAATTATTCAGAAGAAACTCTAAAGCTTCTGAACATGCAGTAAAGTTCTAAACTGTGCTCTGCAGTTTGGATGACGATTGTGAGGTGAAGAAAGCCACTTGTGTCATTCTCAGGCATTAAGAGACGGAAACAAATATGAACACCCGTAACCTATAAAATGTTTGATCAGTAACTTGCATATTTGATTATGGTAAACCATCTAAAAACTATTTTGGAGCCAATCCACTTGAAAATATCCTCAAGTGATAAATAATTTGACAAACTAGTTTTCCAATCCAGAACATATAATGCCTAGATAAATGTTATTTGCCAATTAAGTAAAGTTAAAAATTGTGTTACCTAGTACGAGTATCGACTATGGGTCAAATTTGTGGCAAATAACTTCCAAATTTACAAAACTTAGAAAGTAATTTTATTGGAAACACATCCCCTTCTCTGCTTTCCAAATACTTACATCTACACCCTCCTTTTAAAATTACTTCCAGTCTAAACCACCCTAAACTCTAAACCCTATACCTTACCTATAATCCAAAAAGTTCAAATGAACCACATATACTATTATTGAAGTCAAGAGCATAGATTTATATAACTTTTATATTTATGTTCTATCCATATAGTGATCAAAATGTAGATTAGACAAGGGGAATGGAGTGCATGAAGTACGCCAACAAGATCCACTTGATTTACAAACTAAATTATATCAAGCCTGATAAAAATTATTAGAAAACTAGATACAAAAAAACCAATCACTATAAAGTTATGCTTATCACAAGATCACATTAAAACTGGAGAAATCTGTTTGTGATTAGGACACATCTTTGATAATTCTGTAAGAGAATGCTCCTCTAGAAACCAGAAGGAGATACTGTAAAATGATTTGGAAAAAACTAGTGTATGTGAATATTTTAAATCAAATGATAATTAGTACTTAAGGCACACCCCAATGGTGTACTCGTAAAACCCTTGACTATAATAAGAGTCCATACTGTATTGACAACACCCCCAAGAAAAAGAACATTAACATTTTCAAACTATAGATAGTCTTTAATAGTTCACTAAAATTAAGCATTAAGATATAACTTGCAAGGGAGAGCAAGTAGCAAAGTTTTGTGAAACAAATAACAAAGAAATGCTCCAAAAAAGCATTCTCTTTCAACTATTCCATGTGGATTGCATGCACAATATACAATAATTTCCAAATTGTATCAACTTACAACTGGCCTTCAGATGCACAGTACAAGTTCATAATTTTAAGAACTAGATCCTATCTATAAATTCTAAACCAACTTTCAGTATCTTTCAACTGAAGATTGCAAGATCTCACGATTATTTTAATGTTAACCAAATCCCCAAATTTCCAACTTCAATCAAGCAGTTTTATAATATGGTAATAGCTCAGACTTCGGCCAACAAGAAGCCCTAAAGGTATAATACTGACAATAATTCAAGAAATTTATAGTAAAAAAAAATCATAAAAGATGAATTAAGAAGAGTTGACTCTCAAAAAACAAAGTCAGAGCATCATGCCACTATAGTGTTGCATGCTAGGATGTTAAGAATACTAGACTTCTAGACACTATTTGGTTTAAGATCAGCATCAGAATCAGTATTTTTTAGAATTATTTTTTCTTACAAAATTAATATTATTTATTTTACACTGTTGTTAAATTAAATTATTATAAAAAATTAAATAATTTTTCGAACTTTAAATTATTATAAGATTAATTTTGATAAAAAAATTAGTTTATAAAAGTGTTTCACTAATTTTGATTTTGATTTGATTTTGATTCTGAACCAAACGATACCTTAGGTCTCTGCCCAAAACTAGAAACATCACAATGCAGATCCAAAGCAAATTGATAACTGTTGGTGGGAAACAGAAAACCACTCTTTTGGCCCCTAAGAAGTTAGTGAAACTTAATAAACTTGGAGCAAGCTAAAACAAGTTGAAACATAATTTCCATCTGGGAAAATGTCAATTACCTATTTCAATGTGCGGATTCACATTTCATTTTATGCACATTTTAATTACCAAGTGGAAATCATCTCATATCAAAATTATTCTCAACCTGCAAAAGCACACAATGCTTTAACTTTTCAACTTCTACATTACAACTACAGTTCGAAAGCACTTGCACCAAATGGTGTTCAAACCCTTATCATTCTAATGGAGCCAATTGCATTTATTTTGCCTTACAAACAAAATGGTGATGATGTCCACTACATGGATAACAGTGCCATTATAACGAATTTTCTTTGCCCCTTTTGCTTTGCCTATATGCAATGCTAGAGCCTAAAGGTAGTAAAGTCGTCAACGATTGAGCCATGGCCACTGTTTCATGCATGTGTTGACAAGAGACCCCACAAGAATCCAAAAAGCAATTGCAACTAATACAAACTATAAGAGCTTCAACCATATCTTTAAGGGTAGTTTTGTTATGTAGAAAACCCTGAATACACTTTCATGTATAACTACAATCATTGCAAAATGAAACTTATCCGAAGTTATTCCGAAGATTATGTTAGCCTTAAATAACCTTGATAAGTCATAAAGTAGTGTATTTGGATGCAAAAGCCAAGCTAACCTAGGATAAATAGTTACACAACCTAATTTAACCCCTTATACGCTTGCCAAACACACTGTAAAATATCTCCATCTTCAAGTAAATCATGGTAACACAACAATTTGTTATCTAGTTATCTTGCCAAGATTATGATTAAATATCCCCAAGTCTTCAAAATACCTTGACCTCTCCAAAATGAGCATTAAATTCCTTTCATTAAGGGATGAAGTCATTGGGAAGCTTGAACAAACTAATACATGTAGTCTATCATAAAATTTCTACACTAATATGGAAAAATTGTGGATATGAACAAGGTTCATAATTTAAATGTCTCAAAGCATCGCATATATTGGCATAAATTAATTTTTTTTTAAAAAAATGACTACATGCCATTTTTGCTCTCACATGTTCAATTGATGGTGAAATTGAAAAAAGAAAAAAGAACTACTGCCCCATGAATAGTGTACTAAGCCAAATTTAATCTTTATATATTGAGGAATAAATTCATTTCATGCATTTAATGAAAGCAGCTAGATTTCAAAGCTGCTGCTAAGTTCAACGAATTTACATATGAAATTCAGAAACCTAGGTTTTTCCCCCCAACTATACAATTTCACATCTATATCTATAAGAAACCATCATCCAAGTCCTTATTCGCCAATGTCACAGGGTGGCTATAAACTCTAAACTCTAGAAGAACTAGAGAAGGCTCCAAAATGAAACTATAAAATGAAATATTATCAATATTACTTTTGGATGTCCATTTTAAGGTATTTTGATAGGATAAAAGAAGGTAAAAGATACCGAAGGAAAAACACCCAAAATACAGCAAGCAATGGTTGCAAGGAAAGAAACGTCAGGATAATTCTTTTATATTTCATAAATGATGATCCTAGCTCTACAAGCATATACAAAAAGTATTCAAGTCTCCGTGAAAATCAAGATTCAAAATTCCTTTAAAACTAAATTTCATCACGGGCTGAGTATGCTAAACCTCCAACTATTGATAAATGATAACTATCAGCCTGTTACCACTGTAAGCACTCACAAAAGAGGGTGCCCTATGGCTCCTAGCTAAGTGACGTAAGGAAAGGTCAAAAATATAGTGCTACCACCCTCATGTGAAGGTACCACTCACTTGAAGCCATGACTCTCCAGTGATGCAAATCTAAAATCTTCGAAGGACATTTGGGCACCATGTAATTAGCCATGGAAAATCATAGTGTGGACATGAAAATAGGAGTTCTCATACACTTTAGAATGTTGAATATGCAATCTTCATTTCTTTGAATAATATAGACCACCTTTAAAAAAAAGGATTACGTCCAAGCATTTGCATATTGCTAAACAACGGCCTCTTTACAGCAACAATCAGTTTCTTTCAAAATCAGAACTCATGTGAGATATCACTCAGCTGGCCAAAAAGGACAGATCAAACCCAGAGGATGATTGTAGGAGTAAAAGCTATTATTGGGTAGGTATGTGATAGTAACACTAATATTGATCACATGCTAAGAAAAATAGCAAAGCACATCACTGGCACTCCTCATGAACTAGGCATCTAACCAATTACACGAATGGCTCTTGCTTGATCAGTGACTCAAACATTACATCAGAAAAGAAAAATAATATCTAGATCTACCATCTAACAAACATTGACCAGCTTCTTTTGAATTCCCTCCCAAGAAAACTAAAAAGTAGTGAACAACTTCTGGAAATAACTTCGGCAGGATATAACTTCATAGATTTTGCTACAGATAAAATTCATCACTTCAGTTGGATGCTTGAATGAACCTACACCTTTTAGGAGCAACAGTAGCTTTTTTGAACAACTACATCAACATATAAAATTGTATAAACGTTTCCATAGTCTAGAAGCATAACAAGCTTATGGCAGGTATGATCCAAATCACACAAAGAACTAAAAGCACATAGAAGGAAGAACAAGACAAGACAATCACTTGCAGAAAAAAATTGGCAATCAGAAAACATGGATACAATTACACCCAACAATAGGGTCATGATCCCTTTTGGTCAAAGTAAAAGATGCAGTTCCCGACTGTATAGGTGCATGATAGGAGCACAGCAATACCTCAAAATTTTCCCTGTTAAACCTTAAGTTATAGCTCCCATTTGTATCCTCAACATGAACGTCAGCCACCTATTCCTAAGCAAGAAATCAAGAAAAATATCCATATGAAAGGTTCACTAAGAATTCTACAGCATTGCTTCCTTCCATATGCATGAGCTGTGTCATTTGACAAATCTCGCCAGTACTTTCCACAGTCTAAACTCCACCAATGAGCAAAAAGGATGTTCCTCACTTGGATCAGAATTTTGAAGGACTAACCAACCTTTGACACCAGAAATTTTCTTCGCTTAACTTCATAGACTACAGCATCAAGCAACAAGTTTTGTTAGCCTCTACAGCGTTTATCACGCTATAAAAAAGAATAGCCAGATAACATTATGTTATCACAATTCCTTTGAATAGACAAAGCTCCTTTCCCCCAACCACAAGGCCACAAATTTGGACGAATGCAAACATGCACAAAGGTGATTGAAAGAGAAAAAGCTATCCAAGTCTCTTTTGACCATTACCACATATTATAATCAATCTAGAAAGTTGAATGTAGATTGGTGCTAGCTGTTCCAATACTTGCACTTTTTAGATGCATCTATGTATAATAGTAGTATTTACATATTTCACATAGTCAAATTAACTTTGGACAAACTAAAACTAGCCCAGCATGGTTAAGAACATCTGAAAATATGATGATCGTGTTCAGACTTTGGTTTAGATTTTTCTAACAACTGAAAATGTAATAATTCACTACCATATGGCTTCTGAGCTTGACAAGGATTGGGACTTCCCAGTTTCAATTGGCTTATTTTGACTCCTCCATATAAATTTCAGATGGAAACCAGAAGCCACAGTTTAGAAACTTGAACAAAACTTCCCACATGCCAGGCAACTACCTAATCGACAGCAAAACCTATGCTCCACAACCATCTAGGTTTTGGACTTCCACAAGGAGGCCACCATCCACCTTAAAAATATCAAGTATTATTCAAAATATTGCACCAGGTTTACGTACAATTCATACAACAAAAACTTTTGATAAATTCCAGTGGAACAGTGTTTTGAATGGCAGCTGCCTAACCCTAGGTGCTAGCCTAACTGCCCCACTTACACATAGGTGGGCCCTGTTAAGTGGATAAGCCCGCCTTGCACACTAGGCAGCTGCTTAGGCAGCCCAAGCCCAACCGCAAAAGTAAACAGACCCGAAAATATTGAGAAACAAACAAACCTAGGATTTCTTTGTTTTTCTTCTCCTCTCTCACCTATGTGCACCCATCTCTTCAAAGGTAGCAGCTGCAAGCCTGCAATACTCCTCAACTCCCCACTTCTCCTCCAGTACGAGAACTTCTTGGCTTCTTCTCCATTTTGCTTCTCCTCAAGAACTAGTTCTGAATTCTCATAATTCATAATCATAATTCTAATTCTTAGAATTCTGATTTCAGAATTCAGAATTCTGATTTCTAAATTCTCAGAATTCTGATTTCTGAAATCTCATAGCTCAGATTTCAGATTTCAGAATTCAGAATTCAAAGGATTATTTCAAATTTTCATATGGTTTTAGTATTTTTACATATTTTATATTTATAATTTTTTTCTTCGGAACTGCCTAGGCACCCACATACCTCCTAGATGCTATGTGGTACCCTAATCGCCTAGGTCCACCTACCGCTTTTTAAAACCTTGCAGTGGAACAAATTAGAAGTCTAACCAAATCACTTAATTCTCAGATCAAATGGAAATTCAGTTTAAAGAGATATTCTATCTGTTCTTCCGATTAACAGCATAGGTAAACTGCCTTTTGTGGTGTAATCCAGAGATGCTGATGATATTTGATGATTTTAATAAGTAGTTTGTATCCACATTTATCTCACAACTTCCATTGAACCAATCATCCTACTCTTCATTATAACTCCACCCACTTTCTTGTAGACATGAATCCAATTTAACCAAGTCAAGGAGCCAAAATATTTAGATGGATTGATAAAGAGCAAATGCTATTATATGGATAAACTAATATATATGATAGCAAAGATATCTTAAAATTGTTGGGTTTAAGGCTTAATTGTTGTTGACATTGATATTTAGAATAAAAGTATTGTTCAAGTGCACCAAGCACTTTTCATGCACATCTACAGGGAAAAAAACAGAACCATTTTTCCCACTTGCTGCTTACCAAGATTTGCACAATTGGAACCTGGAAAAGAATGACTGATAAGCACAAACAATAGTAAATTTTTTTCTAATTGTGTCCATTTTGGAAGGCAATACATGGTATTCCAAGATATTTTCCTTAGAAGTTTCAAACTTGAGTAGACTACTTAGCTACAAAGTGATATTTGCATTAGATCCATCAAAGAACCAACGTTACAAACTGTTTTATACATCCAATACAAATTACAGCCAACTAAACCAGCCCTCATTTTATATTGGAAGGGGATATAATGAATCTCAATGCCCAACTAACATCTCCTTTGCCACAATCCAACTTTTTGCATAACAAGAAATAACTCACATAAGATGTTAAACCTTGTAGACTAATGATATCAAATAGTTGGCAAACAAGTTTAAGAGAAGATACAAGCTCATAACTGAATTTAGCCCATAATCGTGAGTTCTAATTTCCATCTCGAATGAACCATGTAACAAGAAGGCCTACACGATCTATGTGCCTTTATTCCGCATATCTTAAATTATCAACAATAACCATATCACAGACAAAATTTGAATACATTTATCTCTTTTCTCATGTAAATATTGACAATTCATTTCAATTTCTTCAGCCAATTCTCCCGAAGGTCATCTCAATGAGTTTGTGTGAGGTGGCAAACAAATGTCCTGATTTGTATCAGTTTCCTTAATCAGTTAAAAATAAACAAAAAGACACTAATAATATGTAGTGGATTCAGAAACACGATATTCTCGATCACTGATCAGTTCAACTGATACCAATCTCCTAAACCAAAAATACACAGATTCAATTGGCAATCACTCAACCTAAGGTCAAACAGTTTGCAATTTCTGCCATCTAGAATCATGCAGCAACCAACTCTACTGATATGAGACAAAATGACAACATTAAAGCAGAAAGCCAAAACAAAACAAATGCAGAAATGACTCACTTTTGGTGCTTACGGCCGCGCTTGGGACCCCAGGCCTCGAGCTTGGCCACCGGGCACCCGCACCGCGACCGAAACAACAGCACAACCCGTCCATTCGGCGGTGCCATCCGGCGAAGCTCTGCCCGGAGACATTCATAATCCGGATTATTCCCACCCTGTCCGCCCTTCCATGGCAGCTCCTCGATCGCCTGCCACACCGCGTCCTGCGGCGCCATCTTCGCAGCCTCCTCCGTCTGCAGCTTCACATCAAACTCCAGCGCCTTCCTCAGCCCCTTGCACTGCGGATTCCCGCAGCGCCGGCGTGGCCAGGAGAAGAAGAAGAGGACGACGGCAACCGCTACGACAAGGAGGGTTAGGGATACGGTCAGGGTCAGGGTTAGGGTCAGGGTCTGCGGGCGGACGAGGAGGGAGAGGGAGCGGAAGAGGTAGGACAGAGAGGAGGAGATAAGAAAGGCGCAGGAGAAGAGGACGAGAAGGAGTATCAGGAGGTCGAGGGTGGCGGAGGGAGAGTGCTTGCAGCTGCCGGAGGAGGAGGCGGCGCCAGCGAGGTGGAGTGCCCCCGGCGAGCGGCGGCGAGAGGAGGCCGGCATCTGTGGGGAATCAAGCATCACCGGCGAGGAGAACCAGAGATGATGAGGTTGGGTTTGGTTTTTAGTCGAGAGAGGGATCGGTGGCCGCTGCTTTTTTCTATTCTTTTCTTGCCTTTCTTTACTGTTGGGAATTTCTTTATTTTTTTTTTTATATTTATCTAACTCCTTAGGTTTATTTTATTTATTAAAAATTTTCATAATTTTAATATACATCTACACTTTGTTTTAATTTATTATGTACAATTTGTTTATTATTATTTAATTAAAAATTTTTTCAAAAAATTTATTTTTACTCTCTATAATTTTAAACAAAATCACTTAAAATTCTTAATTTCTCACCCTTTATTTTTTTCTCTCAAATATTTATAAATAAACACTCAATTAAATTTTAAATAATAATTTATATATTTATATATTTATAAATACACCCCTTAAATATTTTTATTTATAGATAAGTTTAAAATTTAATATTTTTAAATAAAAATACAAAAAGAGTATCTTAAATGTTTAAATTTTTTGCAAATAAACTTTCCATAAAAATTTAAATTACAAGTTTAATATTCATTCATTTACAAATAGGTCCCTCAAATTTTTTTATTTATAAATAAGTCCAAATTTTATCTTTTTTAATAAAAATTTTACAATATTGAAGGTTTTAAAAATTAAAATTTTCAATTATAAGTTTAATATTTGCATGTTTAAAAATAAGTTCCTCAAATATTTTTATTTATAAATAAGTCTAAATTTTATCAATTTTTTTAATAAAATTACACATTATTGAAGGTTTCAAAAATTAAAATTCTAAATTACAAGTTTAATATTTGTACATTTACAAATAGACCTCTTGAATATATTTATTTATAAACAAGTCCAAATTTTATCTTTTTTAAAATAAAATTTTATAAAAAAAATATTAAAGGTTTTAAAGCTTAAAAGTTTAAATTACAAGTTTAATATTTGTACAATTATAAATAGACCCCTTGAATATTTTTATTTATAAATAAATCTAAATTTTATTATTTTTAAATAAAATTTTACAAAAAAGATATTGAAAGTTTTAAAACTTAAAATTTCAAATTACAAGTATATTTGTATATTTATAAATAAACTCCTTGAATATTTTTATTCATACATATGTCCAAACCTTATCACTTTTAAAATAAAATTTTATAAAAAAGATATTGAAGGTTTTAAAACTTTAAATTTTAAGTTACAAGTTTAATATTTGTCTATTTATAAATAAATCCCTTGAATATTTTTATTCATAAATAAGTCCAAATTTTATCATTAAAATAAAATTTTATAAAAAGACATTGAAATTTTTAAAACTTAAAATTTTAAATTACAAGTTTGATATTTGTACATTTACAAACAAACCTCTTGAATATTTTTATATATAAATAAGTCCAAATCTTATCATTTTTAAATAAAATTTTATAAAAAAGACATTAATGGTTTTTAAACTCAAAATTTTAAATTATAAGTTTAATATTTGTATATTTTCAAAGAGAACTCTTCAATATTTTCATTTATGAATAAGTCCAAATTTTATTATTTTTTAAATAAAATTTTACAAAAAGATATTGAAGGTCTTAAAATTTAAAATTTTAAATTACAAGTTTAATATTTATATGCCTACAAAAAAAGTCCCTTAAATATTTGTTATTTATCATTTATACTTATTTATAAATAAAAAATATTCAAGGGGTCTATTTGTAAATATACAAATATTAAATTTAAAATTTAAAAATTTTATGTTTTAAAAAATACAGTATTTTTTTCATAAAATTTTATTTAAAAAGTGATAACATTTGGACTTATTTATAAATATAAATAATCAAATGGTATATTTGTAAATGTATAAATATTAAACTTATAATCTTAAATTTCAAAACTTTCAATATCTTTTTTGAAAAATTTTATTAAAAAAATGATAAAGTTTGGACTTATTTATAAATAAAAATATTCAAGAGGTCTATTTTTAAATATACAAATATTAAACTTGTGGTTTAAAATTTTATATTTTAAAACATTCAATATCTTTTTTATAAAATTGTATTTAAAAAATAACAAAATTTAGACTTATTTATGAATAAAAATATTCAAGAGGTCTATTTGTAAATGTATCAATGTTAAACTTGTAAAATAGAATTTTAAGTTTCAAAACCTTCAATTTTTTTTGTAAAATTTTATTTTAAAAATGATAGAAGTTAGTCTTATTTATAAATAAAAATATTTAAGGGGTATATTTGTAAATGTATAAATATTAAAGTTATAATATTGAAGGTTTCAATATTGTGAGATTTTATTAAAAAAATTGATAAAATTTGAACTTATTTATAAATAAAAATATTTGAGGGGTCTATTTAGAAATATCCAAATATTAAATTTGAAATTTAAATTTTAAGTTTTAAAACCTTCAATATTGTAAAATTTTTATTAAAAAATATAAATTTTGGATTTATTTATAAATAAAAAATTTTGAGGGGTCTATTTTTAAATGTATGAATATTAAACTTATAATTTAAATTTTTATAGGATTTATTTGTAAAAAAATGACACATTTAAGGTCCTCTTTGTACATTTTTATTTGAAAGGTATTAAAATTTAGACTTATTTATAAATAAAAATATTTAAGAGTTCTATTTATAAATATATAAATATGTAAATTATAATTTAAAATTCAATTGAGTGTTTATTTGTAAATATTTGAGAGAAAAAGTAAAGAGTGAGAAATTAAGAATTTTAAAGGGTTTAGTTGTAAAATTATAGAGGGTAAAAATGAAATTTTTGGAAAAAATTTTGATTAAATAATATTCAGGAAGTTGTAGGTAATAAATTTGAAAAGAAGTAGGGTGTAGGTAAATGCTAAAATCGCAGGGATTTTTGATAAATGAGGTAAATACCCCTTTCTTTTTTCTATTTTTCCTATCTTATTTTAGTTCTCATTTGCCACATTATCTAATTTATTGGTATAATGCATATGTTTTGAGGTTATTTCTAAATGTAGTTGGGGACTTGCTCTGTTCCTTTTTTTTTTTAGGTGTTTTAGGCATAAGTCCCAAATTTATTATATTTATGGAGCTTAAAGACAGGATAATGTTTATTTATAGAATTTATTTAAGGTTGGCAACGGGTCCAGTCTATATGAGTTTGGGTGGACTTAAAGTCAATCTATATGGACTTGAGGTGGACTAAAATCTGTTAAACCCTACTAACTTTTATATTAAGCCCATTTAAGATCTGGCTCGTTAAATTTATACGGCTCGTTAAGACCCGTTAAGACCGTTAACACTCGCCTATGTCCGTATTTATTATTTTTAATGATATGTTAAAGTGATATTTAAAAATAAATTAACATATCTTGTTAGTAAAGTGGTATCTAAACGGACTTCCAATTGGCCTCCAATAAATTTTTTAAATAAATTTAAAATTCAATGGACTATCCATTAAGGTTCATTGGATATTTTGGATGGACTTCAAATGGACTTTTAACAGGCTTAACTAGTGAGTCTAATGGACCCTCAGGTCCATTGACAGCCCTAGATTTATTACCTTTTGATTTTGAAGAAAGAAATGAATCCAAATTTAAATTTGCTAAGCATATTTCTTTAATTTTTCAAGATTATATTATGAGTCTTTTTACCATTCATAAAATTCCTTGAGATTCTCTTGAAGTCCAAATTATCCTTATGAAGTGCATCAATTCTCTTTTGCAATCACATGAAAATTTTGAAGATTCTAAAATATCAAAGCCACTTTAAGAAAAATCATTTTATTTTTTCAATGATGCATGGTTAAGAAGGATTTTTTCATGATGTGAATATAAATCTTAAAAAGCATCTTACAATCCATCAATAGATAGATCACATGCCTTTTCCTCAGTAATCATAAGTTATAAATTTGTCACTTCATTATCAGTACTTCCTTTTTGTATTGAGTGCAATATTTTCTTATTTTTGTCACTCTCATCTTCTTCAACCCTTCCCATCATAGACATCCTAACACTTACAGAACCATCTGGAGATTAATATAAGTTTTACTAGAAGACTTCAAACTATTTATAATACTGGCAAACAAAGTAAATATATTGGAAATAGACTCATTTTGTATTATTAACCAATATGTATACTTTGCATTCAAGAAATTGATTAGTTCCCTCAAGGTAATCATAAGTTTTATGTCAAATTTTATGAATCATTTAACATGTGACAATCTGATTAAATTCCTTTCAATAAAGAGTACAATATAAGATATTCATAGTCTTGGACTTGGTGGTTTTCAAACTTAATTCATTTTCATTCCTCTATTAAGGTAGTTTGGGAACCTTTACACTATCAATTATTTTAGTGGAGTGTTAGCTTAAATTGACAATCTTTGAAGGGATGAAATAGGTTGTCAAATAATATAATACATTTTTACTAAAATAATAATCCCAAAAGCCCTTCAAATATAAGGAAATAATCAAAACTCAATTAGAATTACTAAGACAATTGAAGCAAGTGAGAATGATCAACCTATAATTATACAAAAGATGATTTCCAATTAATATCATATTTAAGTGCATAAGATAAAAGAAAAATAGAGAGTATAAACCTATATATGTTTCGGTGACTGACCACACATAGTCCATGGTCCTTACCTCAATCCTAATGACTTAAACTTAATATTAGAGTTGTTATTTCATTATGGTGAAGTCTCACCCTTACAAACTATGATTGTCATTCCCCATCAGAGCCAATCAACCACTCCTCACAATTCGAGGAGTATGCATCTCACCACTCTCCTAAAATCTAGAAGAGCACTCATCTCTCCTAACAACCTAAGATAGTTATACTGATAACATTAAAAATAAAAAATAAAAACTCACAACAAGAGCCTCTCAAATTTGAGTACAAGGGCATTTGAGGATTTGAAAATTAATACCTATTTGAGTTTTTGTTAAGATTAGAAGGCTTTTGGGGTGGGGGGATCTTGCTCTAAGAATGTGAAAACCTAGTTTTCTCACTGAGCAAATAAGTTCCAAGAGTTTAGGATTTAAGATTTAGAGCTTAGGGTTTTGGCGATTAACCACACCTACTCCACGATCCTTACCTCAATCCTAATGACTTAAACTTAATACTAGACTTGTTATTTCAATATGGTGAAGTCTCATCCTTACAAATTACGAGTGTCATTCCCCATTGAAGCCAATCAACCACTCCTCACAATTCGAGGAGTATGCACTCTCACCACTCTCCTAAAATTTAGAAGAGCACTCATCTCTCCTAACAATCTAGGAGAGTTGCAATGATAAATATTAAAAATAAAAAATAAAAACTCACAACAAGAGCTTCTCAAATTTGAGTACAAGGGCATTTGAGGATTTGAAAATTAATGTCTATTTGAGTTTTTGTTAATGTTAGAAGACTTCTGAGGAGGGAGGGAGAGGAGGAGGAAGGAGGGGGGGGGGGGGGGGGGGGGGGATCCTACTCTAAGAATGTGAAAACCTAGTTTTCTTACTGAGTAATAAGTTCTAAGCCTTTATATATTTGTTGGAGTAAAAAACTAGCCGTTAGAAAATCACTTATGACTATCTATGTTGAGTTTGGTCATATGCGCCTTAAGACCTTGTTTGATAATGGATTAAGACCAGGGTCAGCTTATTCATAGCTAGACTAGTATCCAAATACCAAAATGATAGCTGGACTAATATTTTATAATTTTTTTACTTCAAAAAATTAATTTATCGTAATACCTTTACCTTTACTCTTTCTAACTTGATCTTAAAATAGCATATCTATCTAGTTGCTCATCCTCGTCTTTATTTATCTGCCTCGAGCATCACCCGATCCCCTATGAGGCTATTGCAAAGCTTCAAATTTAGCATGTTCTTGAGCTTGGAAGCTTTCTTCTACTTGGACCCTAGCTCCACTGCTTGGACATCGTCATCCTCTCCAAACTCGATCAATCCTCGGTGTCTACCACAAACCTGCTCCACTCGATCTCGATCGAGTCAATCATCATATTACCACTCCTTTACATTACCATCTATTTCCCCCAGAGGATTACTGCTATCCATTGTCATCTTTAAGGTTTTACTTGGATCTATCGCTTCTCTAGGTTATCCTTCTTTACATTCTCCTTTTATTTTATAAGCTTTCAATTTTATTTTGGTGGATGGTCTCACTGATCTATGGTTTTGGTTGGAGCAAATGGGCAGCCATGGCTTCAAAGTGGATACTTATGCTTCCTTGTATAAATTTCATGGCTATTTGAAACTTATGTTCGAATAGTTTTGATATAAATTCCAAGGTTCTAGTCACCTTATTTTCCATCTTGCTTGTTTTGTGCATCATGGAACTCTTTGCAGTTTTGTGTTCAAAATATTTTATTATTGCCTGTGGTTTTGCCATGGCAATTTTCTATTCTAATTTAGCTGGTAGACTTTATTGTAAGTTTCAACGATGGTGCTATAAATAGACTTGCTATCACAAGTATATATTTAAATGGTTTTTGATATGCCACAATTTATACATTGAAAGCATGACAAATCCATGCAAATATCTGATGCCTCATTTTCTATCATTTTGCTTGGACATTTTGAATAGACTTACACTACTAAATCTAAGATGAGCCTTTTATCTCAATGTGGTGAATTGTGCTCAAATCTATTTTTTCTTAAAGAAATGATTTTCTTCCTCCTTCAACTTGCACAAATTAGTTGCCATTTACCTTGTAATAATTCATTTCTTCTCGACTCCTTAACACATTATACCTTATTCAGACCAATTTTCCTATTCTTTGGTTTTCTTGCTTCTAGGGTTTTTTGATTAAGGAACAAAATTTTAGTTATTGCTAATGATTCCATTTGAAGTAGATCATAACTTGGATAAATAGAAGGGAGATAATGAAAGATGGAAAATATATGAAGCTTTGATCTCTTTAGTCTTATATCTGTAACCCATGTCTCTTTATATATTCTGTATCTTTATATAAATTGTCTTTAGCAAGAAAATGACATGAATTATGATGCTAATTGTTGTTCCTTTTTATTGTGCTATTTGATCAATATTTTAGTATAGGTATGGATACCCACATTCCACCTATTTGGCAAAGTCTGCAAACACAATGTAAGGAGAAGTCAAGTTAGTAGGCCGATTTATTTTCTAACAGATGACAATCCTCATATTGGAACATGGAATATGACATCTTATTCATTAGATTGCTACTGTCGAAGCATGTTGATGGAAAAAACAAGGGTGGAAACATTGAAAAATAATCATAGAATAAATTCATCCATAGCTTTAATGAAATATCTACTGTGTTGCAAGATGCTGAACAAATGAAGAATAGATGGAAAAAAAAATTAAAAGGAAGGTATAACAAATTTTAACTTATGAGGAACAAAACTGGATGGACTTGGGACTATGACAACCATAGGCCAATGGCAGGAGATCCCAAAGTAATGAAAGAGTTTTTAATGGTAAACTCCATCCTATTCTATAATTCTAGAAAGACCATGCCACATCCTATTACTAATATACTTTGTTTTGTTGCAAAATCCACAATACAAAAATACCTTGAACAATGATTTTTCTCATTTTTTTGATATAGAAATAATGGTGAAGAGCTTAATTGTGTCGAGAAGGTGGATGTAAACATCGAGAACTACAATTGAAGTAACACCAACACGGCATGAGGGATTGGGTTCAAGAGACACACCAAATAGGCAAAACAATGACGTCGATGAGGATACAGGCAACATTTTTGTTCAGAGGAACTTATTTTGAGGTGAGGGGCATATTTTTGAGGTTCATGAAAAATGCTCTTTTGAAGCATTGGATGATAGTAGTGGAAAAGGTAGCAAGAGATGCGGTGGAGAGCTCGGGAGAAGTACTGCAAGCAAGCCTAAACAATATGCCAATCAAGAGAAGTTGGACAAGTTGATGGATATCATGGGCAAAAAGTATGATGTTTTAGATGATATATTTTTGAAAGGTGGCCATAGTAGAGAGGAACAAATCAAAGATGACTCTAAGAAGGACAAATGTTTGGACAAGTTATTTCGTCTTAATTTTGTATCTGGTCCTGATAGATTAAAATATACTAAAAGTCTGAAGGATTCATGGTAATAGAATTAATTTATATGAGAGGAGGATTTGGATGGACTGAAATTATGTGTCACCTTATAAGTAAGTGAATTCAATGCAAAACATAGAGCAAAGGCCGGTAGATTAGGTGGATCATCCACTATGTACCAACAATGAGAGAATATGTCTATAACAAATCAAACTGACCTACTCAATAAATTCACAAATCAAATGAGTCTGAATAGGTGGCCAGGTGTTTAGCCATGCCTGAGGATAGTCCCTCTTAACTAAGGTGATTTATTATCTATTTTTCATCTACTTATTTCTCATCATTGTTATTGCATCTAATTTATGAAGTTCACCATTTCAAGATCATTTGGTATGACACTATTTATCTTGTGAAACTCTTTACATGTGACACTATGTGAAAGCATAGACACGAACTATCAAGCAAACATGACTTGTCTCTATGTAACATGTGATTTGTCATGTCCATGAGTCTTTGTGTAACATGTGATTTTCTTGGAACTATTTCACATGTGATTTATCATGTCTATGAGCCTCTATGTAACATCTGATTTCCTTTGAATTATTTCATGTGCGATTTGTCATGTTCATGAGTCTATGTGTAACATGTGACATCCTACATTAGTTTTTGAAAAATACTACTGTTAATCATGTGACCCTTTGGCCCTTTATATAAAGAGACACCAAGGGGGGTGCATTCATTTGCACAAATAGAAACTTATTCCACATCTAGGTACCTACTAATCACTCTTCTTTTTTTCATTTTGATGCAAAAAAATGTGGGAGTTAGCAGCTGTCTTGACGGACTATTATTGTTGTAGCATTTGTCATTCGAGTTTGGTTAAAGTAGCTGCTTATAATTAGTGTAATTTTTCAATTATCTTGCCTAATGTGTGATCCATGTATGTACTTGGACATGTATTACGTGTATTGAGTTGTCATGCGCCTACTAATTTTTTACTCATGCATATGGACATATTTATTTTAGTTGAACTTGTTTCGAATCCATGCTTTGCTATAGTAGTGAAGGTGCACATTTTACTATTTCATCGGCAAGTATTTTGTTAGTGGATATCATGTCAAAATATTCTTATTTCTGTTGCCCAAAAAATGCCTAATGTGCAAGACATTATTGATGATGAAGATCTAGAAATGGAGGGTATGTTAGAAGATATCATATTAGATTAATTGCAAGCCCCCTTGCGCCCTTACCAGAAGACCACCCCATTGATTGCATAATTTACCCTTCATAGGAATAGAGACTATCCATGATTTACTTAATAATGAGGAGTGATATTTCTGCTCATCTAGAGTTGTGTCATAGGGGTTTCTACATCTTACTAGAATGCTACTTAAACAGGGGAGGATTGTGTCTATGCAATTTGTATCAGCTGAATAATAAGTTGAGATTTTCTTTTTTTCGGTTGCTTGTGGAGCATCTAACAGAGATTTGTAATTGATATTCAACACTCCATAGAGATAATTAGCAGGTACTTTAATTATGTCACTTAGAAATAAATAAATATAATTGTCCCTTGATGACGTTCCGGTCCATCCTGTGGTTTAGAATGGGAGGAATGTATCCCTACTTCAACGTGAGAAAATGAGTTATAAATTTCTCAAAGTAATGATGACTTAAATTCTAAATAACTGAATTGCTTTATTCTAGGTTGCACTCTGTGCAATAGATGACACATATATACTAGTTGTTGTGAACTAGGAAATGCAACTCTTTTTTGAGATAAATATGGTTTGCTTATTCAAAATATTATGGCAGCTATTTCTTTTGATTTGAAATTTAAGCACATTTGTAGCAGTTAGAAGTGATCTGTAACAGATGCATGAGTTTTACGAGAATATTTAGCACGAGATGATTTCACGGTCCCCGAATATTTAACTCGTGCTTATCTTTATATTATCCATGAATTAAAAAGTTATTAATGCAAATGATAGTTTTTTTTTCAAGTAAATACTACATTGTGGATGTTGGCTATGCCAACACTGGCTACTTTCTCACACCATATTGGCTTTATGTTGGCTTTATGGTGTCTCGAATCCGGATTTTTCGGATAGTCTTAATTATATTAGGAAATTATTTAATGGGTCTAATCCTTATCTAGATTTATCTTCTACTAGAAGTCTTAAATTAGTAGAAGTCTTATTTGAGTCAGTCTTCTACTTTGACTCAAACATCATTAAGCCACATATATCAAACATCAAACATCAAACATCATTCAATAAAGAAAATAGAGAGTGAGAGTTGGTGATATTGAGTTTCGTCTCCGTCGTAGTAATCTTCTCTTTTCTCTTCCTCATCAATACAATATTCTCTGTATCATCTTCCCACATATATCTCTTGTGTGCTATCTTTTCCTCTTTTCTGTTCTTCCTCTATATTGTGAATTGTGGTGGACATTGATATTTTCCGCAACAATATTAGACAGTTTTGTCCTAGTTGAGTGCGATATTGGAATTCGAAACACAAATTTAATCATGTGCATGCTAATTTATGGAATTATGTTAAGATGACATTTGGCATATTTAAAAATCAATTCCAAATATTCCATAAAACGTAACATATCCTTATAAGACGCAATGTATACCAGTGGTGACTTGTGCTATACTGCACAATTTCATATGTAAAATTTATAGGAAGGATCAATTGTTCGGGGAAAATCAGACTAATGGACAAGCTGAGGATGATAACGAACAAGATATAAAAACTTATGATGAAATAGTGAAACTTGCCATCTGTATGCCAAAACATGAAATTCGAAGTGGGAATGCACTTCAAAACCAAATTATTGCAGCTTTATAAGTTGCGTGAGTGACTGATTTGATTTTTTAAGACAATTTTGTAACTACCTATTATCTGTTTTCAATTTTACAAAGTTAATAGTTACTATCTATTTCAATTGGTTATTATTTGTTATTATATTTTAGTTAATTTTTACAATCTTGTCCATGACAATTTCTACTTTGATTTAATTACAGAGAATAATGAAGAAGCACCAGAAGCCCATCTATGTTGCGTTCATCAGATGTCAACTAGGACTATATGAGACATGTGAGGACTATCATGCACAAGTTATTCATTATTTGGGAGCCTGTTTTAAAAAACACTTTGATTGGAATGAAGGAGTAGCCAATTTCGATTCCTTTTTCAGTATACGGTTGTCTAATCTAGGTAGTGAATCTTCATTCGATATTCCTAATGCATATACAAATGACAATCAGCTAGCGGACATGACCCCTATTGTTGCTCCTAATGGTAGTCCATGACATCCATCATATATTCGTGTATGTGCAGTTATTTTTTTTTTACTTATTATCATATGGTATCTTTGTTAAATATCAATCGATTTATGGTATTAATGCTACTTTAGTTGTCTATCTTTTGGACATGCATTACTCTGGTCATGTGTATGTCTGTCATCATTTGTTTCATTAGTTTATGTTGTAGTTATGTATTAATGAATTTACATTGTCAGAAATGAAAGTTTTAGTAACAATTGGTGAGTCATGTCTTTTGTTTGACTAGAATGTGTTATTTGCATGTATTATGAGGCCATTATGTATTGGATAATTTTTGTTAATTAACCATGAATATTTTCTAGTTATTTGTATTAAGGACCATGTTTAATAATCAAATAAAATCAAAATGTCTCCCAAGATATTTCTATTGTTAGGTGAGGGTTACTCCCTAATCCACTATAATTAAGCAACTCAACATTTATTAGCAACAAAAATATTAGGTTCACAACAAAAATGTCTCTCTGAAAATATATATTGCTTCAATCAAATATTAGCCATTCAATAGTAACATCTGAAGTGTATCAATCTCTTCCAACGTGTATATAAATTAGTCAATGATCAACCAACATTTTGATTTTGCTGTTTACATTACACCTTTCTTGAGAACTACAAGTTACTAGTAAAACAACAATAAACAAGTGAATTACTATGATGCAGGGTGCTTGAATACCATCAGCTATGAAAACAACAATAACTACAAAGTCATGGCAATATTAGGCCTTAAGTAGCATCAGCTTTTCATGGTTTGGAACCAAGGTTGAGATCTCTTGGATCTAAATGGTATTTGAATGTTTTTTGTGTGCCCCCTAATACTCCTATCCATTGATCAACTTCCACTATATCAACTATCTGATATGTTCTAGCATTAATTGGCAAACTCAATATGATATACCTAAGATTAAAAAAGGAATGGAAATAGCATAAATGTTTACATCAATTGCATGTTCTGCATATGTGAGGATGAATGAATAGAGAGAGTGTCACATAATCAATCTTAAAAAGGCACCATCCTTAAGAAACTAGGTTTGTCTTCATATCCTTCAAGAGCTTGATAAGCTCATATGTTCGCATATCATGGCTAGAGTAAAGACACAAGTCAAGAGGTGTTAGCCTATCCTGAAACAAAGTTATACAATAAAGAGTAATCAGAATTATTATTCACCAATTCCTCAAAAACAAATTTATATCTTCTTTGGATAGGCCATACCCTAATAATGCTAGCAGAAAACATGTTGCTACTCTAATTTAAGATCCAATAATTCTTATACCGTTATGACTGCCAGCATTACACAAGGAAATATTTTTTTCATAAAACAAAATATGAAAATTTAATTTAATAAAAGTTTAGACCATTAGAATTTCACTCGAGATAGTCACAACTAGATGGTACAAGGTAAAGTCCATGCAACTTGCATACCAGTAGCTACGACAATCTTTTCATGCTTCCATTTCTCAAATGCTATGGAAAAAGCTGTGCTTTTGTCTTCCATTCTAAATTCAAACTTATTCTCTTGAAACAGAACTCTAGATTACGAAGTATACACCAATCAAGCAATACATTGATCATTTTTTCAATAAACTCAATCCTATTAAATGATGTCCTAATAAACAAATATTGAACAAAAAACACAAATGGATGAACCAATTGTGCAAATTCATCAGCAAACAACACACCTTTTGTTCCTCCTTACGTTGAGACTCATCTATGATAGGAAGCAATTGTGTAGGACCTAATTTGAAAACCTGAATAAGAATCAAGGGACAAAAGAAAATAATAGCAAAAAGATGCTTACATCATCGATCCAAAATTGAAGCCTAGAGCCCTACATTTGCCTCCCCATGATGTCAAACTAGACAACAATCAAGTCTAAACCCTCACCTATGCATCCTGGAGATCGAGCATGATGTCTTTGGCACAAGCCAGGTAAGGTGCAGCAGGCCAAAAGTGAACTGACCAGTGATAGTGAACGAGGAGGAGGAGAGGGACTGAGAGGCGGAGAGGTCAAAGACGAAAATATTGGCCAAGACCTCCATTAGAGCCCCTTCGCTCGAGTACTCTAGCATGAGGGATTATGGTTTGCATTTGGGAGAATTAGGGTTTCACAAAGGGGACTTGGGGTTTGGAGAGAGGTACAAGCTTTGGTCACCATGACCAATTGCCTTCTCCCTCTTCCATTGTGAAGTGCGCATTGTCCATCCCGGTCCTTAGCTTCGCTCCCATTCACGGCCACCTTTGGCATTGAGAATAAACATCTATAATCTCAATAGTAATATATCCGAGGGTAAAATAATTCATAATATTTTCATAAAATTTACTAGCCAAACTTGCATTCAAACACCAAAAATATAATCAAACTATCTCTTTATACTTTAACCTTAATCTTGACCTTGGCCTTAACCTTGACCCGTTACCAAATGGGTCTTGAGATTTGGTCATCCAAATAGTTGTAATGGTCAAAAATTACTAGCCTTTATAGCTGATGTCATGAGTTTAGAGGAGCGATCATTAGGTTTGGGCTCCCAAACCAGCCAAGCTTGGGTAACCAAATTTTGTCCAAAGCCAAAAACCTAAGAACTATGAAGTTGTGATTTCTGATCTTCGGTCATCCCAACCTAAGATTTGGGTGTCCAAAGCTATTAGTAACTCCAAAGTTATTTCTTCTATATTCAGATATTTGAACTCTGAAGTTTGGACATCTGATGTTTATAGAAAAATCTTAATTCATTCACTATAACTTTAGTTCCCATTTGACATCAATTCATAACTAATCTTGGATAAAAATAATAGGTCATTGAAGGCATTCCAAGATTAGTTTGAGTGTTAACCAAAAGCTTAAATAAATTGACTATCAATTCGACTCAATATAAAAAGAAAAATCTAAATGTATGAGCTTGGAGTTGATCATTTTTAAGCTCCCAACTTGATCTTTAAGATTCATCTCCAAATTATCATCCTCTTTATCTTCATGTCCTCATCTTCAAGCTTTAATCTTGAGATTTAGTCTTTTACAAACTTGGATGATCACTACAAATCTTGAAGCTTATCACAACTTAAGAAACTCCAAAAGTAAACAGAGGGTATACCCATTTTACACCAACCAAATGTCAAAGTTCAAATTAAGGGATCAAATGAAAATGTCAATAGGGCTTCTCAATAATTAAAATTATTTTTATCAAAGACTTGTGGTGGGAGGGGCGTGGAGGATGGGGAGATTAGCATTCTTGAATGGAGCTAGACACACCAAAATTTCTCATAATAGAATATAATCAAAACTTGAAGAAAAAACACAAGCACAAGGTTTTTGTACCAATTGAAATGCTTGAGGCAACTTAAGAGAGGATAGGAGAAGGATGAATTAGGTTTTAAAATTCTTTGGACCAAAAATAGGTCTTTCATAATAACAATGAGATACCCAAAGTAATTTAAGAACAAGGTCCAAATTTAAAAACTCAATCCATAAAATAAAGGACAAACACAAAAAGAGTTTAAGTCAAATAAAAGAAAAAAAAATGCAAATAGATATATGTGGTTCAACAACCAACAATGCTTATTCCATGGCTCTTGCCTCAAACTTGAGGACTTTAACTCTTCATTAGAGTTTTCATTTTATTCAAGTGATGACAACCCCTTACAACACTACCCTACACTACGAGAGACACTTAATAAACTAGTCAATCTTCTACTCCTAATAATTCTAGTAATGTGCATATTTTACACTCTTCTAATACCTAGAAGGGCATTCAATCTTTTACTAATAAGCTAGGAGAATTATAAGATAAGAAATAAGAATACAAAAGACCACACTACAAATAACTTAATTTTAAACACAAGGGAAATAAGATATAAAAGTTTGGATCTTGTACTTAGAACTCTTGTGAGGGCTTATCCTAGGTAGTTTAAGGATGAAGGACATTAGAAGTATAAAATATTATTTTAGGAAAAGATTGGAGCATTATATATATTCATGGAAGTCCCAAGTACTTGTTGAAAAACCAAGATTATTTTTTCAACAGTACTTGAGAAACTAGATTTCAGATCCATTTCCAATCTTCCCAATGGTTATAAAAAACTAGCCATTGCATTGTGTTCCAATATTTCAGAATTCTAGTATAAGGCTGGAATTTCAAAGTTTCAAATCTATTTACTTAAATGACAAACCAAAATTTCTTAAGCAAATTCATCGGTCTTTTCCATTTGATATTTTTATTGGTTAACTTGGAGACATTAAGGTCAAAATCATTGATGGCCAAGCCAGGTTGATGATTCATCTCAAATTGTGAGTCCTATACTCCTAACAAATTTATCTTCAACTCAACTAAAACAAAAAAAATCAAATACAACATAATACCAAAATCTAGTTGAGTGAACTTCATGTTGCTTCAAGCATCAATAAAATCCTTACTTTCATCAAACCATCATCATCTTCATCATTCATATGGCCTTGATTCCTTCTTCTCCTCAAAATCAAAATTTCAAGTTTTCCCATGTATCTTATGAATATCAAAATGGTGTATATCTTTGTCAATTCGGTGTTCTTCACTATTCTCAAAGTATATGAGACATTGATGTAGGGTTGATTGCACTACTTTATTTTTATATAGCCACAGCCTCCCTAGTAGTGCTTTGTATGATGCATTAGTATCGATCTCATAAAACTTGGCATCTATCATCATCTCTCCTACTTTTAGAGGGATAGTTATAGCTCCAAAAGCTCTTTGGTTGTCCTGATTAAACCCTTTTATGGTTATAATCTCTAACAATAGATGACACACATCTCAAGTTAGAGCTCCTAGAGTTTGGAGAGTCATCAAATTGATTGAGGAACCTAGGTTAAACAGGATGCAATGATCTTAATCCCATTGCTATTCCATGTGACATACAATAGCCTATTATGTTTTGTTGTTCCAAGTAGTAGGTCATTATTTGGGAAGGTAATTGCAGGAGTTTAGCGTGCATACAAAGACTTCTTCGTCTTCTCTTCACCCAAATATGCTTGGTAGTTGGCCGAATTTTGCAAAATACATACTAGTGTATCCCTGAGTTCCTATGTCATCATCAAGGCATCAAAAACACTTAGCATAGCAGGAATTTTCTTGAGGTGGGTTGCTTTATTGTATTCCACCTTTTTGAGTGCAAGTTCAGCATATGAAGGCTTAATGCCCTCATTTATCTGAATTTCATTTTCCTTATCCTTGGGAATATTATTGTCCCTAGGCATTGAAGTTTGTCTCGGAGGTAGCACCTTCCCACCTCAGAGTTGTATCTGGTTTGTTTTCCTTAGTTCAATTTGACATCATGAGACCAACAAAGTTCATCTTCGAAATCACTCCCAGGACTAATCATGTGAAAAGAGGTAGTAAATCTTTTCCCCTAATCAGTAGTTTCTTAAATATCCTTGGAGAATGTGACTAACTGATAATCATCCCATTCAACATTAAAGTTAGGCACGTGGGGTTTCCTCATAGAAAGGCCTTCAGAAATTCTTTAGATGAACCCTTTTATTTCATTTGCTAGCATAACCTTCTTCAAGACTTTGTATTTAGGGTATTTTTTCTATGCATATCTAGATTAGCTTGACTATGGATATTTAGATTGGCTTAACACGGGGCAAAATGAGTATTAGCTCTTTTGATCCTCCCCTAAAATGTCTGCTTCTTCCTTTGGTATTTACTAGTGTAGGGCCTTTCGAAGCAGTCATAAAGTTGCTCTGACTCACACATAGAGTTATATTCACTATCTATGAATATTATGCATAATTTCTCTAAAGTTGGTAAAGTACATCCTTCCACATATTCTAGGACTGGGACCTCACCAAATCTAATGGGTTGAGTATTTATTGCTGAATTGCCTAATGGAGGTTGGGATAGCAGCTTGTCGATGTTCACCTTAGATGTATGAGTCACCATGCAACATGAAGTCATAGACTTAGATAATTCTCTTTAGTAATATCTAGCTTTCGTGACCTATCTTTCGAGTAAGTGGCACTAGTGGTTATTTTGATCTCAAGGAGGGTTAGTAAGTAGTTTCTCACCACCCCTATGAGGTCTTTTGTATGGCTTTGTCTTTTCTACTAGCACCTTCTCTATCCTCTCGACTTTCTCATAGAGCATGGTAGTCGTATTTATCATGCTTTCCATGTGAGCAGCCATAGCCTTCATATGCTCATCCAACATTTGCATTTGCCCCTCGACAAACCTCATGTTTGTTGTACCTAATTCTTTCACAATATCTAGCTATGGTTTGAGCATGCTATAGTCGTACTCATGGGTGAACCACTCTCTAAGATAATCATCTTGGGAGCAGCCTTAGGGAGATCTATAGAATCTCTCATTTCATCAATAACATCCCCAATGAATCTATTCACTTCCTCTTACCTTGCACCCTAAATTTTCTTATTATTAAAGTGACCGAGTGAGGATTGGCTTGGTTGTAAACCTCCGACAATAAATATGGCAGAGCATGTTACCACTGAAAGTTTGCCTTCTTCATTTTCTGCATCAAGGTCCTCTAATAAAGCTTTAATTTGTTAGGAAAAAAATTCTTCAAGAGTTACTTGGCTTCTTTCTCCCTAAACATATTCATCTAGAGCATCGATATATTCTTGGATGGATAATTTCTTGACATCATATTTATCTGGTTGAACCATCTTCTTCTTCTTACTTCTATTCGTTCTCTTCTTGAGCGGGTGAGGTAGTTTTCTCTGATGAGGCTTTCTTTATCACCATCCTAGGCTCTTTAGGGTTTTTAGTCACTTTCTCATCAGTTTATTTAGTCTTTTTGAAATATAGATGTTCCATAGAGTTTCTTTAGCCCTTGTTCGGGGTTATATTGTGCTCCTTCCCTAAAGAGAATTTCAGCAAGTGGTTCATGTTCCTCGAACATAGTAATATGATTGATGTGTTCGATGGGTGTTTCAAATAGGGTTGTCTTCAAGAGAGTTAGCTTGCCTTCTCAGTATTGCTTCTCGACCTAATTCTTGAACACATAGTAATCTTCAATGATATGCCCCAAAACTCTAAGGTAAGGATAATAGTTCAAGTGATTTATTTTGTTGGCCTTGCCTAGCCTCTTGGATTATGGCAATTGGAGGCCTAACTTCAAGGCATTCAAGAATATTTCACCTACTCTTTCTTTATTGAAAGAAATTTTCTTTCTGAGTCTTTATTAGAAATTATTGGATCATTCCACTTCTCTATTTCCTCCAAGAGTTGGTGGCTTTTGAGGATTACCCTTTTCATGGTGGGGTTTCGAGGTTTCTTTTGCTTAGTTGCTGTGAATGTAACCCTCACATTTTTGAAAGACTCTCTATGCTTTATCTTATCCTTTTCTAGCTTGAAACTTTATAAACTAGGTAAGGTCATTGGGCCAATCCTTTCTAACTTCTTAACTTGCATGATAAGATCTTGGAAGGTATGGATAGAAGACATACTCAGATAAGGTGTCATTCATTCTACCCTTATTTTGTCGAAGACTAGATTCACTGCCTCAAATTGGTTCATGGGTTATTCACATTTAATACTGAGATTTTTTCACCATGTGATATAATCTAGAATTGGCTCATTAGCAAATTTCAGTGTTGAGACAAGGTCTGTAATGGTTACTTTATCACTAAACCTAATTTGGAAAGTCTCTTTCATTTGTGCCCCAGTTTGTATAGATTTCAATTGCAAACTAGCATACCACTTGAATGCTACTTCTATTAAGCTTATTGAAAATTGGCGGAGTAACAACGAGGAATTATTATTTGAATCTCCACACAAAGTCACAAAGTGAGCTATGTGATGTTAAGGATTTCCCATTCCATTAAACTATTTAAAACTAGGCACTGTATAGTCTTTGGGATATGATACTCGATCATGATGGCTAGGTTATGATTTGTCAGCGTCATTTACCCTAACCGTCTCACTTTCTTGTAATTACCATTCATTGTACCTACTATTATATGTATTCTAGGAGTTTCATGTTATTAGGGATCCTTGAAATTGGGGATTGGGTATGTCTTACTGGAGGAGGTGCTTGCAAAGGGCCTATATTTTTATGGATCTCATATATAGGAGATACACCTTTTTGCCACCTCTGCTGCTTGGGATGTCTATTGAGATCATTCCAACTTATCAAGCTTTTGACTCATTTGTAGCATCATCTCTATCAACTCCATGACCTTATTTTAAGCTTCATCTTTCTCTTTGTCTTGCTATCTCACCTATTATTATAGTGCTTCTATGGTCATTTCTTAATTAGAGCTTTTAGTTATAACCAAGACTTCTATCAGAACATAATGATTTATGTCTTGAGAATCAGGTCTAGGTTTTGGGTTGAGGCTAACTTCTCTCATTAGTCGAATCATCTCATTCAAGAGGCTACTCATGGAGTAGGTTGCCACACCTTTCCATTGGTATGGTAACAAGGATTAGTTCACAAGGGTTCTCTTTTCTTAGATTTCTTTATGAGTAAGCCTCACTTGGACAGTTTTTTTCTGGTGTTTGGCCATCTGTGGTGTGGGCTCATAGTCCCTACTAGAGTCATGATGAGAAATGACTATGATAGTGTGAGTGATTTCCTTTGGTGAACCCTCATGATGGGTTGTAGCTTTATGATGACTCTTGTAGTTTTGTTTGGTGATTTTCCCTTTTGCCATAGTTATAAGGCAAGATTGTGTCTCCTATGATTTGCTCCTACCCTTCTCTAAATTGCTTAATAGATCAAAGGAGTTGGAGATAGGAATGATAATGACTGACTTCATTTGAGGGGTAGATTTCCCAAGTTGGCTGAAAATTCTAGCAGCTTTCCCTTTATTTATGATAGTTGGGATGAGATCTTTTTCATTGATACATGTGTCTGGATTTGCTTTTGATTGGCCCTTATGAGAAGTTGGGTGAAGGCCGCCAAAAAGTGAGCTGAGCTTTGTTTCAGTCCTAGCCTTTGGAAGACTAATATCCTTTTTGGTTGAGGCATGGTTTCTATCTCTTCATCCAAACAGCCCTTCTTATTAGGGATGTCAACATTGGGCCTCCTTCCCTTTAATGAAAGGCGAGAAGCAGGCTAGTTTTGCATAACGACAACCTCAGTTAGTGTAGTAGCATATGCCTCCTTAAACTGGACAAGCTCAGAGATGGTCCCGAACTTGATCTAAACTTCATTTGCCTCTGTAGCAACTATTGACTAAGATAAATGCATAGAAGATCCTGCACCCAAGATGATGGTGTATCTTGGATAGCGATATTTTTCATTATTGCCTTTTGATTATTTCTTTTGCAAAGAAAAATACAATTGATTAATCTTCAATTGTAATTCTACCTTATTAGTGCTGTATCATATTAACTAGATTTTTACACTTGAAGAAAAAGTCAAGCCCCACTTGGCATGCTAGAGTTTGTAGGATCAATTTTGGCAGTTGGGATAACGAAGACCCAGGGAGCGACCTCGAATTACAAATTAGAATTTATTTTAATTTGAAGTATGCTATTAAGTTTTATGGGACTGATTTTCAATAGGCACAAAGTCCTATTGTTAATTACCTTGATAACTATTAGAAACCTCGTAAAGTAAGAAAACTATCTAATAAAATATAGACACAAAAAAGAAAAGAAGAAAATATGTGATTAATTTTAAAAGATGATACATTGCTTAAGTAAGTGTATACTCTCATTTTACAATGAATTTCAACATAAAATTATAGAAAGCATGAAAGAAATAAAGAAAAAAGTAAGAGCGGAGAAGAAACTTTGATGTTTGTTAAAGCCTTATTCTCCTTGTGCTGGACCATGTGGCATTTGATCCAAATAGACTTGGTCTCTGGCAGGTGTTGATAACATTGTCTGATGGGATGTGGAAGGGAATAGGAGGAGTTCGAAGTGTTTTCAATAGTTTTGAGCATTGGTGGACTTAGTGGCATCACCAACGCTTTATAAAGTTGGGTATAGCTTTGAAAGTCACATCATCAACTACTTTTGGGGTTGACTAGCTTGAGGGGTGCATTATCAATTACCTCTAGGTTTGACTAGCTTGAAAGGAAGCATCGTCAATGACTTTTGGGGTTGTCTAGCTTGAAGGGTGCATTGCCAATGGCTTCTGGGATTAACTAGCTTGAAAGGGCACATCATTAATGACTTCTGGGTTGAATATCTTAAAGGGTATGTCACCAATGGCTTTTGGGGTTGATTAGCCTGAAAGGTGCGTCATCAACTTTTTTTGGAGTTGACTAGCTTAAGGGCATATCATTAACTGCTTTTAGGATTGACTAGCTTGAAAGAACGCATCATCAATGGATTCTAGGATTGACTAGCTTGATGAGCACATTATCAATTGCTTCTAGGATTGACTAGCTTAAAGTGTGGCCAACGTCTTTGAACATGTTAGTATTTCTTTGATTTGGTAGCATCACCAATAGCTTAAGGGGTTGGGTATAGCTTCGAAGTGTGGCCAACAAAGTCTTCTATAGGTTACCTAGCGAGATTCAATTTGACCCATTTTAGTTCCACTCAAAGTAGTTCTGGTTTAGTTCAAGGTGATAATATCACCACTCATTGTTCATGACGTTGGAGTATTGCTGAGGGTTTAGTATACCCAATATGACTCAGTTTAACCCTAATTAGTTCCGTTGGGACTAATATGGTTTAGGTTTGAGTTTGGTCTAGAATTGGTTCAATGCTTAATTTTGATTTGAGTCTAGATTAATTCAACTTGATGTTTAAGATTCGATTGAATTGTGATTCACTAACTCCTACTTGGAAGATAGTGATACGTTCTGAACCCTTGGTGATTAGGTCTACATTGATGCTTTATAGCATGACCACGGGAACAGTGTGAGTCATCAAAGTCATTGAGTGTTTAGTAATGAATACAATCCACCAAGCTTAGTGTTGATCTTTAGAAGAACATTTGTTAGACACTGATTGTTGACTCTAGTTAGAGCAATACTGATTCTGATTTAAATCTGATTTGATTTAGTTCAACATTTAGGGTTTGAGTTTGATTTTATTTAGCTTAAGTCGAGTTCAACCTTGTGTTGAACCTTTATTGAGTTTAGGTCTACTAGACTTTGACTCAAGTTTAAGTCAATTTAATTCAACTAGATTTTAGTTTAGGCTTAACCTGGCTTGGTTCTGGTTTGACTTTGAACTTAGTTCAATCTTGATTTAACTTAATTTCAAATTGACCCAACTTGGACCTGATTAGGGTTAGGTTTGAACTAATTTGATTTGGATTAACTCAACTTGGACTTTGAGTCCAGCTCAATTTGGGTTTTAGTCTATTTATTTGATCAATCCATTTGAGTCAATTTGGCCTTTGTCCATTTGTTGTGATTGAGTTACTTCATATGAATCAATTTGATCTAAGGGTCCTTAGCTATTAACGATAATTTTAGGTGGACTCGTGGCCTGACTTTAAATGTGTAAAATCAAAGGAGGCTTAGCTCACGAGCTTAAAATCTGGCTTAAAAGTATAAACCCAAGAGTTGATTGGGTGTGAGTCTAAAGATTGGCCTAGATGTAAACCCGAAGGTTGACTAAGTGCAAGTTTGAAGGTTGATTGAGTGCAAGCTCAAAGACTAGCTTGGATGCAAGCTCGAAGGCTGGCTGAGGTGCTAGCCTGAAGGGTACCTAGGGTACAAATTTGAAGATTGGTTGAGTACGAGTATGTGAGTCTAAAGGCTGGCTAAGTGCATGCCTGAAGGGAGGCTAAGTGTAAGCCTGAAGGCTAGCTGAGGTGTGAGCTTGAAGGCTAGCTTGGATGTGAGCCCAAAGGCTAGCTGAGTGTAAGCCCTAAGGTTGGCTAGATGTGAGCCCAAAGATTGGTTTGGATGCAAGCCCAAAGGTTGGCTAAGTGTGAGCTCAAGGGATAGATAAATGTGAGCTTGAAGGTTGGCTTAGATGTGAGCTCGAAGGCTAGTGAAGTATGAGCCCAAAGGCTAGCTTGGATGTGAGCTCAAAGACTGGTTGAGTGCAAGTCCCAAGGCCAGCTAGATGTGAGCCTGAAGGCTTACTGAGTGTGAGCCCAAAGGCTAGCTAAATGCGATCCCGATGACTCGCTAAGTGTGAGCCCAATGGCTGGCTAAGTGCTAGCCCAAGGTTGGCTTGAATGCAAGCTCGAAGACTATCTCATCCAAGTAAGAAGGCTGGCTAGATGCAAGCTCAAAGGCTAGCTTAGATGCAAACTTAAAAGCTGACTGAGTGTGAGCCAGAAGGCTAGCTGAATGCAAGCTCGAAGGTTTCTTGGATGCAAACCCAAGGGCTAGCTGAGTGCAAGCCAAAGGCTGGCTTGGATGCAAGCCCAAAGAGTGACTAAGCATGAGCTTGAAGGCTGGCTGAGATGCGAGCCCAAGGCTAGCTTGGATGCTAGGCTGAAGGCTGATTAAGTGTGAGCGTGAAGGCTTGCTAAGTGTGTGCTTGAAGATTGGCTAAGTGTTAGGCTGAAGGCTAGTTAAAGTGCATGCCCAAAAGTTGGCTTGGATGCAGGCTTAAAGGCTAGTTGAGTGTGAGCATGTAGACTAGCTAACTATGAGCCTAAAGGATGGCTTAGATGCAAGCCCAGAGGCTAGCTAAATATAAGCTTGAAGGCTAGTTAGATACAAGCCTAAAGACTAGCTGAGTGTAAGTCTGAAGGTTGGCTTGGGTGCAAGCCCAAGGGCTAGCTAAGTGCGAGCCTAAAACTTAGCTAAGATGCAAATTGAAAGCTGGTTGAGCGTGACCTGAATGTTGACTTGGATGCAAGCCTGAATGCTAGCTAAGTATAAGCCCAAAGGTTGGCTAAGTGTGAACTTGAAGGCTAGTTGAGTGCAGGACTAAAATTTGGCTTAGTGTGATGAGGATTCACTATCTTTGAGGGAAGGGCCATGAGTGACTATAGCAGTGTCAAGGATTTGCCATCTTCGAGCGACTGTTGATCCTCGTAATAGTATCAAATGTTCACCATCTTCGAGGGGTTGTGGATGACCATGGTATTAGTATAATTTCACCATCATATGAGGGCCACAAATGGCCATAGTTTTCATGAAGTTCCATCAACATGCCAAAAACTGCGGATTGCCGCTGCAATGATGGCATGAAAAATGAGACAAGGAAATTCTTGCTACAAGCTTATTTTTATTACACAAAAAAAATTTTATTTTTATTTTTTTCTATTTCTTTCCTCTTCTTCCTCACCTATGCGCTATTCTTCTTCCTTTGTCCTTGAGCTCTATCGGGCTAAGGTGGCATGGTCTCCTCTCTGATCGTATCCAATTGGCTTGGCTTCCTGGAGGCAAGGCCAGAGTCGCTCTTCCCCCCATCTCACAGTCGAATCTAACTAGATCTAGTTAGATCTAGCCCTAGTAGTGATGAATGGCAAGGACAAGGAGAAGGCAGCTATGATGGTGGTGAACAAGAGCTCAATGTAGTGGAGGAGTTGGCTATGGCACCAATGCAAGGCTAGGTGGGAACATGTCCAGTAGGGCGGTGTGAGGCATGTCCTACACGGTGGCGTGGGTGAGTCTAATGGGGTAGAGGTAGAGGCCAATAGATGATGGGCCTGGCAGGGGGTGGAGGCTGACAAGTGGCAGGTATGGAGGTGAGGCAAGACCAGTGGGTAGGTAGCGCGACCTGGGTTTCGACAAATCGAGGCGAGGTTCAAGATATCATCAAATAATAGCCAAAAGGCTAAGCAAGTCACATGGGGTTAGTGGGTTTCATGTGAAGATGTATGGGAGAAAGAGTAGGGAGGGAGCAAGAAGAGAAAAAAAACAAGTTAGTAGAGAAACAAAAGGAAGAGATAAGAAAAATACCTTCTTTTCTTTTCTCCATTCATTCTCTAATTTGCTACACTCTCCTCTCTGATTTAGCCTCCTGATCCTATTGTTCTCCTCTTTATCCTTGCAGGTTTTCAATCAATTTATAGGCTTAGGAAGATTCAAAATTAAATCTTTGATTGGATCGATTTTGGAATATCATACGAGTATGATTGGATCTTGATATCTTTAATTGATTTTACTTTGGAAACAAATTGGATTGGATTGGATTGGTGATGAAATTATATTCCAAAATCTTTTGATTGGCATGTAATTGATTGAGATTTATTTTCCTGATAAGAAAATATAAATTTTGTACCATTTTTGGATGCTAAATTTTTAGGGGTTATTTGTGAATTTTCCTAAAAAAAAGAACCAAAATGTAATTTTGTAAACTCCAGGAGCATTTTTATAAAAAAAATATATTTGTAAAATTCTAAAACTTTCAGGATCCTTTTTGAATAAAAGCTCAAACTTATCCACAAATAAAAATCTTTAGGAGTTTATTTGTAAGTTTTTCGGAAAAATTAGACCAAAATATGATTTTGTAAATTTTGGGGGCTTTTTGTAAAAAAATATATTTGTAAAATTTTAAAAATTTCAGGGTCCTTTTTGAATAACAGCTCAAGCTTTTCCATGAAATAAAATAATCTTTAGGAATTTATTTACAAATCCTAATTTAGTCCAAATTTTATTTTAGCTTTTAATCCAAATTTGAATTCAAATCCAATATCTAAATTTGGCTCATTAGGAGCTCAACTCAAATTTAGAATAGGATTTCAAAGTCTACTTGGATAGATACATCAAACCAAATATGCTGAATCAAAAAGTTGAGGTCAAGACTTAAAAATTGAGTTATCCATAGAAATGACTGCGGCCCCAAACAAACTCATTTTTTATGTACCAACAACTCAGTGAGTCTAATAAAGAACAATTTTGAAGTGAACCATGAAGGTCAGTACTTCAATATGCCAGTAGCTCAATTAGAGATTTGAGTATCTTCTGGAGATCTTGAGCAATCTCCAAGGATCCAAGACTCTCAAAAGTTAGTTATGAGATCAAGTAATATCAAATCCACCAAACCACCTCCACCTATTATAAATACCAGAGTATTTACTATGGTAAGTGACTAATGCCAATTTCTTAGATCGACTTTCTATTTTTATTTAGCTACTAACTTGAGTATTGGAATGACTGCCATCAGAGAATTTCTGATAGTCTTGTTCATAATTCTTTCATTTTGTAGATTAACAAAATGATGGCATAGCAAATTTGATCTCGAGGAGCCCCTTAGAATAAAACTAGTTGTGAATTGTGCTCCCATAACATAATTCATATTTTAAGGCCCATACACAGGTCAAAATGGACTGTATCCATATGACAACGAAGTCACCCACCTTGCCTTCATCATATGCTTATGTCAGTTCTCTGCACCATAACACCCTTAATTTGGGGTCTATGATAAGATGTTTAGTCCGACATTGGTTAGAGAGTAAGAAAAAGAAATGACAAACCTCTTTGCATCTAGGCCCTCTTGTGGGTTATGCTTATCATAATTGATTAGATAAGGGATTGTGCTTTTAAACCTACCAAGTCATAGTGGGTCATGGCAAAGTTTTGGGTCAAACTTGATCAATTTAGAAAATAGGTATAGATTGGTCACTTTCTTTTCATCCAAATCCAATTTATTTATGATATCTCTATTAGGTATTTTGATCCACTTGAATTGGACCAGTTCTAGTTATTTCAGATCTGTTATAGTTCAGTTTTTGGTTGATTCAATCCACATGCAGCCATACCTACAAGGTAAATACACAATGTAGGGATCTAATTAATGTGCATATGCAATGCTATCTACAACTACTAATGTGCACTTTATTGTGAAAATATGAACATGTAGTCTTTTTTCTTTTCAAAGAGTTAAAATTTTGACATCATTTCCTAAAATCATATATACTATGTTATATGATAATAAACCAAACTAAACATACCAAGTCGGAAAGCTAAAGCCACACTTGTGAACCAAACCACCAATAAAGCCAACCAAGTTTTTAAACTGAGCTCACCCCTAAGGTGATTATGGCTCAGTCGATTTAGTGAAAGATTGTACTATGTCGAGTCATTAGTTCGAAAACCTTGGTTCATCTACAGTTAGGTTAAGTAGTTATAAAGTTAATAGATATTTTATCACTTAAGCTAAGATCTTAAACAATTTAGGACCCATAGTAATCGGTTATAGAAGACAAGTATCTCAGTTGAGATTAAGTTGTCTCAGATATGCAAAATTGCCTTCTTCCCTATAAATAGAGAGTATTCATAGAGGTAAGGGACAAATGTTATATTCTTTTCATCTTCTACACAATTTCTACTACAACTAACTTGAGTGTCAGAGCAGTTGCCACCAGAGAGCTTCTGATAGTCTTCTTCATGCTATTTTCTCATGTAGATTGAGACAGGATGGTTTACCAGATCGAGATCTCGAGGAGGCTCTTGAATCGAAGCTAGTGGTGAACTAGACTCCCACAATAGTTGGCACTTTCATTGACCTTTTTTCTATCAATATAAGGAGATTTTTGGCAATTTTCTAGCACGCCAACAAATGCTAAAAGGGCATCGTCATCTAGGAATTAGCTTGGGGTTAGATCCCTTCAGCTCCGATCGAGTCACACAACTCCTCAGGTAGATTAAGCAAATTGAACCAACACCTAAACTTAGCGGTTCAACCACCAATGCGACCATAGCCTCATGGAATCCTTCTATTAGCTATTCCCAAGGCACTAGTTGGTCCCTATTATATAGTGAGCTGACAAGGGTTTGAAACATTAGTTCCTATTGTCCAACAAATGACCTAGTTATTGGAGGCATAGGCACAAGCCATACAAAACCTCCAAGCCCGATAGCTACAGAATTAGACTCAAATGATGCATAATCTCTAGGCTTAATATGCACAACAACAAGCTTAGTCTCCTCCCATACCTCCATTGAACTAACAATATGAGCCATAACCCTATGCAATGAGTCAAGCATACCCCAATGAACAATATCATCTAAGCCACCAGAATCAAGCTACGGGGTATCATCAAGGCCATTCAGCTATCATCCCACTTTGGTACCAAGCATTGAGAGAGTTCAAGGACATGATCCTACATATGACCCAATTGATGAGTCTACCTACCATACCTATGCTTGTTGGGCTTTGGCTAAAGCTAAACTAGGGACCTATAGGGAGGTTATACCCCCAATAGCTTGGGAGAGATCCTAGCAAGAGTTCAACCAAACTAGCTTAGGTACAATAGCCCCTTAATCCCTGAAATAACACATATTCTCCTATGCACCCAAAGTTTAGACAACTTCCATATGCGGTGTATGATGGCATAAAGGTTCCAATAGACCATGCTAGTACCTGTAGAATACCATGATGTTGTAAGGAGTATAAGAATCTACTTTGTGCAAGGCATTCCTAATGACACTACAAGATCCAACACAAGCTTGGTATTTCAGACTTCTGAGATACTCCATGACTTGCTTTAGTGACCTAGCAAACAAATTCATGGAATAATTTATTTCACTAAATCTTGGTGAAAAAACCCCACCACACTTCTAACACTAAAGAAGAAAGAGGAAGAAAGCATCTAGGAGTATCTAGCTCAATTCAATAAAGAGAGACTAGAGGTAATCGAGATAAATATCTCTTAGTCCTTGTTGTGGTGATCAATAGAATCTGAAAAGTCCAAGTGGCCTATGAGATGGCACATTGACCTCCTAGAAGCTTGGCTGAGTTTATCTAATAAGCTAGAGAACACATTGATGCTAAGGAGGTGATGTATGATAAGAGGGAATCTAAGGGGAGTAGCAAGTCAAAGAAGGATTCTTGAGAGGTCAAACTCTCCAAACCAAAGAAGCTGAGAACTGAGTAAGAGGAGTGCTAAAATGACTTCTAGGCATACATGCTCTTGAACAACCCAAGGGCCTAAGTGTTGGCTCAAATTGAGCATAGGGAATATCTAAAGTAGCCACCACCCCTTCTCTTCAACCAATAGAGGCAAGAAAAATCTAAGTATTGTCAATTCCATAGGGACTACGACCATGAAATTGAGGAGTGTAGAAACCTTGAGATGAGATTGAAAGGCTCATTAAAGAATGTCACCTCAGCCAATTTATCAAAAGGGGAGCCCAAGCTAAGGAACCTTGAAGGTAGGAAGAAAACCAACAAGGATCACCTTAGAGAAATCCTACCCCAAATTCCACAACCTCAAATCTTACCTCCCAATCAAAGTGAAGCTTCAATGTTAATAGGCTAATGCCAAACCACCACTAGAGAGAAGGAAGAGGTGAAGAGGCAATATGGTTCTCAAAACCCTGGAGGTATAATTTTCTTTGCTAAAGACTTAGAAGGAGTCTTAGTATCTCACAATGATGCATTAGTAATCTTGGTGATCCTTGATGGCAACACCACAAAATGTATCATGGTGGATATGAGAAGCTCGGCAAACATCCTATTTACCTAAGTTTACAATCAAATGAAGATGGAGAAAAATTTAGAACCATACATCGAGACACTAACTTAATTCACAAGTGATTTGGTCATCCCTCTAGGTGTGATCAACCTGCTCCCAACAATAGGAGAAAACCCTAAGAGCGTAATGGTCAAGTCCAAGTTCATAGTAGTCTGAACCCATTTATCTTAGAATGCCATCTTGGGTCATCTAGCTCTTAAGTAACATCAAGCGGTAATCTAAATGGTTCATCTAGTTATGCAATTTTGAGTAAAAATGACATAAGTTAAGAATAAGAAGACCAAAGTCTCACCAAAAGATGTGAAGTAGCTTACTAGTAGGACAACCTGAGCTGAAAAGACAAAGGTCCAAGCATTGCAAAAGTCAGTAAAACTACCACAAAACCAAAAAATGCTACATAAAACTAATGGAGCAGCTCATGAACCTTGTCATCAATTAAGGTTGGGGGAGGATGCTCAAGCTCGAGGCAAATCTCACAAAACTCCTATGCCTTGAACTAAGAGAACTCTTATGGAGAAGCCAAAACATCTTTGCCTGGTCCCCAGAAGACTTGCCTGACATAGATCCCTTGGTGGCATGGCATGAGCTTGCTGTGATCGAAGATCACAAACTAGTCAAGCAGAAGAAGAGATGTTTCACCCTCAAAGGTAAATAAGCTTTTCAGTATAGGTTTCATTAGAGAGGTTCGTTACCCTAAGTGACTGGCCAATGTGGTGATGGTGAAGAAGGCTAAAAAGAAGTAGAGGATGTGCATCAACTTCATCAACCTAAATAAAGCTTGTTAGAAGGATAACTACCCACTATCAACGATAGACCAACTGGTTGATCTACCTCAGGGCACTAGCTTCTCAACTTCTTGAATGCATTATTTGGCCATCACCAGATTCAGATACACCCTAAAGATGAGGAAAAGATAATGTTCATTATCTATCAAGGTATCTTTTGCTATATGGTCATTCCATTTAAACTAAAAAAATATAGTGATAACATACCAAAGTATGGTGAACCGAGTATTTGAATCCCAACTCGACAGAAATATGGAGTCTTATGTAGATGATATGCTAGTGAAGAGCTCCAAGCTAAGGAGCACCTTGGAGACTTGGAAGGGACTTTCAAAATACTTCAAAAGTTCAAGATGAAGTTGAATTCGGAGAAGTGCATCTTTGGAGTAGGCTTAGAAAAATTTCTTGGCTACCTAGTCTCAGAATGAGGAATTGAAGCAAAATCTAAGAAAATCAAAGTGGTTCTATGAATGAAGCCATTGAGCTCCACCAAGGAAATACAAAGGCTCACAGGTCTGGTAGCATTGAACCACTTCCTATCTAAGTCAGGTGAGAAGTTCTTACTTTTCTTCAAGACAATCAAGCAAAATTTTAGGTTCAAATGGATAGAAAAACATCATCAAACCTTTGAGGCTCTCAAATAGTACCACTTTGAACCTCCTCTATTAGTTAGGCCTAAATAAAATGAAATGCTTTTCCTTTATGTAGCAATTTCAAATTAGATAGTCAGTTTGGTGTTGGTAAATAACTAAGGTAGCAAACAGCATCCCATATATTGCATGAGCCATGTACTTGTTTAAGTAGATTTTGTAACCCAATCTGAGTTCAAGTTTGATAAGAATTAGAGTTGGACATTGAGTTTAATTCATAATGGGTAGGGTCCAATTTGAAATAAACATGGGCTGAAACTTTAGGCCCAAACACTAAATTAGACCAAACTGGTTGACCACTTGGTGGACCTGTCAACTGGTTCTAATGACGAGAATAAGGGAAAAATTCTAGTCAAATGACTATTCTTTTACTGATTGACTGGTTCAAGTAGGTTGGGCCAACACACTCCTAGCTGAATGATTGAGTTTCAAATCGGTCAATTGCTTTGGGTCATGATCTGTGAATTTGGAAACCAATCTTTCTCCAAATTTATCACCAATCAAGAGAATTTTTAGTTAGAGATTGCAATTTCAAAATATATTAATTAGAGATCTAGATTTGAGAACAAAAGGCAAGAATATATCCATCAAATCTCAAATTTGGATCAATAAATAATCCAATTGAAAATTCTCTTAACCATCTAAAAGTAGGGTAAGAGCACATGATATGGATGGCTTTTGAAGTGATTCTGGGGTGAATTTTGAAGGAGGAGAGCACGAATCAGAGAAAGGAGATCTCACATTGAGGAAGAGACTGAGGAAGCAAAGAGATGTAAGGCCATTACTCCTTTTACGTCTTCTTTTTGGTTTTACTCTTCCTCTTCCCTTCCCCCCTATAAGAATTTGGCTACTGCTGCTGCCCTATATTCCTTCTGCGCAGTGCTTCTATTGCCCTATGCTCCTATTGGCCCCTTGAGGAAAACTTTGCTGCTTGCTTTCCGATAGTCAAACCAAGAGGACTGGGTGCTTGAACCTTACCAAATGCTTCTTTCACTACACCAACACTGTGACCACCTGTGGTCTTGTGCGTTGATGGACCTCCACCGACAACATAATTACTTGTAGCCTGATGCACTGACAAATCTCAATTACTACCATGGCCCCTTGCACACCAATGAACCTTCATGACCACCGCAGCCACCCATAGCTCCATCTACAATATGGCACAACCTTCATGACCACCGCAACCAATGAACCCCCACGCCCCTCGGTCTCCCTCCCTTCTCTACAAAGGAAGTTGAACTTTGAAGCCCACCAAATGATAAGATCTCACTTGAACTAGAACAAGAACAAAAAGCACTAAAATAATTAAAATTCACAATTGATTTAGGATCAGCTCATGGGCTCTTCTGAAAGCTAATTTGATCATAGGCCAGCCTATAGCCTTGCCGATTTAGATGATAAGCTAGCGTGCAAGCTCATGATCATCTATTTGGACTATAGGCTAGCCTGCGGGTTCATTGAGCATCTATTTAGACTATAGGCCAGCCTACGAGCTAGCCAAACATCTATTTGTACTAGAAGCTAGTATGCGGATTTGCTAAATATCTTCGAGCTGTAAGCCAACCTGCGGGCCCACCAAACATCTATTAAGACTATAGGCCAGCCTGTGAGCTTATTGTAATATCACATGATAGCTTGAAGGCTCTTGAACCAAAGTTAATAAACATAAAATTGATTTAATGGCTCAATCATATTGAACTCAAGCCAATACTGCTAAAACAAATGAACAAAACTAAACTGACTCAAACAAAGTATGAAATGGACTCAAATTGACAAGAGCAAATAAATTAAAATTGGTCTAAATGAGCAAAAATGCTCTCTGTTAAATGACTGGTACCAGAACTAAATGTTCAATTTTGGTCAACAGGCAATGAACCATCTTCTCAGCCCAGTCATCCATTTTAGTTAGGAGATTATCTATTTGGGTTCAGATTTAATTCAAATTAGGTTGATATTTAGTTACCTCAAAACTAGCTTAAACTTGGATTAAATCAAGACATCCTGGAGTCAAAAAAAAGTTTGAATAAACTCCAATCAAGTCAAACCAATATGGAAAAAATTAAAATAACTTCGAATTGAATCAAACCATGACAAATTCGAATCAAAAGTCAATTGTGTCAAACAAAACTCAATCTAAGCCACAATAGGTCCTAATAGAACTCCAAAGTAAATCAAGAATCATTCGAACTAAATCAAAATAAGTTTGAGTTGAAATTACATTCAAATCAAATCATGACAAATTCGAATTGGACTCTAACCGAGTCAAACTACACCTAAACTCTAACTGAGTCAAGCCATGTTTAAATCAAATCAAAATTAACTTAAATCAAGCCAAAATAGGTCCCCAGTGGACCAAGTCAAGTCCCAATTAGGCTAAGCCAAGTTTAAACCAAAACCCAAATAGGTTGACCCAAGTTTGAACCAAACCCTAGTTAAGATAAAATAAGTTCAAACAGACCCAAGTTGGGTTAAGACAACCTCAAACTTAAACCAAAATAGGTCAAAGCTGAACCAAAACAAGGTTGAACCTAAACCATGATAGGTCAAACCTAAACCCAAACCAAAATGGGTCAAACTTGAATTAAAACAAGTCAAATCTGAACATGAGCCAAAATGGGTCAAACCTTAACTAGAAACAAATTGAGTTTGAACCAAAACAAGTTTAAGTAGAACTAAACTGAGTGAAACTGAGTTCCACTAAGTGTAATCCATTAAAGCTCCAATGGGAACCCAACTAGGGATCAAATTCAAGATCAACTAAAATTTGTTGATAGTGAACTCAAAGCCATCGATAATACTTCAAACCCAATTGATGACAAGTCAAGAAAGACCATCGATTATCAAGTTGAAGATGATTAGCATAAACCTAAGCCGTTAATCATTCCTTCAGATCAAATCAAATAAAAGTTGAACTCACTCAGTTAGTCAACTAAAATGCCTTATTCAAACAAGGTCAACCAACAAAATGCTCAAAGCTGTCAACTACCTCTCAAACTAGTCAACCCCGAATCAATTGGTGATGCTCCTTTAAGCTAGTCAATCCCAAAGTAGTTGGTAACATTCTCTCAAGCTAGTCAACCTCAAAGTAATTGGTGATGCTCCTTCAAAGCTAGTGAACCTCGATGTAGTTGGTGATGCTCTCTCAAGATAGTCAACCTTGAAGCAGTTGGTGATGCTCCCTCAAGCTAGTTAACCCTGAAGTAGGTGGTGTCGCTTCCTCAAGCTAGTCAATCCTGAAGTAGTTGGTGATGCTCTCTCAAGCTAGCCAACCCCAAAGTGGTTGGTGATGCTTCTCTTAAGCTAATCAACCCTGAAGTAGTTTATGACACTTTCCTCAAAACTAGACACTTTCCTCAAAATTAGTCAACCCACAAGTCATTGTTGATGCTACAAGCTAAAGTAGTCAGTCATATTCATCAACATATTGTCAACACTTAGTGAATATCTAATCAAGACCCATCCAAGTCAATTTCACTCAGTCTAGCATGTGAGAGTAGGACAATAGCACACATCAAGCTCCTCCCACTTCCTCTCTCATTTCTTAATGTCCCATCAAATAATGCCTCATACTTCAATACAGTTAATTGACACAAGCCAAGACAAGTCAATCACACCTTGAAATTAAGCCAAGTTATTAGCATCTGCCAAGAATCATATTAAGATACATCCTAGTCCAATCCCATTTGGTCTAGCACACATTAGTGTGCAGCAACAAACATCAAGCCCTTCCCATCCTCTCTGATTTCGTGTGACTTATACATTCAAATTCATTAAATTGTAAACTGAGGTATGTCCTTACTTAAGCCATGTATCCTTTCTCAAAATTAATCAAATAAGGCTTTCTTCTTTCTTTTTTGCTTCTTTATTTTTATTAGTTAGATTTTTTATTTTAAAAGGTTCTCAATAATCATCAAAGTAATTAAGAATAAGGGCTTATGCCTATTAAAAGTTATTTTCCCACAGAACTGATTGTACACTCAAATTTACATACTTTGATTTATATTTCGAGATAGCTCCTTGGGGTCTTTGCTATCCTAAACTGTCAATTTTGATCCTACAAATTTTGGCACACCCAGTGGGACTTGATTTCTCTTCCAAGTGTATAAACCTAATAATATAATAGAGACATTGATACAGTAGAATTATAATTAAAGACTGATTAATTATATTTTCTTGTGTAGCTGAAAGCATCAAATGGCATCAACAAAGAATATCCCTACCCCAACATATACCATCATCTTGGAGGAAGGATCAATTGTTCATCTATCTCCATTGATGATTGCCACAGAAGCAGTTGGAGCTCAAATTGAGCTTGGACCCATTTTTGAGGTCATCTAGTTTAAGAAAGCACCCACCAGCTCACCAACCTACAAAGGCATCCATATTTTAGAGGTTAGGCACAAAGTGACTTTTAGTATTTGATCGACTTTGCCCCACTCCCAATGTGGAGCAGCCAAAAGCAAGTCCAAACATATGCATGAATGAAGAAAAACCTATTCTAACTACAAAAGTAAAGGAAAGGCCACTGAAATTTTTATCCTGCTTAGGAAGATTGTCCCTCCAATGAAGTAGGTCATCACTATTCCCATCTCTAATTCCTCTGCCCCATTGAATGGCTTAGAGAAAGGTAAAAGTAAGACAAAGAGGACATAGTTTTACCTCAAGACTATAGCTAAGGGGTGAATAACCAAGAAAAATAACAAAAGCTACAATGATTCTAGAACCCAACATGAGACTCCTAAAAGAAAAATTGTCCACACCATCAAGTTATTTCTCATCATGACTCTAGAAGCGACCATGAGCCCATGCCCCGTCAGCCAAACATTGAAGGAAGGCTACATGAACAAGGCTTATAAATAAGGAGGTGCAGGAAGAAAGGATTCTTGTGAATCAATCCTTGCTACCACATCAAAGAGCAGGTGTGATTACTTGTTCCATCAATAAACTTCTGAATGAGTCAACCTGCATGATAGGAGAAGTTGATCCCACTCCAAAACATAATAAACCTAGGTTTGACCTTCAAGATATGGACTATCATATTCTAACAAAAATTGTGATCATAACTAAAAGCTCTAGTAGGGAAATGACTATAGAGGCACTACAAGAACAATTGAGATAACAAGGTAAGGAGAAAGATGAAGCCCAAAAAAAGTGATGGAATTGATGGAGATAATGATACAAATGAGATAAAAGCTTGACAAGTTGGAGCAATCTCAATAGTTACCTCAAGAGGTTGTAGAGGTGGCAGTGGACACACCTCTCACAAATGAAATCTATGAAAATGCAGGCCCTTCACAAGTGTCACCTCTACCAGCAAGGAATACCCAATCTTCATTCTTAGGAATACTTGATAACATGAAACTATTGGCATACATACAACAGTAAGTCAATGAATGGTGGCTACATAACTGAGATAAGGAAGTAATATATGTATGATAAATGATGCAAACAAGCTATATTTGAGTCATCACGATCTAGTGTTATACCTCAGATGCTACATAGTGCCTGGCTTCAAATAATTTAATGGCATGGATGACTCAGAATAACATATAATTTACTTCATGACTCTACGTGGGGATTTGAATAATAACCCCTCGTTGCTCCTCCACCAATTTTCAGTAAGCTTAACAGGGCTACCATTTGAGTGATATACCAGTTTATAACTAAAATCTATACAAACTTGGTCACAAATAACAGAGACTTTCCAAATTAGGTTTAGAGAAGTTAGTGATAAGGTAACCATTGTAGACCTTATCTCAACACCAAAGCGCAAAAATGAATTAGTGTTAAATTACATTACACAATGGAGAAATATCAACATTAAGTGTGAGTAACCCATAAGCCATTTCGAGGCCATGAGTATAGTGTTCAGCAACATAAGAAAGGATTAGATGGCACACTACTTGAGTGCTTCTTCTATACATATTTTTCAAGACCTCATTGTACAAGTCAAAAAGTTAGAAAGGATTGGTCCATTAGCCTTAGTCATTCATAAAATTTCAAACTAGAGAAAGACAAGGCAAAGCGTGAGGAGCCCTTTAAAAATGTGAGGGTAGCATTCACAGCAAGTGAGTAGAAAAAACCTATGAACCTTAGCACAAATGGAGGTAATTCTCAGAAATTACCAATTAGGGGAGATAGGGAAATACAATCATCCAATGCTTTACAACAGAGGCTTAGGAAGAAATATTCTTTTAAAAGAGAGAAAGTAGATCAAATTTTTCAAGATGTCCTAAAATTAGGTCTCTAATTCCCAAAATATAACAGGCCAAGCAAGGCCAACAAAATGGATCACTCAAGCTATTGTCGATATCACAAAGTCTTAGGATATATCATTAAAGATTGCTATGTATTCAAGGATTGGGTTAAAAAGCAATATTGAGAAGGTAGGCTAACTCTCTCAAAATCAACATTATTTGAAATATTTACCGAACACCTCAATCACATCATTGTGTTTGAGACATATAAGCCTCTTGCAGGAGTCCTCTTTTGGGAAGAAGCACATCATATACTTGAACAAGAGCACTTGTGGGAGATCTATATCTCTAAAAAGTTGAAAATGATAATGAAGAAGATGGATAGGAATCCTGAAGAGCTTGGGATGGTGATGAGGAAAGCTTCATTAGAACAAGCTTCCTCTCCTGCTCAAAATATCAAAAAGAAGAGGGATAGAACCAACAATAACAAACTAGTCCAATTAGATGAATACATGGTTAAGGAGTAGGCCATCCAAGAATACATTGATGCCATAGAAGAATATGTCCAAGGAGAAAGAAATCAAGTAACTCTCAAGAAATTCCTCCTTGATAAACTCAGAGCTTTGTTCGAAGGTTCCAACACTGGAAATAGAGAAGATGAACTTCCAGTGGTAACATGCACTATCATTTTTACTATTGGAAGTTTACAATAAAGCCAATCATAAGATTCATCTCATCATTTTAATGATGATGAAGTTTAGAGCAGGGCAAGAAGAAGCAAATGAATTCATTAAATGTATCATTAAAAAAATGGAAAAGATGGTAGTAGAAAAGGCAAAGACACATAAAAGACCTTACAAGAGTGGAAGAAAATTGCCTATCAACCCTCCTTAGGACTAGAGTGATTATTCATGCCATCTACCTTGAAAACAAATCAAGGAAGATGAACATTCTCAAAGACAATCATCTCCGTCCATTACCTCTTGTCTCATGGTGACTCACACATCTAGGTAGACACTGATGAGTGACTATCCCAACTACCATCAAATAACCTAGTGGCAAATGCTTAACCATTAGATTTAATGAAGTCCTAGTCCTAAAGCCTATGGAATGGTACCTTCTACCAACTTTGGAAGAATTACATATATAAGACTCTATGATTGATTTAGAACAACTTTATGACTGTTTTGGGAGGCCCTACACTAGCAAGTGCCGAAGGAAGAAACAAAGATTTTGGGAGAGGATTAAACAAGCTAATGCTAGAGTTCATTTAGGTCTTGTGTTAAGCCAATCCAAATATTCATAAAATAAATGTCCTAAATACAAAGTTCTAAAGAAGGTCTGCCAGCTAATAAAATCGAAGGGTTAATGCAAAGAGTCTTTGAAGATCTCTCTATAAGAAAGTTCTATATGCCTAATTTTGAAGTTGAGTGAGACAATTATTAACTAGTCACATCCTCCAAAGACATCCAGAGAACTATCAATCGAGGGCAAAAATCCATTGCCTCCTATCACATGATTAGCCTTGATAACAATTTTGAAGATGAGCCTTATTGGTCTCAAGATGCTAGAATTTGGTTGAGGAATGCAAATCAGGTACAACTCAAAGGTGAAAAAATGCTACCTCGGAGACAAGCTCTAATACCTCAAGAGCACGCTTACGTTCCTAGAAGAGGAAATAAGAATTTCAAAGGATTGGGATACATCATTCCAAATATCCATGCACACTTTATGGTCATCATTGGACCTCTATCCAATAATGAGACTTATCAAACTTTCTCAATGCCTTCTGACACACTAACTATATGCATCGAGTTGACCACAACTCTCCAAAAGCATAGGAACATGAATTCCTCAATAATGCTTTATCAAGGCTTGAAGAAAAGGGGCCTACTGCATTCAACATGATAAATCACTTGGTGAAGACATAATCCCTAAACCAAAAGAAGCTTCACTAGAAATTGAGGATAAGGGACAAGCCATAGTCGATAAACTGATAAAAATCAACTTTGGTTCATAGGAAGACTCCAGGACAACCTTTATTAGCACACAACTCTTAGAGAAAAGTCGAATCTATTTAAAAGCAGAGCTCAAAGAATACACTAACTGCTTTGCATGGAGCTATAGGGAGATGCCTAAACTAGATTTTAAGGTTGCAGTCCATAAGCTAGCTATTAATCCCAAACTTTCACTTGTCAAACAAGCACCTATGAAGATGAAACTCACCTAATTGAAGAAATAAAGAAACTGATTGAAATAGACTTCATTAGGAAAGAAAAATACTCAGAATGGATAGCAAGTATTGTGCTAGTCAAGAAAAAGATAGCCAAATCTGTATTTGTGTAGACTATAGGGACTTGAATAAGGTATATCTGAGAGATGACTTTTTATTACCAATAATGAAAATCATAATCGATAATATGACTGATTTCAAAATATTCTCTTTTATGGATGGTTTCTCAGGGTATAACCAAATCGAGATGCATCCTGATGATGAAAAACATACGACCTTTCAAATTCCAATTGGCATTTACTACAACAAGATAATGCCCTTTGAGCTCAAGAATATGTGCGCCACTTATCAAAGGGTCATGACCCAAATTTTCAATGACCTCATACACCAACTGGTCAAATACTATATGATAACTTGGTAGATAAGAGTTAGTCTAAATATAAGCAGATCTAAGATCTAAGAATGGTTTTTAATTGTCTTAGAAGATATAGTTTAAAGATGAACTTTATGAATGTGTTTTCGGAGTATCATTAGGAAAAGCTTTTAATTTTATTATCAGACTCTGAGGGATTGAAATTGATCTATCTAAGATTAAAACCATCTTGGATATTCCATCGCCCAATAACTTGAGATAGTTGAGGTTTTTCTAGGGTCAACTCATATACATAAGGAGATTTATTTCAAAACTCTTCGAAAAATGTAAATCCTTTTGCAAGTTGATGAAGAAGGATGTTCCCTTCATTTGGAATCAAAAATGCCGATAGGTCTTTGAAAAAATTAAGTAATATCTCTTAAGGCCATAAGTCTTGATAGCATCAGTGCTTGATAGACCCTTGATTCTTTACAGATTCACAATGGAAGGGTCATTAGGGGCACTTTTCGTCCAAAATAATAAAGAAGGCAAAAAGAGCACACTCTACTATTCAAGTAGAATGCTAGTAGAGGTAGAGAATAACTATTCTCCCATTGAAAAATATTGTATGGCACTCATATTCGCAATCAAGAATATCATACATTATCTACTTTCTCATCATATAATTTTAATATCAAAGGTTGATCCAATAAAATACTTAATGAACAATCTTTTACTTATTGAAAAATTAGCAAAATGAGCCTTAATCCTCATAGAGTACGAAATCAAGTTTACTCCTCGAAAGGTGGTTAAAGGGCAAGTCCTTGCTAATTTTCTTGTAACTCACCCAGTGCTAAATGATTGTCCACTGAGTTGCAAATTTCCTGATAAAGAAGTTCTTTTTGTTGAAGAAAAACCTTACTGGAAACTATATTTTAATAAAATATTATCCATCAGACCATGGATCAGACCGAAACTTTCACAAATTAAAGTAGACATCGGAGTAGTATTTGTCATTCCAAATGGGACCATCTTATAATACTCTTACTCTCTCTCAAAGTCATACACGAACAATAAAATTAAATGTGAAGTCCTAATTACATGAGTAAAAATAATCCTCAATATGGGAATATCGCGTCTACATATTTTCAGTAACTCCAATTGGTCATCAAACAGGTAAGAGGTGGATACAAAATCCACAAATTTGAATTACTAAAATACTATACAAAATTTTAAGAACTCATGGGACAAATCTCACATGTTTAAATAACTTAAATTTTCCGGTCCATTAATATAGAAGCTGATTTCCTAATCAAGTTGGTCAAGACATTGTCTTATCCTAACTAATACTATAATATTTTTTATTTTTACTGATACTCTTCTTACCGCAATTGCAAAAATCCCGTGCATTCTCTGTATTTTCTTGATAAATGCTGATAATTTCTGATATTTTTTATCAAACCCAATATTTTTTGGTATTTTTCATCAGAAAATTTTTTGATATGCTTTAAATTAAATGTCAGTAAATTTCCGAAGTTTGATGAAAAATACGAGGTCATTCCCTTCAGAGAAAATCTCACGTGATGCTCTCATTCGAGAGTCCCGGACACCACCTCGTTCTTCTCTCCCTATATAAACCCCTACCATTTCCTCAGACGGCTTCTTCTCCTTCCTCTCAGTCCATCCCAAGCCTATCCTCGTTCCTCGCCCTCTCCTACACCCAAACCCACCATTCAAGCTCTGATCTCCGCCGGCAAGCTCCCGCCCTGACCTCATTAGGTCTACCTTCCAGGTTTCTGCTCTTTTTTTGATTCGCTTGACATGAGCAATGAGAGGGCCTCGTGGCCGAGGTCAGCTGCCTCGCCGATGGTCCCGCGGCCGCCGGAGAACCCCCACCCGACGGCGATCCCGGCGGAGAATTGGCGTATGGCAGAGCAGATGGCGGATGGGGTTCTCCGGATCGTGCGACCCACGGCGGCCTCGGAGGGGAGGATCCCGATCACGGAGTACGTGAAGAAGTTGATCAGGAAGGCTGTCGGTAACTAGGTGAAGAAATCCTCCACTCAGTTTCTGGTTTTTTGGATTGGGAAGTCTTGGTGGGTTTGCTGGTGTTCGATCTTTGTGTTCGAGGTTTTTGTGCTTGAGATCTGTTTGTTCGACTTCTTCTAAGACACTCGTTGTTACTTGAGTTCATTTTAACTTGTTACTTTACCAGTTTTATTATAGAAGTGCTTATTTTCCTGAGCATTAGATTTTTCTACAATGCAGGGATAGGAACACTGGGATCTGGGATGAAGTATCAATTTCTGTCACCGGAGTGAGTCTATGTTTGTAATAATCAGTTCGGCATTTGTTTTGATCCGCAATTAGTTTCCATCGTTGCAAACCAAATTGAAAACTATTTTCCTTAATGTGCTTGACTTTATCTTGAATTTAACATGCGTGAGGAAGATGCTTCATTATGATTCTAATTCTTTTATGCCTGCAGCCAGTGAAAATAAATCCCCACTTGGTCTCATCATTCTTTGATGGCTACAAAAGGGTATATCTGCATACTACCGTTGGGTTGGAAAATAAAAGCTCACTGCTTGCAGAATGCACATTGACACTCCAAGGGGCAACTGAAATAGAGGAAAATGTTTGCTTGGTTGAACATGTTCAATCTCAAAAGCTGTCCATTCGTCCTCAGACAGCTCTAGAATACACAATTCATCCAGTAAGTATGGTTATAGCTCCTATTTATCATTTAGATATCCTTCAATATGTTGCACAGCTAAGATCATAGTTTATTGTTTTTTGAGCAACGATCATAGTTTATTGTTAAGGATACATCAGGTTAATCTTGTGGTCAGGCAATTCCTTGAAACCTAGGTTGGAATTTGGATTTGGCCTATCTCCTAGACGTGGTTCACCTAATACGACTTTGGTAGCATATTGAGTAAAGGGGCTGCAATGATGGATTAAAATGGGAATAAATTTCTTTATGTATCACTAACTAGGGACGGCAAGTTCTTCACCGGCCTGATGGTTGCTATGGGAACTAAAGAACCAGGTGCATAATTTGGTCATTCTTCGTATATTCACTTAGCCCAATTCCCCTCATCATTTCTGCTGTCAATGGCAGAGCCAGGATTTTCTCATAGAGATCTGGTGGATAATTGAGCAACTACCATTACTCTCCTGATAAGTATGGTGATAATATCAATCTGTTACCTTGGAAATGCAATGACGGAGATTATTAAATGATTGTTTTAGAATATACTTACCAGTCTTCTGTTATATTATCACATAATTAGAGATTTGATTGTTCATTATTAGACAGGATAAAGTTAATTGATGAGAAGAACAGATCAACCTAACTATGGAACTGTTTGTATAAGGGTGGCAGTTTCAATCTGTCGCCTCCTCCTTGATTTGGTTGAAGAGCTTATGTAAAGAAGTTAATTACATTGGGGAGGACACATATGTCCATCATGTGATAATGACGTAGTAACAAGCGTGATAGACGAGAAAAATATCGTTGTCTCTGTTAAGAATTCCTTGAATCCATAAGAAAAAGAGAAAATTCACTAAAATAGAACTTTATTGAGAATAGTAGTGATTCTCTCATTCATAGGGCTGAAGACCTATTTATACAAATACTAGAAGTCTTATTTGAATAGATTTCTAACTTTCTAAGTCCTTCACTGAATATAACTCAGTTTGAACTCATTAATTGGGTTGGTAGAAGTCCTAAATAAGTTAACCTATGAAAATAAAATTCTAAATAATGATTTATCCTTCCTAAGTCCTAAACTAAATAGGATTCAGTTCAAAGTTAATCTTGGGTTAATGAAATCCGAGAATAAGACTTAATTGACTCATATTAGGAGAGACTCATGACATCATAATGAAGAAAATTTTAACATAAGAAGGTACAAAGTAAGATAAATTCTAAATTAAATAAAAGAGTGAATCAAATCATTTACTATGGCCTCTTTATTTCTAAATTAGTTTTTTTAACATTTCTGAATTTCCTTTGAGCGTCTTACATCTGTGTCCCCTTCTTATAAAAAACTCGTCCTTGAGTTATTTTGTTGTAACTTGCAATCCTTAAGTGCATGGTAGTAACAAATTTTGAATATTAAAAGTATTTGAGATTCCTAAATCCTTCAGGAGGTCAACGACATAGGCATTGTCATTTATCTTTCTTTGTATCTTTAGTGACCCAATTTTCTTATGTTTTAGTTTGTTGTAAGTTCCAGCTAGAAACCGTTTCTTCCTTAAGTGGACCATCACCAGATCTCCTTCTTGAAACTCTTTTGGACGCTTATGAATGTCCGCTTTAATTTTGTATTTAGCATTGGATTCTTCTATTTTTTTCTTTACTTCAATATGCACTTCAATAATTCTCTCCACCATATTGTCTGCAGCTATGCTTGTTCTTGGCAATTTGGGCAACATCATCAGGTCTAGTGGGTGCTTTGGGGTTCTTCCATTGACAATTTCAAATGATGATTTTCCCGTGGACCTGTTCTTCATATCATTGAAAGCGAATTCAGATTGTGCGAGTGCATAGTCTCACTGCTTTGATTTATCTCTTGTAAGACACTGAATGATATTTACAAATGTTCGATTCACCACTTTATTTTGTCTATCTGTTTAAAGATAATAAACACTACTAAATTGTAGAAACGTATCAAATCATCTCCACAATGTCTTCCAAAAGTAACTTAAAAATTTTATGTCATGATCAGAAGTGATGGTCTTTGGCACCCTATGTATCCTTACAATCTTCTGAAAGAATAGATTAGCCACCCTTGTTGCATCTGCTGTTTTCTTACATGGAATGAAGTATGCCATCTTGGAAAATCTATCGACAATAATAAATACTGAATTTAAACCTCATTGAGTCATGGGGAGGCCCAAAACAAAATCCATCGATAGATCCTCCCATGGGGTATTTGGAACAGGCAATGCGGTATAAAAGCCAATGTTTTGAGAGCTTTCTTTGGTTATTTGGCATACATAACACCTTTGTACGAAACGACCGACATCTCTCGTAAGTTGTATCCAATAGTAGCGCTCTTCAACTGGTGCAATGCTCTTGTCATGCCCAATATGTCCTGCTAGGCCACTGCTATACAGCTCTTTTACCACCTTTTCTCTCAAGGAGCACCTTGGAATGCAAAGACGAGAACTCTTAAAGAGAGCCTTCATGTAGATATAAATCACTTCTTTGTCCTGCTTGACACTTTCTAAACTCCGCTTTAAAATCTTCATCTTCAACATACGATTCCTTCAAATAATCAAACCCTTCAACTCCATTGCTTATAGTTACTATCAAGATTGTCCTGCAGCTCAAAGCATCCGCTACCTTATTTTTTTTGTCCAGATTTATATTTCAAAACATAGGTGTATTGCTGTAAGAATGATGACCATCGACCATGCATATGATTCAAGTCCTTCTAACTATCAATGAATTGCAAAACTTGGTGGTTAGTATATAAAATGAACTCTCGTTGAATTAAATAATACTTCCAATGACAAATTGCTTGTATAACCATATAAAATTTCAGCTCATATGTTAACCATTTCTTTTGAGGTTCACTCAACTTTTTACTGTAGAAAGCTATTGGTCTTCCTTCTTGGGATAGAACGGCTCCAATGCCTATGTAAGAAGCATCATAGCCTACCTCGAATAACTTCTTGAAGGTAGGTAATGCAAAAACAGGTGCAGTAGATAACTTCTCCTTGATCAATTTGAAGAATCTATTAGGTTCTTGAGTCTAGGAGAACTTGCTTTACCTCAAACACTCAGTTATTGGTGCCATAATAGAACTAAAATTTTTGATAAATCTCCAATAGAATGTCGCCAGACCATCAAAGTTTCTAACTTCTAATACACTTCTAGATATCAGTCATTCCTTAATAGTTTTTACTTTTTCTTCATCAACATGGATACCTTGGCACTTACCATGAATCCCAAGAACACCAAGTGGTCAGTCATAAAACAGTATTTCTTTGAGTTAATATACAACTTCTACTTCTTCAGCACAGTAAATACTTTTGCTAGATGTCTTTTATATTCTTCTTTATTATGACTATACACCAGGATGTCATCAAAATAAACAATAACAAAATTACTAATGAAAGGTTTGAGTACCTGGTTCATCAATTGCATAAAGGTACTTAGTGCATTTGAGAGTCCAAAAGACATAACAAGTCACTTATAAAGTTCTTTTTTTATTTTGAAAGCTATTTTCCTTTCATTACCGGGTCTAATTCTGATTTGATGGTATCGACTCCTCAAATCTATCTTAAAGAACATCTTGGACCCTTCCAACATGTCTAATATGTCTTCTAAGCGAGGAATTGGAAATCTATACTTTACCGTGATTTGATTGATGACTCGACTATCTACACACATCCACCAACTTTCATCTTTTTTAAGTGTCAACAAACTGGAACTGCACATGGGCTCATGCTGACTCTGAACATTCCTTTTCTAATCAACTCTTCAACCTTATGTTGTAAAATTTGTGACTCCTTTGGACTCATTATGTAATGAGGTAGATTTGGTAAACTCACTCTAAGAATAAAGTCAATGTGGTGCCGAATATCTCTCATCGGGGGTAGTTCATCAGGAAGATCATTGGACATGGTTTTCTTGAATTCATCTAGAAAGGGTTGCAAGTCTTTTGGAGCTTCAGTGGGCATTGTTTCCATTCTTTTCCAATTATAACAAATATTTGAGTTGTCTATTTAGTCTCGTTTATAAAATTTTGCACAATCAGGAAGAAGTGACCTTCCTCTTGTAAAATTTTGGATCCATGCTCTTCGCCAATGGAGATGAGGATAATTTTCTTTTCATATTTGAAGAAGATGTAGCGATTGTCTCGTCCACGATGTGTAGAATCTCTATCAAATTGCCAAGGTCTATCAAGAAGGATATGACATGCATCCATCTCCACAACATCACAGGTTATCTCATCCTTATAGAATTTTTCAATGGAAAAATAAACTTGACACTGTTAAGTTAACTTGATTTCACCAATCTTTTTTAATTTAGCCAATCTTATAGGTAGAGAGATGTGATTCCGTTTTCAATTGAAACTTGTCGACTATAGTCTTAGAGATAATATTTTCACTACTTCCCCCATCAATAATCATGTCACAAATCTTGTCATTTACTATGCATCAAGTGCGGAAGATATTGTGACGTTGTAGGTTTTTCTCTTACTTTGGGATATACATCAAATTCTGAACTACTAAATATTATTTTTCACCATTAGGCTCGTCGAATATTCTATCTTCATAATTTTCTGCATTACAAATTAGGTCATTATCTTTTGAGTCATATAAATCATCAGGCACAAAATTATCTTCAATAGTCAGGTTCACAGGTTGTCGTGCTTGATAAACACTAGAATGATGTCCAAATTTTTCACAGTGATAGCACTTTAGATCAAGATTTAAACTTGAGTTTTATATTGATGTGGTGTTTCCTGATGGCCTTGTAGGTCTAGCTTCAAGACTCATTTGTGTGGGAGGTCGAGGAGATTGTGTAGCTGCACCTCTATTAGGAATAGATTGTGCTTCTTTTGAATTCTCACGAATTATTCTCTCCACCTGATTTCTGATGGTAGATCACTCCAATTGGAACTCCACACGAGTTGCATTCCTCACAACTTCATTAATCGTCCAAATAGATTGCAAAGAAATCCTATATTGGATAGTTATGCGTAGCTCACCGATGAATCTTGCCACTTGATGGGATTCAGTCTCTGCTAGATTATTACATGCTGATAGGCGATAGAACTCTTCAACATATGCCTTCACACTGCGATTACCCTGTCGATAATTTTGATATTGCTGAAAGAGTACATGGTCATAATCTATGGGAAGGAATTGCTTTTTGAGAAGAGCCTTCATTCATGGATATGCTCAAATTGGAGCTTTATTTTGACGTGTCCTTTTCAACTAGATGCATTCTCACCATGCTGATGCACCTCTCTTGAGTCGGAAAGCAACAAACTTTACTTTCTTCAAATCTTAAATCTCCATATAGTCGAAGAACCGTTCCACTTCAGCAAGCCAATAGAGAAAATCTTCAATCTGAAATTGGCCATTGAAAGATGGGAGATCAATCTTCAAGCGAAAATTATGACGTCTATCATATTAAGAAACTGGTTGATGAAAGATGTCTTCAATTTCTTCATCGATAGAGTTTTCAAGGATTTGTAAACCCTCAGATCTGTCGACATGGTTGATTTAGACCTTCAAGTTGATCCATCCTCAACATCAAACTTGTAAGTGAGTTTTGGATTATTTTCATGATCAAGTCAAAATACTCACGACTGATGTGATTACCCACAGGAGCACCATCTTTAGGATTGCTATTGATTGCATTGTCGTTGGATATTAAGTAAGGAGAGGCTCACTCTGATACTATTTGATGTAGTAACAAATGTGGTAGACGTGGAAAATATTGTTACATCTGTTAAGGACTCCTTGAATTTACAAAAAAAAATTTTACTAAAGTAAAACTTTATTGAGAATAATAGTGGTTCTCCCGTCCATAAAGCTGAAGGTCTATTTATGCAAATACCAGAAGTCCTATTTGAGTAGATTTTTGGCTTTCCAAGACCTAAACTGAATACAACTCAGCTTAAACTCATTAATTGGGTTGGTAGAATTTCTAAATAAGTTAACCTACGAAAATAAAATCCTAAATAATAATTTGTCCTTCTTAAGTCCTAAACTGAATAAGATTCAGGTCAAAGTTAATTTTGGATTGGTGAAATCCAAGAATAAAACCTAATTAACTCATATTCGGAGAGACTCATGACATCATAATGAAGAGAATTTCAACATAGGAAGGTATTAAGTAAGATAAATCCTAAGTTAAATAAAAGAGTGAATCAGATCATTTGTCATGTTCCTTTAACTTCTGAATTGATTTTTTTTGACATTTCTGAACTTCCTTTGAACGTCCTACGTTCTACATCAGATAATGACATAGATTATTCCTAGTAATTGAACAATGGGATAAAGGCTGTTATGGGTCAGGGATGTGCTCACTGATAGTGAAGTATCCAACACAAGCTGGGGGAGCTGCTCTGGCCGCTTTGATACTGTTTTAAATTCTGAAATCGAGCCAAATTCTATGCAAATTGTTTTCTAGAATGTGCAAACTATTGTTGTCTCTTCGTGGCTATTAGTGGATTCCTGTTTAGCATTCGGACTGTTTTTTTTCCCTTTTCTTCCTGAGATTCTTATTTGAATCATTGATTCAAATTCTGATTTTCGCTGTCTATGGTCTATTCAGGAAAGACCTGTGTTATCTAAGGGATATATGCCAAACCATAAATGGTGATAGGAAAATAAATTGTTTGTTTTCCAACCTGTTGGCAGATTATGCATTTGATTGATAGTATGAACAGTGATGTTTATGGTTTATTTATTTTTCACTCTGATAATGATCATGGACTGTTACTTTCCAGGTCTTCTTTTACAAACCAAGTTTCTGGTGGCCTAATGGAATGGGAAACCAGTCCCTATACAATGTTACAGTAAGTGTTGATGTGAAAGGATACGAGGAGTCTGATTCCTGGAGCCATCATTTTGGATTCCGTAAGATTGAGAGCACCATAGATAACGCACAGGTGGCCGGTAAGTGCTACTTTCTGCCATAGCTTTTACATTGTTATTTATCAAATTCAATTTAGATCCTACTTATCCTTCTTCGCAGATTGTTCAAAGTGAATGGGAAACGTGTTTTGATCCGTGGTGACAACTGGATTCTGTCAGATGGTCTGCTGCGACTCTCAAGGAAAAGATACATGGCAGACATGAAGTTCCATGCTGATATGAACTTCAACATGATCCGCTGCTGGGGTGGTGGATTGGCTGAGAGACCAGATTTCTATCACTGGTGTGATGTCTACGGTCTTATGGTAGGATAATATACTAATCCCTTGTTCCTTTTCACGGCAGTATTAACTATTCATATATAGGGAAGGATGGCTTATTCTGCACAGAATTTTGATGAGGAAGTCCAAACTCTGAAACATCAACATGCCAAAGTGACAGGGTTGTTAGGAGCTCCTCATATAGGCACTAATACATTTTCTGATACTCTTTGTATTGAGAGTGATCCATGCACATGCAGAAATACCAACAATGCAAACCTTGGCCATATATCAGGTTTATGTCTTTTGGAGCAGTTGGCAGTAAACAAGCTGTATGGAAAAAGATAGTCCATAAGATAGTAGCAAAGGCACGATGTGATGTAATAGCTCTTGCTCATGTTGGAGAACTAGTTATGCTCCGTAACAAAAGAAGATGCAAAACTGGTGATTAGAGATAGTGCATTCATCACTTTGAGGTTCATAAAGATCAGTTTTTCAAATGGATACATGTTCAGTTTTGTATGTAGTTAGGATACTTGAATTTAAATATAGTTATGAAATTGTTGTCATGGGTTGAACGTTCTAGCTCAGAGTGAGGACCTTATATGTTTTTTTGTTTCTGTTCACAGGTTTTTCATTGGTAATACTGAAACTACGTCCTTGGTCATTTTTATGCATCACAATGTCTGCACTACTCTTTTGAGTGGCATGGTACATGTCGATTGCCCTTCTGTTTTCTTCTCCGTTATTCATTTTGTGCATACTGTTCTCTATCCTTCACTCATGCAGATTACTGGGTATATTCACAGGTGTGGCAAGAGTTCTGGATTACAGGAGACTGTGATGGACGAGGTGAACCAGTGTCAAATCCTAATGGACCTTTGGACCATGACCTCTTCATGCTCTGTGCAAGAGACACTGTCAAGCTCTTAAGGAATCATTCTAGTCTTGCTCTTTGGGAGGTGGCAATCAGCAAGTCCCACCGAAGGACATCAATGCAGCTCTTAAGAATGACCTGCAGCTCCATCCTCTGTTTGCTAGCCTTGGAAAAGTAGCTGAGTCTGGAGAAGATTTGCTTAAAGAATATAAAGATCCAAGCCAATATCTTGATGGGACCCCTGTGTACATTCAGGGATCAATGCGGGATGGATTTGCTGATGGAAAAGGCAACTTCACTGATGGCCCTTACGAAATCCAAAACCCTGAAGATTTCTTCAAAGATGATTACTATAAATATGGGTTCAACCCAGAGGTCGGGTCTGTGGGGTTTCCTGTTGGAGATACAATTCGAGCTACTATGCCACCAGAAGGTTGGCAAATTCCATTGTTGAACAAGCAGTCTGATGGGTGCATAACTATGTGCAATACAGAACTCTCTTGGAGGGTTGGACTTCTCGAATGTGGACCAAGTACACAGGTGTTTTGATATGGAAGACACAGAATCCCTGGACAGGTCTCCGAGGCCAATTCTACGATCACCTTCATGACCAGACTGCAGGTTTCTATGGTTGTCGCTGTGCTGCTGAACCTATTCATGTCCAGTTAAATCTGGCCACATACTTCATAGAGGTAAATTATATGGCAATGTAGTAATCTACCATTTCATCTTATTTTTGTTTTGTAAAAATAAAAAACATAATATAACAATTCCTTTTTGTAGGTAGTTAACACTACATCAGACAAGCTGACAGATGTAGCAATGGAAGTGTCAGTCTGGGATTTAGATGGATCATGTCCGGATTTACAAGGTTACTGAGAAAATTTTGGTACCAGCCAAGAAAGTGCTTCCGGTCATTGAGATGAAGTATCCAAAATCCAAGAATGCAAGATCAGTTTACTTTCTTCTTCTTAAATTCTTCAGGTTGTCAGACAGCCATTTTATCAAGGAATTTCTATTGGTTGCATCAGCAAGGTGCTGATTACAAGTTGTTGGAGCAGTACAAAAACAAGAGAATTCCGCTCAATATAACGTCAGAAATTATTGTGATAGGCTTCACTTACAACATTCAGATGCATGTTCAGAACATGTCTAAGGCTACAAACTCTACACTTATAGGCTACAAGAGAGCAGAGCCTTTGGTTTTGACATATTGCATAAATTTTGTAGAGGCCTCCTGTTATCCAAACCAATCAACTCCCAGAAAGTGTTCCAGGTGAATGGAGGCGACCCTGGTGTTGCGTTCTTCCTACACTTTTCAGTCCATGCTGCAAACAAAAGTCCAAAACTAGACAGAGATACTAGAATCCTCCCAGTTCATTACTCCGACAATTACTTTTCACTTGTCCCAGGTGAAACAATGTCCATCAACATTTCATTTGAGATAGCTGATGGTGTCAGTCCTCGTGTTACCCTCAAAGGTTGGAACTACAAGGAGGAACATACAGTCTTTTAGGTGCAAAGGCAAGGGTGTCTACTTGAAGTGATGCATAACATATGCTTAAATAAAAACCAATCTGTTTCTCTTAGTTTGGTTCTAGCATTCCAAATTCTGTTCTGTTATTGGGCATTTGCTTGTGTGGAAGTGCAGTGAAGAATAATATATCTACTCTTTTTCGATTAAACTTGTTGCATGTGTTCCTGTAAATAGATTTTTTTTTCTTTTTGCATTTTTTGTAAGATCTGTATGGATCCTGTGCAAACCACACTGAAAACATTGCAGCAAGAAACAACTCGTTAGTTACTACACGAAGGTGCAAGCCATTTAATATTATGTTTTAAATTTTTTGGGATGGTGAGAGGAGACGAGTTCTTTTGTTTTCATTAAGTAATAATAAGAGAGCCTATCTTGTTTAAGGGAGATTAAAAAAGAAAAACCAATATCCTGAGTTTGTAACAAAGTCATTCTTGAAGGAGGTTAGTTTGAGTGGTAAGAAACTTTCGCCCTTTTATATGAGCTACAGAGTAGTGTGTTTGGTGACCTAAAACTTGGCTCCAAACTCTTGAGAACTCATGGGACGAGGCTAAATTACCTTCTGTTCATGTTTGCTTGAACAAAATGTGTCTCAAAATGAATTTGCAACATGACGCAATCGTTGGAAAAAAATTTCTCTAATTAATAAATTTCGGAGGAAGTAGAAATGTTATTGAACAATGTCATATGTACTCCAACCATTTTAAAAATTTGTGCGGAGGAAAGTTTTCCTAATGATAATATTCGGCTGGCGGCTTTTCACATGTCTGCTGCGTATACATTGAGAGGGATTTCGGCGCTGCAAGTTCTTGTGAGCTACTCAGTTATAAAAAAAAAAAAAAATGGGTTCAATCCCTTCTATCGATCGAGAGTTCTCCAGAGCTAGTCCAATGAAGGAGGTTCTCAGTCCACCGGGGGAAAAAAATACAGAAGTTTGCGCAAATTTAAAAATATCAGTGTCAAGATGTAAAAATGAGATATTTGAGGGGGATAGGTGTAAAAAGACATACTATTTCCGGCTCCTATAAAACGGTATTTATTAGAGGCAACGGCTCTATTACTCCAAACAAGTCTCTTCGGTCGATGTCTTCTCTCTTGCATCACCGAACCTTCTTCCTCCCCCCCATCGCTGCCGGTGGCAGCAGAAGCCGGGGAAAGAAGAAGAGCCAAAAACTATCCTTAATCACCTCAACCAAATTCCGGCGAGCGATCTCCTTAGCAGCCTCGCTTCCGAAGAAACTCCTTCCTTCTCCAGATCCAATCGATCTACTCCTCCATCTCAGCAATGCTGGCATCGGCGGCGGCAGCGCGCGGTCTTGGAGCCCGGGATCTGGTGGCGGCGGAGGAGATTGGTTCGAGAGAAGTGGGGTTTGGGGCGTTCTGTTTTCCTTGACGATTGCGGCGGTGGCGGAGGTGATGGGGGCCAAGAGGAGTGGTAGGGTTTGGAGGGGGCGTATCGGGATAATGGTTTTGTTAGGGTTTGTGGTTGCGGCGGCGGTTTTTCGGGGAGGGAAGCGGAGAAAAAAGAGGAGATGGCGCCGATTAGGGTTTTGGTGGAGATGACCCATCTTTATTTTCTTTTGTCTTTTATTCTGGATTGGTCGTTATTTTTTTTTTGGTAGTTATTTTTTGTGCGTTTTCATAAATTATGGATTTCGGCGAGTTGGACGTTGAGCGGTTTTGTGGATTTGCAATAATCCGAACTTCTTCAATTTTGTGGATTTGCAAGCTCAGAAATGTAACTCATGAAATTCCGCGCATGCCACTCAATCAATTTTGCACATTAGCGTAGTCTTTTGATTTGTCAAAAAAATAATTGTGAATCAAAGTCAGATCTCAAACAAATTGGAAAGTGAGCCGAAATTAAAGTTGTCATTCTTATTATTACACATAAGTTTGATAAAACTCTAGACGGATTTCATAGCTTGGTCATCAAAAAATAAATTTCACAATCCGAATATCAAAAAACGAGCTCCATCGTCCGATTATTAGAAAACGAGTTTCACAGCTCAACTACCAGAGGACGAGCTTTACAACATAGCCTCTGTAAGACGAGCTTCATAGCTGGCCCCTCAAAAGTCAATCTCTATAGCCCCACCATGGTGGACCAATAACTCAAGTATAACAGACTATTTGAACATTTTGCACCTTTTTTTCCATGTAGGGGGTAATATTAGTGGCATCCCAAGGGGACAAATACCTGCGTCACTAATTCCCTATGCCAACTGCAATACACACTTCACTCCTCACTATATGACAAAATCCCATCAAATTGCAATAGGAAATACCAAATAGAATTTTCAAAACACTATCGGCTAACTTATATACCAACCATGGTAGAGTTACTAAAGGGGGCTTAGTCAAGGTACCTAAAGTGTCTAATAAAATAGGCCTAAAGCGTCTAAGTAAAGGATTCTAAATCTCTTCTCCTTTCTCTACAAGTTAAATTCTTGTATATCGTTTCATAACAAACCCTAACTCCCTCGATAGTGAAACGGACAAAAAAATATATATTGATTTAAATGTTAGAGCGTTCTCTCTCGGTTACAACCAGATGGGTAGCACTTTTTCTATGCAAGTTGGAATTGATTGGAGAAGACTAGAAAAAGCTCATAGGCTCCGACCCAAAATTGGACGGATGTAACAAATTGGTGCTTCCATTAAGATTCGTCGAAAGATCCCTCTGAGTGGCTAACCACAACCATGTCACAATGATAGCAGCATCCCCTAACGCAAGTAGTAGCTGGCATCTAGGGACAAATGATGTCACAACAAGCCTCTTCCGGAGATGTTTTAGTTCCTTGTCTTTAGGCAATAAAAGCCTCTCTAAAGCTAGGCCCCAGCTGGCTAGAACTAGAGCTAGAGGGCCATATTGAAGAACCCATCTCTAGAGGTGAGTTCACCACTTGGTCGTGGAAATCTAGGCTATCGCTCAGTTGGTGAAAGCATAGGCACATGTGGCACCGGTGTGTATGCCTACCTACCAACCCCTGGCAACCTTATTATGCAAGGAGGCCATCAGGAGAAAGATGGGCCGCACCAATAGGCGTTGAAAGGCCTTGCTAGCTAGCCCGAAGACTAGCATGCTTTGAAAGCTATAGTTTGATAGGAGGGTCAATATCAAATTGACCCTTTTGACAAAAGCTATGAGCTATCCATTGAGACAGGCATGAGGTAGAGTGCCAAAAAATTGGAGAGGTGAATCGCTTAGTTGGTGGATGAAAGGTTGCAGGGCTAAGTGAAACCCAAGCCAGCAGTAGGTAGCACCGTGAGTGTGCTAAACCCACAATGTATAGCCGAACCTCCATAGCCTAAGTTTTGGCAACCACCTTGGGAGTCATACAATGGGAACAGAGAGCCACTGAATCATATTAGATTATTCAAGAATAGTATGATATTGCATGAAGCGATCATGACTATGATGTGTAAGGCATTCCCAATCATCCTCCAAGGCTCAGCATGGGCTTGATTCTCCAGTCTCCCAACAAGATCGATTGAGAGTTTTGTAGACCTATAATGTAAATTTGTGAACCAGTTCATCTCGCTAATCTCAAGGCACCACGACTCATCCACCTTACTAGCGATCTACTAGGTTGAAGGAGAGAGCTTGAGAGACTACTTCCCTAGATTCAATGTGTCTCAAATCCAAGTAAAGGATCTTGATACTTCAATTATTTTCGTTGTTGCTATGAATGGTTTTAGGGCTGGTAGAGGATAGAAGCGACAATCATCGTGGTGATAGGTCACCATCCCGTCCACCAACTTAAGTGATCAAGGGCTATCTCACCATGATCTAAGAAGACACTTGCTAGTAGAACAAGATTACCACTATGACGAAGCGACCACCTATCACAAGGGCACCTGAACATGGAAAACACCCTAAAGAAAAAAAGTAGCCTGAAGATGCACAAGTCCTAGAAAAAACCCCAAGTATTGAGATGAAGCTCTATTGGTAACCCTCATTATGGGGGGATACTTGAAAAGAAGAGTGCCAGTGGACACGGGAACATCCATTAATATCCTGTTTGTCCTACTGTATAATCAAATAAAGTGTGATCAGTCTTTGCACCCTTACCAAAGTAGGTTAATGGCTTTACCAAAGACATTAAACTCTGAGAGAGTGGTAAGAGTGCTCTGTTGCTCCTTCTAATTTTGATGATGAACAAATAATATTTAATTATTTACTTGAGTTGTGTTTAGCCAAAATACTTAAAGCTCTTAAGAAAACATTCAAAGGCTTCAATAGAAAGGAGAAGCACAATGGTAGATTGGTGAGTGTGGATTGATGAAATATAGAGATGGCTTGGAGGTGAAGAAATCACTTGACTCACTCGAACAAGGCCAAGACAACTCAAGAAATTGACATCGACTAGATCTAATTTTTTTTATATTTTTAAGTCTTGTTGAATGCTTGTTTGCGAAAAATTATTTAGTGTTCAATGTCACGAAAAGTTCTATAGAAAGCTCTTAACAAAGCTTTCTTGATTGAACTTAACATCCAGTTCTGAATCGAATGCTCGATTGAGTCAAACTAAAAATTAAGTTTGTAGTTTAAGGTAGAACCAAATGTCCGGTATAGAATCAGATGTTTGACTGGAATTTTGGGCTCAACAAAACTGAATGTTCGATAGGGCTTTGAAGCTGGTTCTATGAATTGAAATTGGATGTCTAGTTTTGGCTTTTTGCATGGCTAACAACTAGTTTTTTGATTGTTGTAGCAAACCAAGCCAAGAAATTTCACCCCTAATAGCTAGATTTGACTCCAAATGTACAAATAGAGTTGAAGAGGCTTCTATTAATAATGTTTACATAATCTTTATTAAAAGAGATCAAAGTCTTTTTTAACTTACTAGCCATTCTTGAGTTCTAAGCCTTCTAATCTCAAGCTAGCTTTCATTGCCCTTTCCTTTAGTCTCAAGCGAACTTTATGTGAGCTTAAGTTTATACAAGTTCTTATGATTTTTTCACTTGTAATTCACTCCAAGTTTGTTTGGAGTAGTTAAGAGTTACTAACTCTGGTTTGGATTAATCTTTTGGTTGGAGCAAGAAGATTGTATGAGGTTGGCTTCACCAATGAAGTGACACTCTTAATAGAAGAGTTGAAGTCCTCAAAACTGAGGCAAAAGCCGTGGAGTAGGAGCGATTGGTCTCCGAACTATGTTAAATTAGTGCACTTTATCTTGTATCTTATTTTATATATCAGTGTACTTTTAATTGTGGATTGAATTGATTTTGGATTTTAGTGAAGAAAGTTGCATTGATTCTCAAAACCTAATTCAGCCCCCTTCTCAGGTGATTTATTTTCTTTTTATTGATCTCAGAGCAAGATTGCTCTTTTTTTTTGGTTTAATAATCTGAGTTTTTTTATCCTTATTTATGGAGAATTTTTGTACTTCTTCATTATTTATTCAAGAGCGGCAATTTACCACTCGTCCTTCACTATTCAATGACACTAACTTCAATTATTAGATAGCCTAAATTTGGATCTTCATTAAAGTCATCGATTATGACCTTTGGTGGTTAGTGGAGGAAGGGTACACTCCACCTATCCAAAATAATTGATGGGATGAGGGTACCCAAGCCCAAGGATGAGCGGGATGAGGGTGATAGAAAAATGGATTCATTGAATGCAAAAGCAATAAATATTTTGTATTGTGCTCTTGACCCATTTAATTTTAGTCACATTAGTATTTGTGAGATGGCTCATTAAATTTGACTTTGTCTTGAAGTTACCCATGAGGGTACAAGACAAGTAAGAGAATCTAAAATGAATATATTGGTAACCAATATGAGCACTTTAAAATAAAACCAAGTAAGTCTATCACTGAGATGTTTACATGATTCACTGATATTATCAATACTTTAGACTCTATCGATAAAACTTATACTAAGATGATGACAATACAAGAAACTAAAGATCTCAACACCTTATCTTTGGAGGACCTTCTAGGATTGCTAATCACTCATGAGATGATAATAAAGGACTAGATCCAAGAAGACAATGAAGACAAGAAGAAGAAGAGATGATAATAAAGGACTAGATCCAAAAAGACAATGAAGACACGAAGAAGAAGAACATTGCAATTAAAGCCAAAGAATCAAGTGAAGAACAAGGTGAAGAGAGCAATGAAGACATGGTGCTTCTAACAAGAAAGTTCAAAAAAATTTCTTAAGAAGAAGCACATACCTCAAAAGCCAAGAAAAGGCGAGAGAAGCAATCCAATTTGGAAGAAGAAGAGGATGTACCAACATACTTAAAATGCAAGAAGCCAGACTACAAAAAGGCAAATTGCCCTCTCAACATTCAATCCAAGAAGTTCAAGGTGAAGAAGAAAAAGGCTATGATGGCAACTTGGGACCACTCCAAAGAGGAGAGTTGGAATGCCTCCTCCTCTGATGAGATTGTGAACCTGTGCCTCATGGCAAATGAGGATGAAGTATGTGAATTATCTTTTGAGGAATTACAAGATGCTTTTGAATAATTATTTGCAAGGCATGAAAAATTGAGTCTCAAATATGCTTCATTGAGAAAGAAACTATCTACTCTTGAGAATGATTTTAATATTTTGAAATCTTCTAAAAGAACTTGCAATTGCAAAAAGGATATAGATGTTCTACAAGTGGAATATGATATTTTGAAATCTTCTAGAACTACTTGTGAATGTCATAATGAACTTACTATGCTTAGAGATAAAAATAGTCATTTGAGAGAAGCCTTGCAAAATTTTTTCATAAACATGATTCTTAAAAGTAAAAGGAATATTTTAAATAAATCTGGATTAGGCTTTGTTTCATCATCTAAGTTCAAAGATACTAAAACCACTTTTGTAAAGGCTTTCACTATAATTAACTCTCACAAGACTTGTTCTTATTGTTGTAGAAAGGGACACATCTCATCTAGTTGCCAAATTAAGAGAAATCATTCTCTTAAGCAAATATGAGTATCTAAAGTGATAGTCCCAAAAGATAAAGAATACAAGTTAATTTAGGTTCCTAAAACCTCATTTGTATGACTTTGATTGGAGTAGTTAGAGATAGTCTTTATTTAATATTGCTTGCATTATTATTTGCACTTATGTTCTCATGCATGCTTATTTTCTTCTAACTATGAGGACCCATAATTGAGAATGGGCACCTATCTAATTTTGATTTCTTAATTGTGCCTACACTCCAAGAAAAAAAATAAAAAGTGGTTTCTTGATAGTAGATGTTCAAGATACATGACAGGGAATCCATCCATATTAAAGGAGTTGGTAAGAAAAGATGGTGGATTTGTTACCTTTGATAACAACAGTAAAGGTAAAAATATTAGTAAATGTGATATTTTCATTGTTTTCTCACTTATTAAAGGTGTACTTCTTGTTGAGGAACTTAAACACAATTTATTATCTATTGGTCAATTATGTGACAAAGGCTTTCATGTTTTGTTTAAGTCTAACCATTGCCTAATAAGACATAATGATAGTAATGATTTTGCTTTTGTTGATCATCATGATGGAAAAGTTTGTACCATTAATCAAGATGACCCTAATGTGGAAAAATATTTTGTAGCTTATGAGAATCGTGAGTGGCTTTGGCATAGCCGAAAGGAGCTTGTGAGAGTTCTACCAAATGGCAAGTTTATCAAGAATCAAGTATGTGATATGTGCCAAATGGGAAAACAAATGAAGTCCTAACACAAACCCAAGAAGGTAGTGTCAACTATAAGGCGACTTCAACTCTTACATCTAGACTTGTTTGGACCCGTAGGGATTATAAGTCTAGAAGATAAAAACTAAGCCATTGTAATTGTTGATGACTTTTCAAGATTTACATGGGTCTTGTTTCTAGCCAATAAAAGTAATACTTTTGATGCATTTGTTAGTTTCGCAAAATGTATTCAAAATGAAAAAAAGTTACTTGATTTCCAAAATTAGAAGTGATCATGGAAGAGAATTTGAAAATCATCTATTCGAAGATTTTCACATAGAAAATTGCGTTGAGCATTGTTTTTTAGCTCCTCACACTCCACAATAATATGGAGTTGTTGAGAAGAATAATAGATCTCTCCAAGAGATGACAAGAGTCATGTTTAACGAATATTCTTTACCCAAGTATTTTTGGACAGAGGCCATTAATATGGCTTGCTATATCTTGAATAGGGTATCTATTCACTTTATTCTCAACAAAATACCATTTGAGTTGTAGAATGGGAAAAGCCTAACATTGTATACTTTCATATTTTTGGTTGCAAATGCTTTATTTTGAATACAAAAGATCATTTGTCAAAATTTGACTCCAAAACTCATGAAGGCATATTTCTTGGATATTCATCTAGCTCTAGAGCATTTAGAGTTTTCAACAAGACACTTTGGTTGTTGAAGAATCTATAAATATTGATTTTGATGAATCTAACCCTTGCTTGTAGAAAAAGTCTTTTGATGATGATTTAGAGATCTCCAAGAAGATAGAACACTTGCAAATCTCAAAAATAAAGGAGGGTAAGACTAGTAAAGAACAAAATGTGAAGAATATTGATGATGGAGACATTAAGCCAAAAGAGCAAAAGCATGAAAAGGAGCCACCCAAGGAGTGGAGATTCAAGAAAAATCATCCAATATATCAAATGATAGGTGATGTTGATCAAGAGGTAAGAACTCATCAAGCTCTTAAATTTAATCCAAATAACATTATGTTTCTCTCTCATATAGAACCCAAGAACCTTGAGGAATCTCAAAAAAAAGTTGGATTCTTGCCATGCAAGAAGAACTAAATCAATTTGAGCGGAATCAAGTTAAGTAGCATGTTCAAAGACCAAATGACTACTCAATTATTAGTACCAAATGGGTCTATAGGAGCAAGCTAAATGAAGATGGTGTCATGATTAGAAACAAGGTTAGATTAGTGGCCAAAGGTATCAAAAAAATTGAAGGAATTGATTTTGAAGAGGCTTTTACACCCAGTGCTCATTTGGAATCTATTTGGATTTTTCTTGCATTTACTTGTCTAAAAGTTCCAAATTGTTTCAAATGGATGTAGAAAGTGCTTTCTTAAATGGATTTTTATTTGAAGAAGTTTATATTAAAAAGCATCCTAGATTTGAAGATTTGTATTTTTCAAATCATATTTTAAGCAAGCTCCAAAAGCTTGGTATGAGAGACCTAGTTCCTTCTTAGTATCAAACAGTTTTGAAAGAGGTTGAATTGACACTACACTATTCCTTCTTAAAATGCATGATGACTTATTAATAGTATAAATTTACATTGATGGTATTATATTTGGTGCTACTAATAAAAAATTTTGTGAGCTATTTGCAAACACAATGAAGAAGGAGTTCGAGATGAGTATGATGAGAGAATTGTACTTCTTCCTTGGTCTCCAAGTACAATAAATGAAAAACAGTATCTTTATCAACCAAAATAAATACACCAAGGAGTTACTTAACAAATTCAACATCGATGAAGCCAATGCTAAAGGAACACCAATGAGCCCTTCAACCAAGTTAAACAAGGATGAAGACGGTAAAAAGATTAATGAAAAGTGATATAGAGATATAATTAGTAGTTTGCTACATCTTACCACAAGTAGACCCAGTATCATATGCATTGTTTACTTATGCACTAGATTTTAAGCATCTCTTAGGAAATCATATTTAGTTGTTGTAATATGCATATTTAGATATCTTAAGGACATACTAGACTTAGAATTGTGGTATCCAAGAGATAGTTATTTTGATTTGATTATTTTTGTGATGCAGACTGTGTCAGATATCATGTGAATAGAAGATTATTAGTGGTACTTGCTAGTTTCTTGAAAAATCTCTTGTCTCATGGAGTTCCAAGAAATAAAACTCAGTGGATTTTTCTACCACCGAAGTCAAATATGTGGCCACGGTGTGTTGTTGCTCTCGAATCTTATGGTTGAGGTAAACACTTCAAGCTTTTGGTTATATTTTTCAAATGTACCAATTTATTATGACAATACTATTATAATTAGTTTGTCCAAAAATCCAATACTACATTCTCATTCTAAGCATATTGATATTCGCCATTATTTTATTCAAGATCATGTTTTGAAAAGGGATATTTCATTGATGTTTGTTGAAATTGATCATTAACTTAGATATTTTTATAAAACCTTTAGATGAAACATGGTTTTGTTTCATTTGGAATGCCATTGGTATCGAAAAATTTTCATGTTTTTCTAGAACCTTCAAAATTGTGGTTTTGACTTTGCTTTTTAATGCTTTTCCTGGTTAAGGAGTTCTCTTTGAATCGAGCGTCCAATTTAGAACTAGAAATCTAATTCTAAACATTTTTACACTACCAAACTTCCCCTTGAACATTTGTCTCTGTATTGAATGTCCAATATGGCAATTTTGTATACAATTTTACTTGTTGTCGGACGTCTAATTGATAAAGTGAACATTTGATATGAGGCAGTGGAGCTCTATTTTGAACTTTTAAACCCTAGCCATCATCCTTTTCTCTTCACCCTCATGTGTATTTCCTCTCCAGTGACCCACCTGAGCACTCTGGCCACCCTCTCTGGCGATCCAAGGCATTCTACCTCAATTTGGGCCCATTTTCTTTGATATGTCCTCCTCCCACTCCTCTATTTCAAGCTTTCTTCCTCCAATGGCCAAGTGATTCAAGAGCCATGTCTCATAGAAGAGAAAGGGTAAAGGCTTCTCTTCTTCACCTAGTAACAATCCTTTTCCCCCCTAAATTCACATATCTAGAATCCTTTACTTGATTTCAAACCAAATTTACAAACTCTTGTATTGTTGTTCCTTGCACCATTGATTTTGATGATCTTCATTCTCTTAAACTTGAAACCCTTTTTGATACTCAAGGTTGGACATCCCTCTTAACCAAACATGAAATCTACTATGATTATGATGTCTGAGTCTTCTATGCAAATACCAATTTTGATGAAAATACTAACTCCTTTAATACCTTTTATGGTGATAGATAAATAGCTCTTACCCTTGTTATCTTAGGTTCTATTTTTGGTATATCTGCTCCAAGAGGGAGATTGATTCTAACCTACAAATGGCCTAACCTGATTCCCTCTTATCAATTGGTTGTTGAGACTGTCTTAGAGGAAAACTAGGATCTGGGATCTATTTGTTCCACCAAGCTTAGCATTGATCTTTAGAATTAGATACTGATTGTTGACTCTAGTTGGAGCAATACTAATTTTGATTTAAATCTGATTTGATTTAGTTCAACATTCAGAATTTGAGTTTGATTTTATTTAGCTTAAGTCGAGTTCAACCTGGTATTGGACCTTTATTGAGTTTAGGTCTACTAGACTTTGGCTCAAGTTTATGTCAATTTATTTCAACTAGGTTTTGGTTTAGGCTCAACCTGGCTTGGTTCTAGTTTGACTTTGAGCTTAGCTCAATCTTGATTTAACTTCAATTTCAAATTGAACCAACCTGAACCTGATTAGGGTTGGGTTTGAACTAATTTGGTTTGGATTAACTCAACTTGGACTTTGAGCCCAGCTCAATTTGGGTCTTAGTCTATTTGTTTGATCAATCCATTTGAGTCAATTTGGCCTTTGTCCATTTATTGTGGTTGAGTTACTTCATATGAATCAATTTGATCTGAGGGTCCTTAGCTGTTTATGATAATATTAGGTGGACTCATGACTTGACTTTAAATGTGTAAACTCAAAGAAGACTTAGCTCACGAGCTCAGAAGCTGGCTTACAAGTATAAACTCAAGGGCTGATTGGGTGCGAGTCTAAAGATTGGCTTAGATGTGAACCCAAAGGTTGGCTGAGTGCAAGCTTGAAGGTTGATTTAGTTCAAGCTCGAAGGTTGGCTAAGGTGCAAGCCTAAAGGCTAGCTAGGGTACAAACTTGAAGATTGGCTGAGTGTGAGCATGCGAGTTTGAAGGCTGGTTAAGTGCATACCTAAAGGTGGGCTAAGCGTAAGCCCAAAGGCTGACTGAGATGTGAGCTTGAAGGCTAGCTTGGATGTGAGCCCAAAGATTGGCTTGGATATAAGCCCAAAGGTTAGCTAAGTATGAGCTCAAAGGATAGCTGAATATGAGCTTGAAGGCTGGCTTAGATGTGAGCACAAAGGCTAGATTGGATATGAGCTCGAAGACTAGTTGAGTGCAAGTCCCAAGGCTAGCTAGATGTGAGCTTGAAGGCTTACTGAGTGTGAGCCCAAAGGCTGGCTGAACGTGAGCCCCAAGATTGGCTAAGTGTGAGCCCAATGGCTAGCTAAGTGCTAGCCCAAGGTTGGCTTGAATGCAAGTTTGAAGACTATGCCATCCATGCAGGAAGGCTGGACGGATGCAAGCTTAAAGGCTGGCTTGGATGCAAACCTAAAAGCTGGCTAAGTGTGAGCTAGAAAGTTAGCTGAATGCGAGCTTGAAGGCTGCTTGGATGCAAAACCAAGGGCTAGCTAAGTGTGAACTCGAAGGTTGGCTGAGATGCGAGCCCAAGGCTAGCTTGGATGCTAGGCTGAAGGCTGACTAAGTGTGAGCCTAAAGGCTTTCTAAGTGTGTGCTTGATGGTTGGCTGAGTGCTAACCTTCAGTCTAGTTACGGTGCATGCCCAAAAGTTGGCTTGAATATAGGCTTGAAGGCTGGCTGAGTGTGAGCCTGTAGACTAGCTAACTACGAGTCTAAAGGCTGGCTTAGATGCAAGCCTAGAGGCTAGATAAATGTGAGCCTGAAGGCTAGCTGATACTAGCCTAAAGATTAGCTGAGTGCGAGGCTGAAGATTGGCTTAGGTGCGAGCCGAAGGGCTAGCTAAGTGTGAGTTTGAAAACTAGTTAAGTGCGAGCCTGAAGATTAGCTAAGGTGCGAGCTTGAAGGTTAGCTAAGGTGCAAGCCAAAAGCTGGTTGAGTGCAATCTGAATGTTGGCTTGGATGCAAGCTTGAATGCTAGCTAAGTATAAGCCCAAGGATTGGCTAAGTCTGAGCTTGAAGGCTAGCTAAGTGCAAGCCTAAATATTGGTTTAGTGTGATAAAGATTCACTATCTTTGAGGGAAGGGCCATGGGTGGCTATAGCAGTGTCAAGGGTTGGCCATCTTCAAATGACTGTTGATGCTCCTAATAGTTTCAAAGGTTCACCATCTTTGAGGGACTGCAGGTGACCATGGTATTAGTATAATTTCACCATCATATGAGGGGCCACAGGTGGCCATGGTTATCATGATGTTCCATTAACATGCCAAAAACTGCAAATGGCCACTGCAATGATCCCATGAAAAATGAGACAAGAAAATTCTTGCTACAAGCTTTTTTTATTACACAATTTTTTTTTATTGTTTTTCTATTTCTTTCCTCTTCTTCCTCACCCATGCCCTATTCTTCTTCCTTTCTCCTTGAGCTCTATTAGGCCAAGGTGGTATGGTCTACTCTCTGATCGTATCCAATTGGCTTGGCTTCCCGACGGCAAGGCCAGAGCAGCTCTTCCCCCCATCTCACAGTCAAATCCAACTAGATCTAGCTAGATCTAGCCCTAGCAGTGATGAATTTCAAGGATAAGGAGAAGGCGGCTATGATGGTGGTGAACGGGAGCTCAATGTGGTGGAGGAGCTGGCTATGGCACCAATGCAGGGCTAGGTGGGAGCATGTCCAGTAGGGCAGTGTGAGGCATGTCCTGCACAGTGGTGTGGGTGAGTCCAATGGGGTAAGGGCTGAGGCCAATAGATGACGGGCCTGGCAGGGGGTGGAGGTTGACAAGTGGCAGGTCTGGAGGTGAGGCAGGACCGGCGGGTAGGTAGTGCAACTTGGGTTTCGACAGATGGGGGAGAGGTTCAAGATAACATCGAATAATAGTTGAAAGGCTAAGTAGGCCACATGGGGTTAGTGGGTTTCATGTGAAGATGTTTGGGATCAAGAGTAGGGAGGGAGCAAGAAGAGGAAAAAACAAGTTAGTAGAGAAACAAAAGGAAGAGACAAGAAAATACCTGCTTTTCTTTTCTCCGTTCATTCTCTAATTTTCTATGCTCTCCTCTCCGATTTGGCCACCTGATCCTCTTGTTCTCCTCTTCATCCTTGCATGTTTCCAATCAATTTATAGGCTTAGGAAGATTCAATCCACATGCAGCCCTACCTACAAGGTAAATACACAATGTAGGGATCTAATTAATGTGCATATGCAATGCTATCTACAACTACTAGTGTGCACTTTATTGTGAAAATATGAACATGTAGCCTTTTTTCTTTTCAAAGAGTTAAAATTTTGACATCATTTCCTAAAATCATATATACTATGTTATATGATAATAAACCAAACTAAACATACCAAGTCGGAAAGCTAAAGCCACACTTGTGAACCAAACCACCAATAAAGCCAACCAAGTTTTTAAACTAAGCTCACCCCTGAGGTGATTATGGCTCAGTGGATTTAGTGAAAGATTGTACTATGTCGAGTCATTGGCTCGAAAACCTTGGTTCATCTACAATTAGGTTAAGTAGTTATAAAGTCAATCGATATTTTATCAATTAAGATAAGATCTCAACAAATTTAGGACCCATAGTAATCAGTTATAGAAGACGAGTATCTCAGTTGAGATTAAGTTGTCTCAGATATGCAAAAGTGCCTTCTTCCCTATAAATAGAGAGTATTCATAGAGGTAAGGGACAAATGTTATATTCTTTTCATCTTCTACACATTTTCTACTACAACTAACTTGAGTGTCAGAGCAATCACCACCAAAGAGCTTCTGATAGTCTTCTTCATGGTGTTTTCTCTAGTAGATTGAGACATGATAGTTTTCCAAATGGAGATCTCGAGGAGGCTCTCGAATAGAAGCTAGTGATGAACTAGACTCCCACAATAGTTTGTGCTTTCATTGACCTTTTTTCTATCAATATAAGGAGATTTTTGGCAATTTTCTAGCATGCCTACAAATGCTAAAAGGGTGTCGTCATCTAGGAATTACCTTGGGGTCAAATCCCTTTGGCTCAAATCGAGTCACACAACTCCTTAGGTAGATTAAGCAAATTGAACCAACACCTAAGCTTAGCGGCCCAACCACCAATGCGACCATATCCTCATGGAATCCTTCTATTAGTTATTCCCAAGGCACTAGTTGGTCCCTCTTATATAGTGAGCTGACAAGGGTTTGAAATATTGGTTCCTGTTGTCCAAAAAATGACCTAGTTATTGGAGGCATATAGGACAAGTCATGCAAAACCTTCAAGCCCAATAACTTCATAACTAGGCTCAAATGATGCATAATCTCTAGGCTTAATATGCACAACAACAAGCTTAGTCTCCTCTGTACCTCCATTGAACCAAAAATTTGAGCCATAACCCTATGCAATGAGTCAAGCATACCCCAATGAACAACATCATCTAAGCCACCAGAATCAAGCTATGGGGTATCATCAAGGCCATTCGGCTATCATCCCACTTTGGCACCAAGAATTGAGGGAGTTCAAGGACATGATCCTACCTATGACCTAATTGACGAGTCTACCTACCATAGCTATGCTTGCTGGGCTTTGGCTAAAGCTGAACTAGGGAATTATAGGGAGGTTGTACTCGCAATAGCTTAGGAGAGATCCTGGCAAGAGTTCAACCAAACTAGCTTAGGTACAATACCCCCTTAATCCCTGGAATAACACATATTCTCCTATGCACCCAAAGTTTAGACAACTTCCATATGAGGTGTATGATGACATAAAGATTCTAATAGACCATGCCAGTACTTGTAGAATACCATGATATTATAAGGACTATAAGAATATACTATGTGCAAGGCGTTCCTAATGACACTACAAGGCCCAACACAAGCTTGGCATTTCAGACTTTTGAGATACTCCATGACTTGCTTTGGTGACCTAGCAGACAAATTCATAGAATAATTTATTTCACTGGAACCTTGGTGAAAAGACCCCTCCATACTTTTGATACTAAAGAAGAACGAGGAAGAAAGCATTAGGGAGTATCTAACTCAATTCAATAAAGAGAGACTAGATGTAATCAAGATAGATAGCTCTTAGTCCTTGTTGTGGTGATCAATAGGATCTGAAAAGTCCAAGTGGCCTATGAGATGGCACATTGACCTCCTAGAAGCTTGGCTGAGTTTATCTAATAAGCTAGAGAACACATTGATGCTAAGGAGGTGATGCATGATAAGAGGGAATCTAAGGGGAGTAGTAAGTCAAAGAAGGATTCTTGAGAGGTCAAACTCTCCAAACCAAAGAAGCTGAGAATTGAGTGAGAGGAGTGTTGAAATGACTTCTAGGCATACATGTTCTTGAACAACCCAAGGGCCTAAGTGTTGGCTCAAATTGAGCAAAGGGAATATCTAAAGTAGCCACCACCCCTTCTCTTCAACCAGTAGAGGCAAGAAAAATCTAAGTATTGTCAATTCCATAGGGACTACGACCATAAAATTGAGGAGTGTAGAAACCTTGAGATGAGATTGAAAGGCTCATTAAAGAATGTCACCTCAGCCAATTTATCAAGAGGGGAGCCCAAGCTAAGGAACCTTGAAGGTAGGAAGAAAACCAACAAGGATAACCTTAGAGAAATCCTACCCCAAATTTCCCAACTTTAAATCTTACATCCTAATCAAAGTGAAGCTTCAATGTTAATAGGCAAATGCCAAACCACCACTAGAGAGAAGGAAGAGATGAAGAGGCAATATGGTTCTCAAAACCCTGGAGGTATAATTTTCTCTACCAAAGACTTAAAAGGAGTCTTAGGCCCCATTTGGTTTGGGATCAGGATTCGAATCAGCCCATTTCCAAATTTTTTTTTCTTATAAAATTAATATTACTTATTTTACACTATTATTAAATTAAATTATTATAAAAAATTAAATAGTTTTTTGAACTTTAAATTATTGAAGTGTTAATTTTGATAAAAAAAATATTAGTTTACAAAAGTGGTTCTCTAGTCTTGATCTTGATTCTGATCTGATCCCAAACCAAACAGTGCCTTAGTATCTCACAATGATGTATTAGTAATCTCGGTGATCCTTGATGGCTACACAACATAATGTATCATGCTGGATATAAGAAGCTCGACAAACATCCTATTTGCCCAAGTTTTTAATCAAATGAAGATAGAGAAAAAGTTAGAACCATACATTGAGACACTAAGTTAATTCACAAGTGATTTGGTCATCCCACTAGGTGTGATCAACTTGCTCTCAATAATAGGAGAAAACCCTAAGAGCATAATGGTCAAGTCCAAGTTCATAGTAATCTGAACCCATTTATCTTAGAATACCATCTTGGGTCATCTAGCTCTTAACTAACATCAAGCAGTAATCTAAATGCTTCATCTAGTTATACAATTTTGAGTAAAAATGACATAGGTGAAGAATAAGGAGACCAAAGTCTCACCAAAAGATGTGAAGTAGCTTGCTAGTAGGACAACCTGAGCTAAAAACGCAAAGGTCCAGGCATTGCAAAAGTTAGTAAAACTATCACAAAACTAAAAATGCTACATGAAACTAATGGAGTAGCTCATCAACATTGTCATCAATTAAGGTTGGGGGAGGATGCTCAAGCTTGAGGCAAATCTCCCAAAACTCCTATGTATTGAACTAGGAGAACTCTTATGGAGAAGCCAAAACATCTTTGTCTGGGCCCCAAAAGACTTGCCTGACATAGATCCCTTGGTGGCATAGCATGAGCTTACTGTGATCGAAGATCACAAACTAGTCAAGCAGAAGAAGAGATACTTCACCCTCAAACATCAAAAGGCTATTATAGAAGAGGTAAATAAGCTTTTCAATATAGGTTTCATTAGAGAGGTTCGTTACCCTAAGTGGCTGGCCAATGTGGTGATGGTGAAGAAGGCTAAAAATAATTAGAGGATGTGCATCAACTTCATCAACCTAAATAAAGATTGTCCGAAGGATAACTACCCACTATCAAAGATAGACCAACTGGTTGATCTACCTCAGGGCACTAGCTTCTCAACTTCCTGGATGCATTCTTTGGCTATCACCAAATTTGGATGTACCCTAAAGATGAGAAAAAGATAATGTTCATTATCTATCAAGGTATCTTTTGCTATATGGTCATTCCATTTAAACTAAAAAAAAATATAGTGATAACATACCAAGGTATGGTGAACCGAGTATTTGAATCCAAACTCGACAAAAATATGGAGGCTTATGTAGATAGTATGCTAGTGAAGAGCTCCAAGCTAAGGAGCACCTTGGAGACTTGGAAGGGACTTTCAAAACATTTCAAAAGTTTAAGATGAAGTTGAATTCGGAGAAGTGTACCTTTGGAGTAGGCTTAAAAAACATGAAAGAAATAAAGGGAAAAAAAGCAGAGAAGAAGCACTGATGTATACTACTACCCCATTCCCCTGCACTAGACCATGTGGTGTATAATTCAGATAGTCTTGACTTGATCCTCGGCAGACATTGCTGACATAGTCTGGTGGGACATGGAAGGAGATGAAAGAAAGTTAAAGACATGGAAGGATATGAAAGAAATTTAAAGTGTTTTCAACCTCTTTGAGCATTGGTAACAACTTTATTTGGCTTGAAGTGTTTCCATTAGCTAATAAGGTGTGGGTAATTACTTCATTTGATTTAAAGTATTTTCATTAACCAATAAAGTATAGGTGATAACTTCTTTGATTTTGAAGTGTTCTCATAGCCAATAAGGTGGTGGTGATAACTTCATGGTTTGATTTTGAAGTGTTTTCATAGCCAATGAGGCATAGGTGTTAACTTCATGAGTTTGAAGTGTTTCTATAGTTAATGAGATATAAGCCATAACTTCATGAGTTGAAGTATTTCCATAGCTAATGAGGCATAGGTGTTAACGCCATGACTTTGAAGTGTTTTCATAGCCAATGAGGTATAAGTGATAACTTTCATGAGTTTAAAGTATTTCCATAGTCAATGAGGTATAAGTGATAACTTCATGAGTTTAAAAAGTCCCCATAGCCAATGAGGCATAAGTGATAACTTCATGGGTTTGAAGTGTTTCCATAACTAATGAGGCGTAAGCAATAACTTCATGAGTTTGAAGTGTTTTCATAGCTAATGAGGCATAGGTGTTAACTACATGAGTTCAAAGTGTTTCCATAGCTAATGAGATATAAGTGATAACTTCATGAGTTTGAAGTATTTCCCATAGCCAATAATGTGTAAGTAATAACTTCATGAGTTTGAAGTGTTTCCATAGCTAGTGCGGCATAGGTGTTAACTTTATAAGTTTGAAGTGTTTTTATTGCTAATAAGTCATAAGTGATAACTTCATAAGTTTGAGTATTTTCATAACCAATGAGCCGTAAGAAATAACTTCATGAGTTTGAAGTATTTTTATAGCAAATGTGGCATAAGCGATAACTTCATGAGTTTAAAGTGTTTTCATTATTTGTGGAATTGGCCATAGCCTTGGAATGCTACCAAAGGCTTTTGTAGCACACCTAACGAGACTTAGTTTGATCTAGTTTAATTCTATTTGAACTAGTTTTGGTTTAGATCAGGATGGTAATATCACCCATTGTTCATAGTCATAAAGTGTTGCCAAATATTTAACACACATAGTGGGACTAAGTTTGACCATGTTTAGTTCTATTCAAACTAATTTGGTCTAGGTTTGAGTTTGGTTTAGATTCAATTCAATATTTAGAATCTGACTTTGATTCAAGTCTAAATTAATTTAATTTGATGGTTAAAACTCAATCTGGATCAAGTTTGATTTAACTTAATTTAATGTTCAAGACTCGATTTCAATTCGAGCCTTATTTGATTCAATTCGATGTTCAAAACTTTATTGAATTATGATTCACTAACTCCTTAAAAAAATAATAATATGTTCAAGTTTTCTCTTCCCAAAACCTTTGGTAATTATATTTATACTAATGTCTTATAGCATGACCATGGGGATCATGTGAAATATCCATTCCCAAAAGCATTATTGGTATTAATGGTGAATGTTCAATTTGTAATAACAAATTCAATTCACCAAACTTGGCATTGATTTTCAGAAGAACATTTGTCAAATATTGATCATGACTCTAATGGGAGCAATACTGATTTTGGTTCGAGTCTAATTTGATTCATTTCAATATTCAAAACTCAATTTTGGCTCATGTTTGATTCATTTGGTTTGAATCAAGTTTGATCTTATGTTGGGTTCTTATTGGGATTAGGTTTGTATATTAATATACTTTGATTAAGTTCAAGTTGATTTAGGTTTAGTTTGGTTTTAGTTCAAGCTCGACCTAATTTTGATTTGACTTTTGGGTCTGATTTGACCCACTTAACTTTTAGTTTGAACTTGATTTCACCTAATTAGGGTTTTGAGCTTAGTTTGACCCAAATAGGGTTTAATTTGAATTTGACTTGATTTGAACTAATCCAACCTAAACCCGATTAGGGTTGAATCTAAGTTAATTTGGTTCAAATTAACTCAATTTAGGTTTTGGATCCAGTTAAGTTTGAGTTTTATATAATCAATTTAGATCCATTTGGTGGTCCATCTGAGTCAATTTATTTGTGCTCATTTGTTCTAGTGGAGTCTAATGTGCTTGAATCACTTCATATCAATGAATTTAATTCGAGGGCTCTTGGACTGTCATGATAACTTTGGACAAATTTGTAGGCTGGCATTAGATGTATGAGCATGAGAGTTGACTTAGATAAGAGAGCCCGAAAGCTGGCTTGATTTATCGGGCTAGAAGGCTAGCCTATAGATGCAAGCCCAAGAGCTAGCTTAATTTTGGTAAGCCTAAAGGCTAGCCTGATTTGATGGGCTTGAAAGCTGGCCTATGGATACAAGTCCGAGGGCTATCTTGCTTTAGCAGGCTCAAAGACTAGCATGATTTGGCAAGCCTAAAGGCTTGGGCTATGGATGCGAGCCTAAGGGCTAACTTGATTTAGTAAGACCAAAGGTTAGCCTAATGAGTGCAAGCTCGAGGTTAGATTGATTTAATGGGCCTGAATACTGACATGATTTAGCTGTCTAAAGGTTGTCCTATGTATGTAAACTCAAGGGTTAGCTTGATTTAGTAGGCCTGAAGGCTGGTATGATTTAGCGAACCCGAATGCTTGGCCTATAGATATAAGCCTGAGAACTAGCTTGATTTGGTGAGCCTAAAGGCTAACCTAATGGGTGTAAGCTTGAGAGCTGGCTTAATTTGGTGGGCTTGAAAGCTGATCTATAAATGCGAGCCTGAGGGCTAGCTTGATTTGATGGGCCTAAAGGCTAGCTTGATTTGGCTAGCCTAAAAGTTGGCTTGATTTAGTAGCATTGAAGGCTAGCATAATTTATGGGCCTGAATACTTGCCTATGGGTGCAAGTCTAGGGGCCAGCTTAATTTAATAGACCCAAAGGCTGGCCTATGGATGGAAGCTCAAGGGCTAGCTTGATTTGACATGCCCAAAGGCTGACTTGATTTAGTAGGCCCAAAGGTTGTCTTATGGGTGCGAGTCCAAGGGCTAGCTTGATTTGACAGGCCCGAAAGTTGGCTTGATTTGGTGGGCCGAAAGACTTGACACCTTCTCTAGCCAATCCAAGCTAGATCCAAGCATATCTATCACGAGCTTGGGTGACTTACAACAAAGGACAACCCAGAGCTCCTCTTTCCTTAGTTTTAGGGCCGAATAAGACCTTCTCTAGTCATGGCCAAAGATAGCAGTCACCGATATGGTGTAGGGTCAGAACAGGTAGCCTGCAACTTAAGCTAAAGATGGGGTGAGGCTTTTATCATTGAGGAAGGTGTTTTCTAGACAGCAGCATGGGCTAGGGTGCTGGAAGTGGCGGCGGCTTAGCCGGCAAAGGAGTAGAGCCAATAGTGCTGAAGCTGGTGGAGGAGGAGCAATGAGAGGCTCGAAGTGACACTGGATAGTTGGTGGTGGCTACAATAAAGGAAGGAGGGTGAGTCAAGCTGGTAGTTCGAGATGGTGGCTTTAGGCAAGGCTCACAAGGAATGAGGTTGATGTCCGAGGAGCTGAGGTAGAGTAATGCTGTTAGGAAACAGAGTAGCAACAGGGAGCTTGGGGAGGCTAGGGTAGGGCAGGCATCAGTGAGGCTAAGTGAGGCCAGTGGAGGTGGTGCAGGGGCAGCAACGAATGTGGAGCAATTGAGGTGCTTAGGAGTCCTTCGAAGGCAAAATAGAGCAAACAAAAGAGAGGAAGTGGAGGAAGAGAGAAAACAAGCTAAGTATACTGACCCCTTTCAATGATCTTTTTTTTCTCTATTCTAATCCTCCTTATTTGGTCCCTTTCGTGCTATATTTTCTCTTTGCTTGTAGGTTCTCAATTTTATAGGCTCAAGAAGATTCAAAATCAAATCTTCGATTGGATTAATTTCAGAATGTTCATGGGATTGTGATATTTTGATTTGATTGAATTTCTATTTTTTTTATTTGTACGTAATCCCCTGGATTGGAATTTATTTTCTAATAAAGAAATTTAAATCTTAGACTATTTCTGGATGTTGAATTTTCAAGGGCTATTTTCAAACTTTCTAGAATAATCTAGACTAAAAATGTAATTTTGTAAACTCTAAGGTCATTTTTACAAAAAGGACTTATTTATAAAATTTTGAACTTTCTAGGGTTCTTTTTGTAAAAAAATTTTAGATAAGAGTCTATTTGTAAAATATATCTGTTCCAAGGACCTACTTATAAAGATTTTATATTTTTCATTTCGGCCCAGATATTGGATGAATTTCTGGGCTAATTTTGATTCAAATATTCGACCTACTCAACTCGTTTTGATTTGAGCCCAAATTTTCTAATAATTCAAGTTCAAATTGAACTCAATTTTCAATCAAATTTGACCATGATCTAGATCTAACTAAGACTCACATTTGATTCATAATTTAGTGGCACTTAAGTTTTAATTATGATCATATTTCGATCAAAATTCGATTTTGGTAAAAATCACCTCAAACAAGATATTCTTGAAAACTCCTTCAAAGGAGTTGATAAAGTGACAATGATGCATCTTCAAACTCTAAGGCCTGAGTTGAAAAGCTTCTTATGAAAGACAAAGAGTTCATCTCAGATTACTTTTCATGGGTATTGGTGGTAGTCAGTCAAATAAAGAGACCTAGTAAAAATCTTGAAGATGCTCATGTGGTGTAGAAAATCCTACAATCACTCAACTCTAAATTTGAGCATGTGGTGGTGTTTATTGAGGAGTATAAGGATTTAGAGGCCATGACCATTGATTAGTTGAATGGTTTTTTGCATGCACATAAAGAAAGATTGAATAGAGGCAAATAAGAAGATGTGGAGCAAGTTTTGCACACAAAGTTCTCCTTTAAGAACAAGGGAGATGCTAGAGATGAAAGAAATCAAACATGTGGAAGAGCTCGTGGCTGAGGATAAGGTGCTAGTCAAAGAAGGAGGGGAGATGAGAAAAATTCTCCCAATGACAATAGAAGCCGAACATCAATAAGAGGTTATAGAAAAGGAAGAGGAATAGATAATTATGAGAGAAGATATGACAAGAAAGATGTGAAATGCTATGCTTGTGGCAAACTTGGCCATTTTTCTTGGGAGTGTAGAAACAAAAAAATAAAAAAAAATCATGTTGAATGCAATGAATGAGAGGAAGCATTGTTGCTTGCTTATAAAGAAGGTGCTAAAGATCAAAAGAGCAGCACATGGTACCTTGATAATGGTGCTAGCAACCATATGATTAGTGATCAAAGCAAGTTTGTGAAACTTGACACCAATGTTAGTGGCCACATGACATTTGGTGACAATTCTAAGGCGAGGATCAAAGGCAAAGGCACAATTTTATTATAACTAAAAAATAGGAATAATAAAATGATTCTTGATGTGTATTACATTCCAAAGTTGAAGAGCAATGTTTTAAGTTTGGGACAACTCCTAGAGGCTAATGGTTTTAAGATCTATATGGAGGGACAACTTTATGGTTGAGAGATTAGAATGATCATCTCATTGCTAAGGTGGGAATGACAAAAAATTAGATGTTTTTATTAAATCTTCAAACTATGGAAGCCACATGTTTGAAGAGCTACATAGAAGATCCAACTTGGAAGTGGCATGTGAGACTTGGTCATTTAAATTTTGGAGGACTCAAGGAGTTGCATCAAAAGAAGATGGTGCTAGGTATACCAATGATTGATCATCTAGATCAGTTATGAAGCATTCTTACTTGGTATGCATCCAAGGATTAGTTTTCCTAAACAATCATTTCAAGAAACTCCCATCCACTCCAACTTTTTCATGTGGATTTATGTGGTCCAATCAATCCTCCTACATATGGTAAAAATTCTTGCTTCTTGCTATTTATTGATTTCCATAATATGAAAACTAAAACAAATTTGAACCTTTTGAATCATTCAAGAAACTCAAAGCACATATGGAGAAAGAAAGTCGCTATCAAATTTAAGCTTTGAGGATATATAGAGATGGTGAGTTCATCTCCAATGAATTCAAGACTTATTGTGAAGCTTATGGGATTTGACATCCCTTAACAGTTCCTAGATTCCCACAACAAAATGGCATTGCTGAGAGAAAGAACAAGGCGATATTGAATATGGCAAGATCCATGTTGAAGAGTAAGAAGATGCCAAAGGAGTTTTGAGCCGAGGTAGTTGCATATGCAATTTATCTTTCGACTCATTCTCCTACTAAAAGTTTAAAGCACATGACACCACAGGAAGCATGGAGCTGATTGAAACCAACAATTTCTCATTCAAGAGTCTTTGGAACAATTGCTTATGTGCATGGTCATGGCCAAGGAAGATCCAAGCTTGATGATAGAAGTGAGAAATTTCTTTTCATTGGCTATGATGAAAGCTCCAAAGGCTACAAGTTATTCAACCCAAGTATAGGAAATATTGTGATCAATAGAGATGTGGAGTTTGATGAAGAAACAAGTTGGGATTGGACTTTTGAAGAGGAGGGATCTTATGACTTTTTTCCCTACTTTGAAGAAGATGAAGAAAACATAAACTATGAATATCATGATTAGGCAACTCCACCAGCATCACCAACTATAATCTCTCAAGCTTCATCTTCATCTTCATCTTCACCTTCCACAAGCTCAAGTGAAGGACAACAAAGACACTGGAGTCTTATTTATCTTTATGAAGATGCTGAGAGTTTAGATGACGTTTCTTTATTTTTTTTTTTTCTTGATAATAATGATCCCTTGTCTTTTGAAGAAGCAATAAAGGAGAAAAAATGGATCCAAGATATGGATGAAGAGATTCAAGCCACTAAGAAGAATGATACTTGGGAGTTAGCAACACTTCCAGAAGATCATAAGACAATTGGAGTGAAATGGGTATCCAAATCTAAGAAGAATGTAGATGGAGAAGTGGAGAGCTATAAAGCATGGCTTGTAGCAAAGGGATACAAGCAAAAACAAGGTGCTGACTATAAAGAAGCATTGGCTCTAGTTGCTCACTTGAAAACTATTCATTTGTTTATCTGTCTTGCACCACACAATCATTGGAGGATCAATCAAATGGATGTCAAATCAGCCTTCCTTAATAGCGTGCTTGAAGAGGAAGTGTACATTGAACAACTGATGGGATATATTATCAAAGGGCATGAAGATAAAGTGTTGAGGCTAAAGAAAGCCTTCTATGGCTTAAAGCAAGCACCCCATGCATGGTATGATTAAACTGATAAGTATTTTCAAAAGAATGACTTCACTAAGTGTATGGATGAATATACACTTTAAGTGAAGAAGAAAAATGAAGAATTTCTCTATGTTTATATTTATGTTCATGATCTTAACTTCAATGACAATTCTCCAATGATGTTTGAAGATTTCAAGAAAGCTATGAGAAGGGAGTTCGAGATGAGAGATATGGGACTTATATCTCATTATTTGGGCATAGAAGTCAAGAAAATGGAAGATTACATTTTTATCTCTCAAGAAAACTACACAAAGAGCATCTTGGATAAGTTTAATATGATGGATTGTAATCCAATAAATACTCCTATGGAATATGGTGCAAAACTTTCAAAGAAAGATTTGTCTATGGGGAAGGTGAATCCAACATTATTCAAGAGTACAATGGCAAGTCTAAGGTACTTGACATGCACTATGCTGGACATTCTCTTTGCCATTGGAATTGTGAGCTGATTTATGGAAAGTCCTTCAAATTCTCATTTCCATCAAGCTAAGAGTATCTTGAGGTATCTTAAAGGTACTCTAGATTATGGGTTGTTTTATTCCTTCTCAAAGGACTTTAAACTCAAAGGATATTGTGATAGTGATTTTGCTAGAGATGTTGATGACTAAAAGAGTACTATTAGTTTTGTTTTCTTCTTGGGAGATCACCCAATTTCTTGGTGTTCAAGAAGCAATCTATAGTGACACTCTCTACATGTGAGTCAGAATATGTTGCTACAACATTAGGTGTATATCATGCTATTTGGTTGAAGAAATTATTGAAGAAACTTTACTTGACACAAGAGGAATCTATGGAGATTGTGGTTGATAACAAGGCAGCTCAAGCACTTGCAAGAAATCCAGTTTTCCATGATCAAAATAAGAACATCTATATAGGGCTTCATTTCCTTCATGAATGCATTGAAAAAAGTAAATTGATTGAGATATGTGAAGTCTCTTGATCAATTGATAGATATTTTCACAAAGACACTGAAGCATGATATTTTTATGAAGATGAGAATGCAACTTGGCATGGTAGCGAAGTCAAATTTATGGGGGAATGTTGGAACATAAACTTGATTTTTCAGTTCATTGTAGAAGAGATGAATTTAGAAAAGCATAACTCATTCATTTTTAGTGAATTGGAAAGTTTAATAGCTCATTGAAAAGCTTGGAGAGTCTAGTTTCTATAGAAACAAATAGTGCATGAATCAGAGCTTTCTAGAAGAAGTTATTATCAGTTGAATGAAATAGTGTCAAATAATTTTAGAATTCAAAAAGGTAGATACTAGTTCATTGTATGTTTTAAGTTCTGATTAAAGGTGCATTTATCCATCTAGACTTGTAGTATAAGTAGTTGTTGTATCTAGGTATTTTTTAACTACCACCAAAACAAAAACTTGAGAGTTGTAAACTCAAATTATATATGTTTTAACTTATTCTTTTGTTTGAGCATTGTGTTAGTGCCCACCATCTTCTAATAGAGGCATGGCCACAAGCAACAGAGACCTCACTGAGAACAAACAAAGAGAAGAAAATAATAAAGTGAGGAAACAGAAAAAAAAAGCTAGATAAGTGGATAATTCTTAATTTAATATTGATTTGCTTCTTTTCACTATAATTTGATCTCTAATTCTCCTCCATGATCTCCTCTTCCTCTTTTTGTTTTGCAGGTTTTCATGGGCTTTTATAGTCTCCATTAGTTAACAAGACTGGATCCATTGTGATTCAAAATTTTGAATTCTAGAAGATGAGACTGAGTTTTGATTCAAATTTTAAACTATTAGATATTGTGATTTGCTTGTTTAGTTAGACTGTTTAATTAACATGGATATTTAGATGAAATTGTATCATTTCCTAAAATCATGAAATCAAAAGGGTATTTATAAATTTTTCGTTTCAATAGTTCATTTGTAATTTTGAAGAATTTAGGAGTCTATTTCTAAAAAGAACTTATTTGTAAAGATTAAAACTTTTAGGGTCCTTTTTACAAGATTTTATTGATAAAATAATAAAAATTTAGATTTATATGTGAAAAAAATCCTCAAGGGACTATTTGTAATTTTACAAATATTAAACTTATAATTTATTAGTTCATCGAGGGTTTATTTGTAAAAAAATAAAAAATCAGGGTTTTGTTTACAAATATAAACTCTTGAGGAGTTTATTTGCAAATTCTAGATTTTGCACAGACTAATTCGTAATTTCAAGACTTTTATGGACTTTTTCGTAAAAATTTGCATCCAAGATACCTATTTGTAAAAAAAAGCCAACTAGAGAGTTATTTATAAAGAATAACTTGGTCCAGGAACCTATTTATAATAATTTTATTTTTTTATTTTAGTCCAGATTTTGATAAATTTGGGCCTAATTTTGGTTCAAATATTTGGCTCATTCAACCCACTTGGGGTGAATACGATTTGAGCCCAAATTTTACAATAATTCAAGTCTGAATTAAGCTCAAATTTTTATCCAATTCAACCACTATTCAGATCCAACTATCCACATTTAGGTCATAATCCAGTGGCATTCAATCTCACATTTTACTCAAATTCCTATCAAATCTGATTTTTTTATAGTAAAAATCACTTCAAAGAAAGTGTCCCTTCGCATCCCCTTTTTGAGCTCCAATGGGAAGAGAGGGTGCATATAATTTTTAGGTATCTAGATCCTATGTCAATGATTTGAGAGTTAACTATCTTTAATACATGATAGTGGATTTAACTTATCACGTGAGAGTGGACTTGATTTGGTATAATGATGTAGACTTGATTTTCCACACTAAAGTTGACTTAATTTGTCATGTGAAAGTAAACTTGATTTGACACATAAAAATAGACTTGATTTGTTATATAAAAATGGACTTGATTTGCCATATGAGAGTAGACTAAGTTTTTTATGAAGATATGAACTTGATCGTCATGCAAAATAGACTTAATTTACCACATGAAAGTGGAGTTGATTTGCTATATAAAAATAGACTTGATTTGTTATTTAAATATGAGCTTGTTCATTATGTAAAATGAACTTAGTCTTTCATGTAAGAGTGGACTTAATTTACTATATGAAAATAAACTTAATTCACCACATAAAAATGGAGTTGGTTCCCCCTATAAATGTAAGCTCGATAGTAAAATGGACTTAGTTTGTCATATGAGAATGGACTTAATTTTACCGTATGGAAGTGGACTTGATTTGTCATTTAAAAGTGTACTTGATCGCCACAGAAGATGGGATTTTAAATTACTATGCAGTAGTGGATTTGGTTTGTCACATAGATGTGGGTTTGATTGTCATGTAAGATGCACTTTAATTTGTCACATGGAAGTGAGCTTAATTTATCATGTGAAAGTAGACTTAATTTGTCATATGAAAGTGGACTTGATCTATTGTATGAAAGTAGACTTGATTTATCATGTAAAAGTAGACTTGATTTACCATTTCAGTACGAGTTTTATTGCCACATAAAATAAATTTTAATTTATCACATGGAAGTAGCTTTAATTTGCTACGTAAGAGTAGACTTAATTTATCACATAAAAATAAATTTAACTCACCACGTAAAAGTAGACTTAGTTCACCATGTAAATGCAAGCTTGATCGCTGCACAAAATAAAATTTAATTTGGTATGTTGATTTTGAAGCCAATGGGAAACATCACATATATTAGTTTCTTTTGAATGTCACAATAATGGAAATCTTTCAAGCAATAGGGAAGAAAACTTTAGTTGCCTCCAATGGTTTGAGGTAAGGGAAGAATCTTTGATACCTCAGTTATATGGCCTTTTTGTGAGCATTTAACTAATTTTATTATCTACAACCTTTCTTATGGTGGACAAATAAAAATCTCACTTAGTGTTAACCTAGTAGATTGGTTGTCCACTCTAAATGCTTTAGCACTATGCTTTTCTTAGCATTCAAATAGGAGAATACTTTACTTTACTTTTTCCACTTTCTTTTATGAGTGGATGGATTTAATATTTGATTGAGCATTTATAATGGATGCTCCGATAATATACCCCCTGTCCTTGTCATATACTTTTGGAAGAGAGTTGTATATTTTTAAATGCCTTAGATGTGGGCATTTGGGCATTATTTTAATCTTTGCATGTAATAGTAGAGGAGTATGGGGTTTGTTTTGAAGAAAAATACCCATTTCGATCAAAATGAGTTTGATATTTCCTTTTTCAATTAGCTAGGGCCCTGTATCCACAATGGCGAGGGCTACCACCTAACGATGGCTGGAAAAAGAAATCTCAACTTGTATCAAAGTGGTTTTAGAATTAGAGGGCAAGGGAAGATTTGCCCCTGGTCTCGATCCCTTTATATGGTGGTTGATGACTTGACCAGAAAAATTTTGAAGCTTTTTCACCTCAATGTCCATACCATACCTTGGTATCTCTTTTCATGTAAAGAGAAGTAGAGCAAAGAATGGAGCAGGCAGTTACTACTTTTATAAGGCTCATCTTCTAGAATGCCACATTGACATATTGGAGTAGGACATATTATAGTAGTTGGCTAAATTAGAGAGCAGATGCCTAGATCAATCCTTGTCAAACTATAGTATCTCAAATTAAAGGTTCATCTTTTAGTTTTCTTCATGGGCTTCAAAAGAAAATTATGAAGTCATTTTTTTTTTACATACTTTGATTGTGATGCAAAATATATGACAACCAGGCTTCAACTAGAGCCTTACCGGGAAGCTGCAGGGGAGTGACATCACAAACAGCTTGGGAGAGAATGAAGGCAAGAGTTTGAATGAACTAGGTAAGATATAATATTCCCTTGATTCCTAAAATTGCTTACTCCCTTGTGCAACCAAAGTTCAAGCAACCTCCTTATGAGGTATATAATGGCTCAAGAGACCTAGTAGACCATGTCTACACCTTTCAAAATGCAATGATGCTAGAAGAGGTGTGGGACTCCACTATCTACAAAGCTTTCTGTAATGACCTATTGGGGTCTAGCTTGGGCCTAGCATTCTAGTTTACCATAGTACTCTATGATTTGTTTTGATGAACAAGCAGAAAAATTAATAGAGCAATTCATCTCTCTCATACCTTGGTGCAAGGATCCCTCCACACTTCTAACAATAAAGAAAAATGAGGGAGAGAACCTCAAAGAGCATTTGGCCTGATTCAATAAAGCTAGAGTAGAAGAGACTGAACTTGATAGCTTGATAGTTCTTGATGTTGCAATCAATAAGATATGCTAGACTTGGGTGCCCTATGAGATGGTGCACCAACCTCCTCAAAGCCTGGCTAAGTTCATCCAATGGGCCAAGAACACATTGATGCTGAGGAGATGATTTTAAATGAAAGGGAGTTTGAGGGAAGCATTAAGTAAAGAAAGACTCCTGAGAGGTTAAACCTCCTGAGTGCAAAAAACAAAGAACAAAATGTCAAGTTCACTAGAGTGACTTTCAAATGTATGCACCCTTGAATAACTCAAGAGACAAAGAACTGAATCAAATTAAGCGCTAAGAATTCTTGAAGTGGCCCCCATCTCTCTACTTCAACAGGCAAAGGCAAGATAAGTCCAAGTATTGATAGTTCTATAGGAACCATGGTCATGACATTGAGGAATGTTGACATCTTAAGGATGAGATTGAAGGACTCATCAAGGAAGGCCATCTTAAATAATTCATAAGATGGGGAGTCCGAATTGGAGAAACTTGGAAAGAGGAAGAGAATAGGTGAGGATTGCCTTAGAGAAACCCTACTCCCAAACGTCATAATCCTCTAATTAAGGGATACTTAACATGATCCTCACATGCTTCTTGGGTCAACTTGAAGCTTCTATGTCCATTGGAAAATACCAAATTATCATTGGGAGGCAAGAAGATGGGGAGAAGCAGCACCTCGCACTGGACCATGAGGGTATGGTCTTCTCAACTAAGGGTTTGGAAGGAGTCGCTATATTGCATAATGACACATTAGTGATCTTGGCAATCCTCGATGGAGCACATCATGATAATATATGAAGCTCAAAAAATATCCTATTCACCTTGTCATATGATCAAATAAAGATGGAACAAAAGCTAGAGCTATATGTTGGGATGCTTACTAGGTCTATAAGAGACTCAATCACCTTACTTGGTGTGATCAGCTTGCTCCTAGCAGTAGGTGAGAGCCCAGAAAACATCATCGTTAGGTCTATGTTCATAATGGTTTGGACTCAATTTGCTTACAACACCATCCTAGGCCACCTAGCTCTTAATAAGCTACATGTGGTAATCTCAACTTTTCATTTTGTTATGAAATTTCCAACTAAAATGACATGAGAGAAGTAGGGGGGGACTAGAACCTTGCAAAAAGGTGTGAAGCAGTTTATTGGCAAAATGCTCTAAGATAAAAAGGCAAGGAACTAGCTGAGGTGGAAGTCAACACAATTGCTACTGAGCCATAGGGACATGACAAACTAGTTTGATGAATCGACAACATCATCACTGAAGGAGATCAAATGCTTGATTTATACAACCTACGTCTATCAAGCTTAAGATAGTAAGATGTTGCTAAAGATTTGGCATGATGATGACATGAGAAGGATTTTTCCTAAATAAAGTCATGCCTCTTTTTATTACTCTTTCATTATATTAGAGTTCATTGTTGCACTATCAAATAGTTAGTTAGAGAAAAAGCACAAGACCTCAGTTCTAAGTCAAGAGCTTATCTAAGGTGAAATACCTTGGATTTGGGCCATGCACCCAAATAAGGCACAAGACCTCAGCTTTAAGTCAAGAGCTTACTTAAGGTACAAGACCTTAACTCTGGGTCATGCACCCAACCAAGACACAAGACCTTGGCTTTGGGTTATGCACCTAACCAAGGCATAAGATCTCAACTCTAAGTCAAGAGCTTACCTGAGGCACAAAATCTTGGCTCTAGGTCATGCACTCAAGCAAGGCATAAGACTTTGGCTCTAGGCCATACACCCAACCAAAGCAAAGATCTCAACTCTAAGTCAAGAGCTTACTCAAGACACAAGATCTTAACTTTGGGTTATGCACCCAACTAAGGGACAAGGCCCCAAACCTAGGTCAAGAGCTTATCCAAGGCAAAGACCTTGTCTCTAGGCCATGCACCCCACCAAGACACAAGATCTCAGCTCTAACTCAAGAGGTACAAGATCTTGGCTCTGGGTAACATACCCAGCTAAGGCATAAGACCTTAGCTTTAAGTCAAGAGTTTACCCAAGATATAAGACTTCGGCTCTAGGTCACACACCCAACTAAGACACAAGACCTCAATTCTAAGTCAAGAGCTTACTTGAGATACAAGACTTTGGCTCTAAGCCATAGACTTATTCAAGGCACAAGACCTTGGCTCTAGGTTATGCACCTACCTAAGGCACAAGACCTCACCTCTATGTCAAAACCGTGGCACAAGACCTCGGCTCTAGGTTATGCACCTACCTAAGGCACAAGACCTCACCTCTATGTCAAAACCGTGGCACAAGACCTCGGCTCTAAGTTAAGAGCTTATTTGAGGCAAAAGACCTTAGGTCTAAGTTAAGAGCTTACCTAAGGCACAAGACTTTGGTTATGGGTGATGCACCCAACCAAGCCATGAGACCTTGGCTCTAGGCAACATGCCCAACAGAGGCACACAATCTCATTTTTAGATTATGTATCTATCTGAGGCACAACCAAAGCTAGCCCAAATCTACCGAGTCAAGGCTCAGAGATTAGTGAAAGAGCACAAGGTTGTAAAACCTAACTTGACTTATAAGTTTACGATACAAGTTAACTTTGATTACCAAATAAACCTTAGCTCTCGATAGAATCAAGGTGAGTTTGATGGAAATTGAGTTAAAAACTTGGTTAAGTTTCTTTGAAGAAAACATCTCATAACTTAAGCAAAGACTGATCACCCAATCAAGCTCTTTGCTTTGGATAAAACAATGATTATTTTGGAGAAACTTGGGTTAAAACTTATTCACATTTTGTTGCAATGGTTAACAAGCTTGAACAGAAACAGATAATAACATTCAAAAAACAAGAAAGAAAAAACTTTCATTGATGTTGAGAAAGTACATCATTTTATATTGAGAAACAAAATTCAAAAGACAGCTTGAAGTTTTATCTACTAGGAGGGGAACTTTGGCAACCTCACTAGTCCTATCCTCACTTAGGGAATAATCAAACCTAGAGCTAAGGTTAAGGATCACCTCATCCCAAGCGATGACCTTATTGTACTCTTGCTTCAAATAAAGGAACCTTTTAGAATCTTGACCTTAGTTTGGAGGTCCTCGGGGTCAAACTTTAGTTCCTTGTAGGATCATTTAATAGTATCTCAGCAATAGAGGTAACCCTCACCGAATGAGGTGGCTGAGAGCTCCCCCCAAGACTGAAGATTTTTAGGACTTGAATTCCTCTACATTCGTAGCCTTGGCCTATGCCAAGCACCAAAGGAAATCCCTACTTTGGAGGTAGACAACCACAACTTCTTCTCGAGCACCCTTTAGCTCATCCTCCCATTTGAGCTGAAGATCATCCAACTTTCACTCTGCTTCAATTTGAGCATTCTCTATGGAGAGCTTGTCACCCTTGGCAATGGATTTGGTATCCTTAGCCAACATCTTTTCTTCTTTCACCTCCTTTTTATCATCCTCAACCATATGAATGTCAAGTTGGAGGTTGACAAGATGAGAGCAAAGCAGATCCATGTCAAAGTCAGTGGTAATAACCCTAGCCTATAGCTCAGAGCCCTTCCTCTATGAAGAATCTTCCCCCAACTATGTGGAAGGTTTCCAAAACCTAAAAATGAACCAAGAGGTGAGTAGACAAATACACACACACACATATATAGATAGAGAGAGAGAGGAAAAAACGAGATAGTTACTCTCTCATAGTTGAGGACTCCTTCCATCAAAAAGTCACCATCCAAAAGATTAGTAGTTGGGGAGCCAAAGTCTGGACCGATGTCAAACTTGAAATACTCCTCCATGCTCAAGTCAGCTATTCCCTTTCTTGGATGGTGATCCACGAAGATGGGGGCAAAAGCAGTCAACCGAGTTGTAGGCAAGGGTGTCAATGATAGGTCAATCAAGACCTCAAGTTGAAGAACCACCTTGGTGGTCTGCTCGATAAATGCCTTAATAGGCAGGATAGTAGATGGTGTAGTCAAAGGATCAGATAGCTCAAGGTCATCAAAAGAAATGGTAGAAGGAGTGGAATAAGAAACTACCTCCTCCTCCTCCTTCTTATTCATCTTACTTCATTGATTTGATCGACTACTGCCCTCTCTGGCCAAGGTGGCCTTCCTCTTCCTCTCCCTGGGAGTCTCCTACTCTTGAGAAGGCTTGGCCACCCCCTCCATAGAATCCTTCACCTCCCCCTTCATAAAATCCTTCTTCTTCCTTGGCAATTGAGGAGGATGAACTCGAGGAGTGCCAGCTCTCTTCTTGAGTGCCTTATTCATAAAAGTGATTTGCTCCAACCCTATTCACAACATGAGATGGCGAGTTGATTACTGCCAATGAGTTGATTACCATCAACTTGGCCCTTTGATAATATAAAAAAAAAGGAGAGTGCGGAATGGTAGCATACTAGGCTGACAGGCCATCGATAAGCTGCATTCATCGAGAAGCACCGTGGTGGACCAATGGGGTGCTAATCTCACCCTCTCACTCCCTTTGACCAAGGATACAAATAGCCTATATGTCTCAAAAAAAAATTTGGAAATATCCTTGGTGATCAACAGGGTCACCCCACTCTCTATGGATGCCTTGGTCCTTTCAAGTGAAGACTCTAATTTGGTGGTCTTTCCAAAAAAGGATAGAGGAAGAGTTGGATGTAAAAAGCTTCAAGTTCTTCTTCAGGAAAAAATACCACCTGCCCCCAGTATTTGATCTTGTACAACTTTTAAAGGCATCTCAGAACCTATCTATAGTTGGGGTAACTCTTCTAGACTTGGGACAAGTTGGTTTGGGACTAGATCCCCGTTCACCAAGAGTTCTCGAGTGAGGTCATCTAAAGATACCCAAATCCACCCTTAAATAGCTCCTAAAAGGTAGAAAATGCAAAGTCAGACTCCCACTTAGATTTCTTATTCTCATCCTCTGATGCCCAAAGATCCACTTAAGTGCCATCTGAAAACCCAAACACTTAGACCAAGTGCTTGATTGGTTTTTCTTTAAGCATGGATTCAGTGATCCAAAGCTAAACTAGAGTGGAGCTCTTGCTAGGTTTGGTGACACCTATAAATACAAAAATCAAGTTAAACCTAGTCCGCTAAAGGGCATACTTAGTCATTAGACAACTGAGGTGACACATGAAGCCACCCCGAGATAGTTGACCCTAAAGACCTATGGGTCCTCAAGCATCCTCATTCAGTGTAGAAGTGCTTAGGACCTAAGGGATACTAGCTATCTATGTAAAAGCATAAGAATTGGGTTGAAAGACTTACATGCTCTATGGAGGCTAGTAGAGAGGCCCGCACAAGGTGCCTGAGGAATGGGAATCACCATTGTAGTGGTTGTAGAACTCAGCCTGATGATACTGGAGACCTTAAGCATGAGATTCAGTAATGTTAATGTGAGAGTGAAAGCAGCAACATCTATAAGGACCAGCATCTGAATCAACACTTAAAGTTGGGGGACACTAATGATAGAATTTAATTAACCAAGTCCAAAACCCAAACAGACATCAAAGTTGACCAAGGCCTCAAGTTGCAGCTCAATAAGCCCAAGGTATAATTGTGCCAAGTCAAGTCATGAGGCTTGGTGACCTCAATATGTCGAATGACTTATTCAATGATTTGAACATCTTCAAATATTTTATTCTCCAAAAGGTAATCTTGAAAGATCTGGAATTAGCAGTAATTATTACCAAGGTTCAATGAATATCACAACTGAGATTCAGCAATTTCGAATATGACTAACTATCTCTAGACACTATAAATAATCAAAGAAGTCATAAATGTAAGAGACTAATACTAATTTACTAGATCCACTTTTTTATTTTTGTTTAGATATTAACTTGGGCATCAGAGCGACTGCCACCAAATAATTTTCTCTGTTATTCTTCATGATTTTGTCCTCTTATAGATAGATAGAAAAATGATCTAATGAATCTAATCTCGAGTGCCTCCCAGAATGAAATTACTGATGAATCAGGCTCTCATAATAGTATAGATTCTTGTCCTTTTGTTTTGATTGTGTTAAGTAGTTAATTCATTGATGAGTGTTTTAGGCATGGGTGGTTGTTGTGGTTGGCTTTGTCATGCTCTTTGAGAACGTAGCACACAGACTCCCAATTAGTTCATGTTGTGGTAACTATATGAATTGATTAAGTTGCGTTTGGTTTAATCAAGCATGTGAGATATTAAGATTAATTAAATTAAGCAAGTGATCATTGTAACCATATGACTTTTTATAATTAAACAAGTAATTATTATAGTAGCGTGATCCTTATAAGCATGTGATTATTGTGACCACGATGCTAGGGGTTTTGTCTTTGTTTGTGAGTAGTTTAGAGTATAGTTTATGTAATTAGTGTGTGTCCTGCTTAATTAAGCATGGGCGTTCACAGTTTATAAGGACTTGATTAGTGTAAGATTGATTATGGTACGTCATTTTTTACTAATGAATTTTTCCATGTTTGGCATTGTCTAATCGGTAAGTTCAATAAAGTCCATCAAGCAAAGTAGCTCAGAAAAATAAGGTCAATCAAGCAAATCAACATATAGGGTTTGTCTTTGGTTAGAGTTTAATATTAGGGCGTGCCTTGTTAAATTAAGGACATGAGTTGTCAGCGTTAATGTGATAAAGTATGAGTTTATTATAAGTATTTTTTACTTTTTAAAAGAATGTGTAGTGCTATAATAATAGTACTAGTGAATAAGAACATACACATGTATGTTTTTTTGTTAATGACTAAATTCAATTAAAATTATAAAAAATATCTATTATTGAATGTTTTAATTTTAAAAGTGAAAATCCTCAAAACAAAAGGAGAATTTCAAATTTTGTTTAGAAATTTAAGCAAAAAAAACTTAACACAAAGAATATCAATAAAATTTAAGAAAAAGCATATAAAAAATCTATACACATGCAAAAAGTCATAAAAATGACTAAAAAAATGAAAACTTAACAAAAAAAATTGAATGAAAATATAAAAAAATTGAAATAACAATTAAAAAAATAACTAAAAATGAAAATATAAATTTAAAAGGAAAAATTTAACATTTTAAAAAAGAAATTGTAGTTTTAAAATTAAGCAAAAATTTGAGCATCAAAGTTCTATGATATTCAAAAATCTAATATAGAAAATCACCAATTAATTACAAAATAAAATCAATATTGATAAAATAAAAAGAATTAAAAAGGAAAATCACAAATTATATGACCAAAATTTTAGAGAAAAAAACACCAACATTTTGAAAAAAGCATTCAAAAAGTCTTTGCACACATTTTGATCATCACTCTCAATGAAAACAAAAGGGATATTCAAAATTATATCGAAAAATTTTTAAATGGTACATATAATAATAAAATAATTTTAAAACTAAGTTTTTCAAAAAAATTTATTCAAAAATATTTTAAAAAGTAACGCTCTCGGCAACCAAATTTGGTGTTCATCTCACCGTTTTTCAAGAATATTTTACATGTAAACCCTTAAAAATGTTAATAATACATAAAAAAAAGTTTAAAAATTTTGCATAGATTTATTACCATCAGAATCAAAATATCTAAAAAATGGTTTAATTTTTCAGCGTAATTAACTTATTCTGCTTATAATTCATTAAAATATAAGAATTATTACGTACATATTTTAAATAGCATATTTATCAATAATAGAAATAATAGAAACCAATATTGGGTGATTAAAAATAAAAAAATAGATATTTTTCACAAAGTAAGATATTACCATGAGATCCTAACTTTTATTTTTTTCAAAAAATAAAAAAATTAGAGGTTAGTTATTAAAACCAAAACCTTTTCATGAATTAGATATTAGATATTTCTATATATTTTTCTAATAAAAAATATTGAAAACTTTCTTATTATTAATAAATATGATATTTTTAAGTAATTGTATATCCTTAATCATTTATATGCAAAAAACGTCTCATGGATTAAATTTGGTTGTTTTGAGATATAATTTTACATATCATGAGGCAATTTTTAAATTTTTAAGAGGCTTCATGTAATGTTTAAAAGCAAAAAAACCATCCAAGAAAGGATGAATTAGGTATTGAGAATAAATAACACTTATTTGATAAATCAAAATCAATTCAATCCACCAAAATGATTCAAAACAAATCTAAATTAATCACAAATGCAAATAAGTAAATAAGTAAGAAGAGAGTACATCATAATATAACGTGGTTTGGAAAACCAGCTGCTCCTACTCCACAGCCTTTGTCTCAATATTGAGGACCTTAACTTTCAACTAGAGCATCACTTCATCGGTAAAACTAATCTCTTACAATTTTTCTTGCACCAACCGATAAGATAAACTCTTAACTAAAGCATAAGTCTCTCAACCACTCAAAACAATTTTAGGGTGGATTACAAGTGAAAAAATAAAAATAGATCTTACATTTTTAGGTCACACAAAGTTCTCTCAAGAAAAAAATAAAGGGCAATGAAAATCTTGAGATTGAAAAGTTTAGAGTAATTTGAAGGCTAGAAAGATAAGAGTGTTTTAATCTCTTTTTTATAAAGATTGAAAGTATCAAAAACTATTTAGAGAAATCTCTTCATCTCTATTTATAATATTGGGATCGAATCTAACCTTTGAGGGTGAGATCCAACAGTTAGGTACGCCTCAATGATCAAAAAGCTAACCATTTTTCACACAAAAAAATCTGAACTAGATAACCACTTTAGATAACTAGTTGACTAGTTCTGATTTATCAGAATTGGCCTATAGCCCAACTAGTCGTCCGGTTTCAAACCACTCATCTAGTTTTGTTAGAGTTGAAATTCCAATTGGGCATTTGGTTCTAAATCGAGTATCTAATTCTAGTTCATAAACCAAAACCTGAACCTCTAGTTTGACGTTCGGTTTTCAACTGGTCATCCGATTCTGTATAGAATTAAAGTTTGAATCTTCAATCTGATCCAACCAATCTTCCAATTTAGAGATGGATGTCTGATTTAGTCAAAAAAGCTCTGTTAAGAGCTTCACGCAAAAATTTACATGATAAGGAACTCTAGATAATTTATTTCAAATAAATTTTTTATTCGACTAAAAATAAAAAGAAACTAAACCTAGTCGAAGTCGAGTTCTTGAGTTGTCCTATCTTTGTTTGTGTCATACTCAAATGTTCAAGTTCTAGTAGACACCTTTCTAGCCTCCTTGAGCCATCTCTTGATCTCTTCAAGTCACATTCACTAATTCACCGATCCACCATCACACTTTCTTTTCCTTGAAGCTTTCGAACATTTCCCTGAGAGCTTTAAGTATTTTAGTTAAAACATAACTCAGGTAGATATTAAATATAGTTTGATCATCATCAAAACTAGGAAAGACAATAATCTTCCCCTTTTTGATGATGACAAACTCCCAAAAAGAATATATGAAATTTAAAGTGCAATAATAGCTACTAAGCATGGATAGGCATATATAGAGAAAAAATGACACATATAACACAATGATAAGCCATTTATCATAATATTATCATAATAAGCCATATATCACTATCATAAGCACTAGAGCAATAAAAGCACTATTAAAACAATTTAAAAAACTAGAGCTCAAAATTATAATAATCATATAACATATAAAACAACAATATAGACCTTCCACCTTTTGACATCAACAAAGAGGGTGCAATATAGAATTGGAAGTAGACAGGGTCTCTTCTATAAGAAAAATAACCCAACTTGTATACAAGCCAAGCTATCCCCACATAACCGAGATGAATAGCACAAGTACACATGTATGGCAACAATCCACAGGTTGTATACAAGCTCCCCCTGAATTAATCCATTTTAAGATTATAGTATCCAAGAGCTAATAAAACAATCTCACCTAAGAGGGAAGCCAAAATTCAAAAAGTCTATTCACATTTTTCATAAAGTAAATCAAATAGCATCCAAAACATCAATATCATTTGAAATGTCACAGTCAACAAAAACTAAAAACCATCTAAATATAGACATAAAGATCATAATCCACAAACTAAACTATGATCCAAAATACAAAAGCAATAAAGTTTGAAACTTTACTAAAAGCGCAAAAAACAAGAGAGAGAACTAAGGACTAGGTCCAAAAGTTGTGCAATCTAGAAAAGTACATATCATGTTAGTCATCCCATCCAAGGAAGAGTGGAACTCATCCACGGAAGTCTAGAGACGGGTCACCTGCTCGGTCATGCTCTGTCATAAGTCCTCCAAAAGAGCTAGCATCTCCAAGAAGTCCAACCAGGAGCCTAGATATGTGGCATGTGAAGGGTCAGCCCTAGCATGTCCTGCTCTCTGGCCTCGCTCAATTGCATTAATTGCCTCCTCCTCACCTTGCTCATTATTGCCTTCCCCATGAATCCAAGAATCATCATGCAAGGAAAAGCTCATCCAAAAGAGAGTAAGGTGAGAGAAGGTATTAGTGGGTGTGTAGGAGTGGGACAGAGAGGAGTCACGCTGAGGGAAAGGAGCACCAAAGTTTTGAACAATCAAGGTGATGATGTTAGGGAAGCCAATGGTGATATGAGATTATCGAATATAGTGGGCCATATGGTGGATAATGATATAAGGTAAGCAAATCATATGCCCAGTCAGAAGATAATAAATAAGATATAATTCAATGAAGGACCTTTATTCTAATGCCCACCCTTCAAAAGGAGGGTATAGGCTAGAATTTGATGGATCACATAGGCTCGAGATGGAAGGAGGTTAGACTGAAGCTTCCGCATGGATTCACCCCAATTTTTCTCAAAGATGGTTCTAATAATCGACTGATATGAGAAAATTTGGTTAAATCATTTGCAGGTAAGAATCAATCTCTCCTCCACTGCAAGTATACCAAGGACAAAGCCTAGGGCTACAGGTGTAAATGTCATGCAAAGGTGTTGGAATGTTCATCAAAGATGGCAATTGCATAAAAAACTCAGACATCATAATCATAATAATTTTCATGCCTGGTTATGAGGGATGTCCAGCCTTAAGTATCAAATAAGGGTTTGAGATTCAAAGAGTGAAGACCATTGAAATCCACAATATGAGGAACAATAATGCAGGAACTTGCAAACTTGGTTTGAAAGTGAGTAAAGGATTTGATTGAAGTAAATTCAGGAGGGAAAGGATTATTACTAAGGGAAGAGGATGATCCGTCACCTTTTCTCTTTTTGGAGATAAGACTTTTGAATCTACAAGTCATTGAAAGCGGAAACTCAAAATTGAGATGGGGGAAGGAGAGAGATCGAAGAAGGACGGGCCTAAATAGAGCGTGAGGCCTTGGATCACCTTGGAACCGCCTCTAGAGCACTTGGGGGGTTGCTGGAGGAAGCCATGTGCAAAGAAGATATGAAAATAACCTGGCAGCTAAGGTTTTAATGTTCAAAATTAGGCTGGTTCTATGTGTATCGAATGTTTATTTGATGAATTGGGAATCCAACTATGATTCTAGTAGTTTAAAATTTTCCTGAATTGGACATCCATTTCTCAAATAGGCATCCAATAATGAATTTTGGCTGACCAAAAAATATAGAACCAGATGTCTATTTATCAATTGGGTGTTTGATTCAAAGAGAATTGCAGATTGCTACAAAGTTTAAAAATGAAAATGAAGACCCAATTTCAAAATCTCTAAGTAGATCATCCAAGTTTTGGAACACCTATTACATTCTGAATTAAATAGAACTGTGTCTCATCCAAAAGTTTTGTGAAAATATCTATGAGTTAATAGTCCATTTCAATGAAAATCAAAGAAATGTCCTTTTTCAAAACATGATTCCAAAAAAAGATGGCAAATATCAATATATTTTGAATGAGAATGTATTACTGAATTTTTGGACAAACAAATAGCACTAATATTATCACAACAAATTTGTACATTTGAGAAAGCACAACTAAAATCTTGAAATATTTGCCTCATCTCTAGATTTGAGAGCAACAATACCCCACGGCTATATATTCAGTCTCGGTAGTAGAAAAAGCCACTGAATTTTATTTCTTAGAACTCCATTAGACCACAGACTTTCCAAAAAATGACATGTACCACAAGTATTCTTTCTATCCATATGACATCTGGTATAGTACACATCAAAAAAATTGACCAAATCAAAGTAATTATCTCTTGGATACCACAATCCTAAGTCTAGTGTAACCTTAAGATATCTAAGTTTTTATTTCACAACAACTAGATGGGATTTCCTAGGGGATGCTTAAAATCTTGCTCATAAGCAAACACTAAATATGATATTGGGTCTACTCGTAATAAGATATAATAAACTACTAATCATATCTTTATATCCCTTTTCATCAACCTTTTCACCACCTTCATCATTGTCCAACTTAGTTTAAAGATTCATTGAAGTTTCTATTGATTTGGCTTCATCCATGTTGAGCTTCTTGAGTATCTCCTTGGCATACTTAGCTTGGTTAATGAAAATCTCATTTTTCAACTATTGTACTTGGAGTCCAAGGAAGAAGTGTAATTCTCCATCATGCTCATCTCAAACTTCTCCTCCATAGTGCTTACAAACATCTCACATAGATTTTCATTAGTACCATCGAATATAATATCAACAATATAAATTTATACTACTAATAGATCATATGCATTTTCAAGAGAAATAATGTAATGTGTATACAACCTCTTTTGAAACTATTTGAAATCAAGAAGAGAATTTGTCTCATACCAAGCTCTTGGTGCTTTCTTAAGACCATATAGTGCCTCTTTTAATTTTAAAACATGATTTAAAAATTCAAATCCTCAAATTTGGGAGGTTATTCAAGATAAACATTTTCAGATAAAAGGCCATTTAAGAAAGCATATTTGACATCCATTTGAAATAGTTGGATACATTTATAATATAAAAAAACAAGTAAAATCTGAATATATTCCAAATGAGTAATGGGTGTAAAAGTTTCTTCAAAATCAATGCCCTTAATTTTTAGCCCACAATGGTGAGAGATTACATCGAATACATGAGAAAATGTCACCTATTCTAAGTTTACAATGACTTCATCCACTAACATCCAAATTTTCTACATCAACAATATCCTCATAACTACTAGAAGTATGAGGAACATACATCATTACCCCAATTGAGCCGTCTTCCTCAAAAGGTCATTGCTTCATATTAGTAGCGATCGATTATTTCCCTCAATAGGCAGAGGCAATCCCATTAAAAGAAGGAAAAGTAGATATTATCATATGTGTCTTTCATAAAAACATCCTGCATTGATTTGACATCCCCCAAGGATCATTTTTGACAATGGGTCATCCTTCAAAAGCTTTAAAGTAATAATTCATGTATCACTATAAGATAGATTGGAGATATTCATTTATCTACATTGCGAGAGAGAATGACCTTGTTGAGGCATTCAACAAGACCCTCTCCAAAATATTGAAGAAAGTCATTAGCAGAAATAGGAGAGATTGGCATAAAAAGCTTCTAGAAGTATTGTGGGCCAATCGCACCACATATCAAATCCCTGATTAATCAATACTATATATATTAGTATTTAGGATTGAAGCAGTCCTACCATTGGAGGTACAAATTCCCTCTCTAAGGATTGTATTGCAAGAAGAGATCACAAGTGATGACAATTTTCATCTTTGCCTTAGTGAGCTAGATTCCTTGGATGAAATAAGTCCCATAGCTTAATAAAACCTAAAAATATATCGAACAAATGTCTAGGACCTACAACAAATGGCCCAACTCAAATTCTTCCAAAAGGGAGAAATGGTCTTGGTTCTAAGGAGATCTATAATCCCAAATCGAAGTAAGAAGGATAAATTCGAGCCTAATTGGGAAGACCCTTATATTGTTGAAAGAATATTCGGAGGGGGGCCCTACCAACTAATTAATGACAAAAGGGAAAGATCTATGCCACCAATCAACATTCAATTTCTCAAAAGGTACTATGTCTAAGACTCTTGGAGCAACAACAGCAATAACCAAAAGTGTTTATATTTTATCTATGATGGAATGTCTAACTTTCTCTAAAAGGAATGGCCGATTGAACATGTACTTCATATTTTTCGAGGCAAAATATGGACACAAAACCCCATCCATTTTATGCACCACTTAAGTTCACTCTTTGTGGTAAATCAAATCCACTCCTTGTAGCAAATCAAGTCCACTCTTATAGCAAATCAAGATCACTCCTTGTGGCATTCTAAAGTCCACTCTTTGTAGCAAATCAAGTCCACTTAATATAATAAATCAAGCCCACTTACTATGGTAACTCAAATTCACTCATTATGGCAACTCAAGTTCACTTATTGTCATAACTTAAGTCTATTTATTGTGGCAAATCAAGTCCACTCATTATCACAACTCAAGTCCACTTATTCTAGCAACTCAAGTATATTCATTGTGGTAACTCAAGTACACTCATTATGGCAACTCAGTCCACTTATTGTGTCAAATCAAGTACACCTATTATGGCAACTTAAGTCCATTTATTGTGGCAACTCAACTCCACTCATAGTGGCAAATCAAGTCCACTTATTGTTGTAACTCAAGTCCACTCATTGTGGTAATCCAAGTCCACTTGATAATCCAAGTCAACTTCTACGTGGCAATTGAAGTCCATTTTGTGAGATGATCAAACTTGCATCTTCATGGCAAGTTAAAATCATTTTGCGTGGTAATTGAGCTAGCATTTATAAGGCAAATTAAGTCTACTTTCTTCTGACAAACTAAGTTCATTTTGTGCAGTAATTAGGTCCACATCTACATGGACAACCAAGTTTACCTTCGCATGATACTTAAAGTCTATTTGATGGCAAATTAAGTCTACTCTTATGTGGCAATTAAAGTCTATTTTATATGACAATTGAGCTCACATCTAAATGGTGAATTAAGTCCACTTCATGTGAAAAATTCAATCCATTCCCATATGACAATCAAGTCTACTTTCACATTATAATCCAAGTCCACTTTCATGTGATAAAATCAAATCCATTCAACGTGGCAGATTAAGTCCACTCATTGCGGTGATTCGAGACTACTCTACATGGTAATTCAAACCCATTTGGTCAACTCTAGGATGTTGATGCAAGGGGCAAACACTTTAAAATTTTGTTTGCATTCACTCCACTCGCAAAGAAAACTCGTGAAGTGGATGCGAAGGGGGCATTTGTTTGAGTCAATTTTAGCTAAGGCTAGATTTAATTAAAATTTAGTTAGAATATGAACTTGAATGCCACTAGATTATGGTCTGAATGTGGGTTATAATTGGACATAAATTATGATCAAATTTGATCGACAATTAAGCTCAATTCGGTAATTACTAAAAAATTTGGCTTAAAACTAAAATAGACTAAATGGGCTAGAATTACATATCAATCTTTACAAAATCTAGGGGTTTGTTAATAAACCACTCAAAGATTCTATATTTGCAAACAAACCCCTAGAATTTTTTATTTTTTAAATAAGTCCCTCACAAGTTCTCATTTACAAATAAGTCCAAATTTTATTCGAAAAAGACCTTGAAATTTTTAAAAAATTATAAATAATTTTTTTACGAAAAAACTCCTGGAACTTGTAAAATTATATTTTGGTCTAAATTCTCTAGAAAAATTTGCAAATATCCCTTAAAAATTCAATATTCAAATATGATACAATTTTGTGATCTCTTCACAAGGAAACAAATATCAATCAACAAGATTACATGCCAATAAAAAAATTCAAAATCCAATTTGATTACAAATCACAATCTAACAACATTTCAAAATCAAACTAATCAGTGGTTGATTTCAATTCTTTTTGAGATCTATAAAAATTGATGAAGACTCTGCACAAAAAAAAAAGAAGGAGAATGAGTAGTGGATTAGAAAGCCATCCCCGAAGAATTCATCAAGAAAGGTCAAAGACCGAAAAGGTAAAAATTCAAACTTAGCTCTATTATTATTCTTCTTCTCTTTATCTGCTCTTCTCCTTTCTCATAGGGTTATTGAGCTATGCCCACCCTATCCAGAATTGCACTAAATTCTCCTTCAATCTCTTCCCCTTTGCCCACTGCTACCAAAGAAGGATGGCCAAATTTAGCTGTGCTTGGAGAGGAGAAGAGTATGAGCTCTTCATCAGTGACAAAGTCTCCCCACGATCACCTTTGCTAGCCATTACTCTCCTTCTCTCCATCCATAGTCGTCGTTTGTCATCACTAGCCACCCATCCACAGGCATGACCTCCATGTTGCCCGCACCTCCACTAGATATGTTGGCCACAATTCGCCATCTCACTTGTGCACCTCCACCACAAGCCTTGTATTGACCTCTCCTCGCCACTACCTTGCTCCATGTTGGCACTACACTAGCGAGACACCACCACCCACTTTAAGCTCATTACCGCTTGTCTGGAGCTCATTGTCATCCACTCTAAGCTTGCTATCAGCCACCATCTCCATCCACCATTTGTCCACACGCACTCCACCAATCCTCCATTGTCATGAAAATCCTACCTAAGTTGCTTGCCGCTAGAGAAGAAGAAGATCGAGCCTAGCCATACCCAGTCAAACCTAGCTAGGAGACTAAGAAGATGGGCCCCAAGCCCCCGTCCTTGCTGATTAACATAATTACAGGGTTCGATCTGGCTAGATCCAGCTAGATTCAATTGAGATAAAGCATCAGTCCACCGTGGCCGATAGGGTTTTAGGACAAAGGGGAGAGAGGTCAAGCAAAAGGAAGAATGAAAGAAGGGAAAGAAAAAAAATTTTGTTGGCCAATGACAAAAAAAAGGATCTAGCCAACAACAAAAAAAGGGGGATCTTGCCAATAAAAAAAGAAAAAAAGAAAGTTCTCTTGCCTTGGTTTCCACAGTATCACTACTGACCTAGGGCCAACTAGTGGGCTCACCAAAATATTAATTTTGGACTAAGTCCAGCCCACAGACTCGTTGAAAATCTAATTAAACTAAGATAGTTTGTGAGCTCACTAAACATCTAATCAAACTAAAGCCAACCCATGAACTTATCGAATGCCTAATTGGATTAAGCCAGTGTGTGAGCTCACTGAACATTTAATCAGATTAAGACTAGCCTGCGGACTCACCAAACATCTAATCAGACTAAGGTCAGCTTCTAAGCTCGCTAAGGGCCCGTTTGGTTGGAGGTCAAGGTCAAAAGAAGGGGTAAAGTGTAAAACGATAATGCGATCAAGTAAATCTTGTCTGGTTATTGATCTGGCTAGCGGGTGGTTTAAATTTTTTCTGGACAAATTTGCCCTCAGCTTTCCCTTTAAATGGGTAGCCGTCCTCACTGCTGCCGACTCTGTCTTCTCCAACAAGGTCCGACGCGCTGGCAAGCTCGTCAAGCAGCTCGGGCGGCGAGCTCAAGTGGGGAGCTCGCCCGGCCAGCTCCCCGCGCGAGATCGCCGCCCAAGTTGCTCGCGCAAGCTCGTGCAGGGAGCTCAAGCGGTGAGCTCGCGCAGGCAGCTTAGGCGGCAATCTCGCGTGGGGAGTTGGCTGGGCGAGCTTGCGCGGGGAGCTCACTGGGGGAGCTCACCAGCCGAGCTCGCCGGGGGAGGTGAGGGCATTTTTGTCATTTCCTATTTATAATTTAATTAAAATAAATAATATTAGTCTGGTCAAATTTTTGGTGTTTGGATGATAGGCCGGTCAGTCCGGAATGATCCTAGGCTTGAGCTCCAACCAAACGGGCCCTAAGTGTCTAATCAAACTAAGGCCAGCCCATGAGCTCATCGTACTTGTAAGCATATTAGAGCCAGCTTGTGAGCTCACTGAGTATCTAATCAAACTAAGGCCAACTCGTGAGCTCACTGAATATCTTATTAGACTAAATTTAGCTTGCAAACTTGCCAAATATCTATTCAGATTACGGCCAACTTATGGGCTTATCAAATTTCTAATCAAACTAAGACTAGCTTTCAAGGTTTCCGAATGTCTAATCGGATTAAGGCCAGCCTGCGGGCTCGCTAAATGTCTAATTAGACTAAGCATGTTTGCAAGCTCACCAAATATTTAATAAGACTAAGGTCAGCTTGTGAGCTCACTAAATGTCTATTTAGACTAAGACTAGTCCACTAGCTCACCGAATGTCTAATTAGACTAAGGTCAACTTACAAGCTCTCCGAACATCTAATTGGACTATGGCCAGCCCATGGGCTCGCCAAAAATCTAATTGGACTAAAGCCAACTCGTGAGCGTCGAACGTCTATTCAAACTAAGACCAGCTTACAAGCTCATCGAATATCTAATTAGACCAAGGCTAGCTTGTAGGCATCTAAATGTCTAATTAAACTAAGGCTAGTTTATGGGCTCATTGAACATCTATTCAAACTAAGGTCAACCCATATGGTAGCACAAAGTTACCATAATAGTGCGAGGGCTCTCGAACCAAATTGATTAATATAAATTGATTAAATTAAAGTGACTCAATCATATGAACCCAAGCAAACTCAACTGGAACAAAACAATAAAAACTAAATTAACATAGATGGACCATAAATGGACCTAAATTAATTAAGTTAATAGACTAAAACTCAAATCAAAATGGATCCAAATTCAAATTGAGTAGATACAAATCAAATAAGTTCAAACCTAATCCCAATTGGGTTCAAATTGGGTCAAACCGGTATTATAGTCAAGCAAAGATAGATTGTCGATTACTAAATCAAATATTATTATCATTAGCCAAAGCTATTAATCATTTCTTCAAATTAAAGGGATAAAAGGTGGACCTAAACTCAATTAGTTAATTAGCTAATACATCCTATCTAAATAAGATCAACTAACAATATGCTTGAAGCCATTGGTCACCTTTTGAATCTAGTCAACACTTAGAAGCCATTGGTGACGTATTCTTCAAGCTAGCCAACCCCAAAAGCTATTAGTAATGCTTGCCTTCAAACTAGTCAACCTCCAAAGTAATTGGTGATGTTCCCTTAAGTTAGTCAATCTCAAAGCCGTTGGTGATGCTACAAGCTAAGGCAGTTGGCCATATCCATCAACATGTTGCCAATACCCACCAAAGATTAACCTCAAGACCCATCCAAGTCAAAGTCCACTTGGTTTAGTGCATGAGAGTGTGGCGGTAGTGCATATCAAGCTCTTCCCACTTCCTCTCTCATTTCTCCATATCCCATCGAATAATGTCTCAAACCTCAATAAGGTCAACTGACACAAGTCAAAATAGTCTGCCACACCCTGAGATCAAGCCATGTTATCAGCATCTACCAAGTACCAAAATCTACATGGTCCAACACATGGGAGCCGGACAGTAGCAGACATCCAGCTTTTCCCATTCCCTTCTCTTATTTCATATTATTTATACATTCAAATCTATTAAATTATAAAGTGAAGGGATGCCCTCTCCTAAGTCATGTACAATCTTTCTTATGTCAATCAAATAATGCTTTCTCCGTTTCTTTTATGTTTCTATTTTATTAGCTAGGTTTCTTATTTTAAGAGGTTTCCAACAATTATTGAGGTAATTAACAATAGAGGCTTGTATCTATTAAAAATTCATATTCCCATAATACCTGATAGTGCACTCAAATTAAACACACTTTGACTTGTGCATCGAGGTCAATCCCTGGAGCCTCTACTATCCCAGCCTACTGATTCTATTCCCACATCTCCTTTTCTTATTATTTTTTTATTTTTTGGAGAAAAAGGAATAATTTCTAGAGGAAATTTGAATTAGTTTAGCTAGATTTTTTGAACTACAAATATAATATTTTAGCTATTTTTAGCTCAAGTTAGTAAGGATTTTTTCAGTTAAAGTACTAAGGTGTTTTCAGCCAATTTCCAAAGGATTTTGATTGATGAAAGATAGAAATTTTAGCTTGAATGGGTCAGTTAGGGGCTTTGCAATAAATTTCAAAGGGCTACAAAAATGTGGATATATAATAGGGCCCTCCCGTGGCAAAGCATTGAAAGAAATAAAGTGTGAGTCAAGGGAAAAAAAATAATAGTTGTTTTTGAGGATTGACTTAATCAACTTTCTCCTAGCTAACTTTTTGGCTTAAAATAGGTTAAGAAGTCAATAAAATAAACTGGGGTTGTGGATTAATCCAAGGGCCTATAAGCTTGCTTGTGTCTATTTTAGCAGGTAAGTAGTTATGCAAATTTACCGAGAATTCTATGCTCTCTTCTAGTCTAAGGATAGCTTTGAGGACTTCTGATAGAGTCTTTTTCACCACTCTTTATGCAAGGGGTAATTTAGATAAACAAAAGGGGGCTGATGGGGACATGTCAAGAATGTTATGCTTTATTGTGGTCTATGGATAGTTTGGAAGATTTTTGGTGGAGCCTTTCCTATAACTATTCCCATGAGGAGGTAATTGTATTTGAAGTTGCCAAGCTAGTCAGGGTTGAGAGATCAGGTGGTTGAGTGCTAACCTTATTTCTATTAGGGTGCCTAGTGATTATGAAGTAGATGCATTTATGTTGGGGTAGATATAGTATGACAATAGTTCTAAAATGTAAAATATTTTTGAAATACAAGGATGTCCTCCTAATGAGGGGGGACCATAGATCACTCTCACCTTTCCCAAACAAAGGTCTTGGAAAGCATGTCCTATTTGAAATAAGGTTAGTGCTACATTTATCGTGCTACATTCTTCTTCATGGTGTAAGATATTTCCCCAAGTGATTTTGATAATGACTAAATCCTATATGATAGTTTGTTGAGTTATCTTGGTTATATAGTTTGTTGAGTTATATTGCTTATGCTTTAGCCAAGGTTGAAATAAAGCTCAAGACCATTTGAAAGTATCAAATTAAAGATAAATATGAAGATAAACATATATATTGAAGTGTGATGGTGAATCAAATATCTCTTGAAGAATTGTTGATGACTTGAAGATGACTCAAGAAATGGACTTGATTCTATAGGTTTAGAGTTTTATTCTTTTTTTTGTTGAGTCAAATATTTGATTCATAGAATTTATATTTTAGAGCTCTTGTTTGACCCTGACTTAACTTGGAATACCTTCATTGGCTTTCTTTTTATCAAAGTTAAGTTTTGAGTTGGTCTCAAGAGGTTGAAATTGCAGATAAATCTATTGTAGGCTTTTTGACAACTTTGATCACACGAACCTTATGATTTTGACATCTGAAAATTATAAAAAATCTCAGAAGATTTTATTGATAATTTTGGTTGCCCAAAATTTATGGTTTTGATACTCAAAATTAACAAACATAAGTTTTACCTTTTGATATTTGCAATCTTCGGTTGTCCATCCTCAATTTGAACACCTAAAGTTGAGGGTTCAAATGCTTGAACCTATATTCCAAGCGCCCAAATAGGTGACATTGTCTTAGAACAACTAGATTTATTCTACTATTGGAGTGGTTTAGATAATCCAACATTAGTTTTGGATGTCCAAACATGGCAAAAAATAGTCTGAGTCATTTTATGATAGCTAGTTTTCTTCCCAATGAGTGTTTAAGGGCTTGAAGCTTATTTTTATGAGAATTTTTATATATTTGATCATCTTTGAGAGAGATAACAAGCTTCCTCAAGCTCTCTAGCTTCACAAGAGTTTTAGATCTAGATTTCACTTTCAAATCTTCACACTCTTATACTCAAACTTGAGAGTCTTGTAGAGAAATAAATTTGTAATCCTTCTTCTCTATTTTAACATTATAAACACTCCTAGAGTGTTAGAAGTGTGTGAGAGACAAAGCTTTGGTATTAGAGTTAGTTCTTTGTTGGTTGGAGAAAGATGTGTATAAACTTGGCTTTACCCTAAGAAAGCAACACTCATGGGTTGCAAGTTAGTGTAAAGCCTTGGTTTCATCTCAAAAAGTAATATCACTAGTGAAATGATTGAAGTCTTACAAAGAAAGGCAAGAGTCATGGAATGGAAATGGTTAGTCAGTGAATCATGTAAAATCTTGGCATATTCTTTTTTCTTACATTATTTTTTATTGCAAATGATATTGATTGTGATTTTGAGGATTGAGTTGAATTTTTAATTTGCTAAAAAGTTAAAATTGCTTGTAAAACCTAATTCAACCCTCTCCCTCACCCGCCCCGCCCCCGCCCCCCCCCCCCCTCCCTCCTCCTCCTCTCTTCTCTTAAGTTGTCATTTGGGCATTTAGAAGTGTTGCTTTTGTGACACCTGCATGATAGGATGTTGGTTGGTGACTTGGATTTATTAATGGCGAGATGTAGACTCTATTGGTGGGGCTATCGGTGCAAATACATCAATAGTGGTATTCAAAACTCTTGTGTGTCTTTTATTTGGCAAACTGCTGGTGCATCTTCTATGTGGCACGATATGGTCCATTACTCAAACTTTTGAGAATTTTTTTTTCCAAATTTTCTAGTTTCATACATTATTTCATTGGCATATGATGGTTACTAGCATTTTTTTTTTCAAATTTTCTGTTTTTTTGAATTTTTCCTGCAATTTTATTTCTCCTTCCTTCTTTTATTCACATGTCAAGGTTTTGGTGCCAAGTGTCTAGCATGGAAACTATAACATACAACAACTCTCTGCATGTATATTTTTTTTATTTCTCACACATTAGGTTTTTGGGCATGGATTTGCACTATTTTTCTAACATGTGGCCTGCTTCTTGCATCAATGAACTAGCTTCCATGGGATGGGTTTCTTTGATTCTTATTTACTTGGTTGTCTTATATATGGCTTGACCCACTTTCTTTTATAGTTGGAGGCTGAAAATATAAATATGTGATCCTGTTTAGCTTCCACTGAGCTCATAATGGATGCATATCATGGTTGAGTTGATAGCATACGCAGCATGCCCAGGGTCCTTCTAGAGATTCAGTCCACTTCATATTTATCATTGTACTCCTTTCACCACCGATTTTGTATTGACTTCTTAGTTGGGTCCTCCTACAGTCATCATGATTAACATTCCTTTTCTTGCTATGATTCCTGAATATTTAGCAGTTTTCTTAATAATTTCATGTTAATTCCCTACCTAAGCTTTGAATGTTTTTCCATTGATTGTACTCTCTTACTTGATTAGATCAGCTTGAGCTTTGGGGTATTTTGTCTCCAAATTTGGGTGGTTGATTGATTGGCCTTTTTAACTCTTATTTTGAGGTAATGTCTTCTTTGGGAACTCATTTCTAGCTATTTCTCCTTTTCATCATTCTCTTGTAGTTGATTAGTTTTCTTTGGTTGGGTTTTGACTTTTATATGTCACTTGGCCTCAACATCCAAGGTTTATTCTCTCATGGATGTTATTTGATACTTACTCTTTGGGTGATTTTCCTTGGTCAGTAGTATACTAAGATGAACTAGGGTGCATCCATCCTAATTTTGGCAACGATCTAATTTTCTCTCCTTTATTTTTTACACTTTGCCCCTTGTCTTTTGTAATCTTATTCCCTTTAGGGACCTAAGGTTTATGAGCTCACAGATGTCAACCAATTCTTATGCATTGAACTGACCTCACTTGGCTTGGTTTTCCAAATGAGACTTTGTCACCCTTTTTAGGGGTGATTTTTTGCCTCTAGGATGGACTTTTGGTGGGTTATCTTTTGATCTCTATCTTTAGCACATGAGATAATTTTCCCATAGACATCTAGCTACTTAGGATTCATGGATTTACTTTTCGAGTTTGGATTCCCATAGTTGACTTAGAATATTGAGTCTAATGTGTGGGCATGAAGCCTCCAATGTCATTACATGCATCAGTAACTTTTTACTATTTCTTATGCTACTAGTCTTTTGAGAGCATGCCCCTAGGAAGAGAGAAAGGGAGGGAAGGGGGGGGCGGGGGGGGGGGGGAGGGGGGGGGGGGGGGGGGGGTAGAGGAGGGGGGGGGGGAGGTGGGGGAGAGAAAGAGAGATTCCCCTTCTTTATTTTTGGGAAAATATCTTTTTAGATACATAGCATTCGAAGGATCACAAAATACCTCACTGGTGGAGTTGGCCATTTAATAAGTATTACTAGCGTAGATATGCATAGCCTCGTATGGCCCCTCAAATAAGTATTACCAGTGTAGACATGCATGACCTTGTATAGCCCCTCCCAATTAGGCTTCAGCTTCCCTTTGTCCCAGTGGGGTAGTACGTTCCAACACTAAGTCTCTGACTTCAAATGTGCACTCAATCACCTTCTTCTAGTAGGCTCACAATAGTCATTGCTCATATGCTTTTGCATAGTTGACTACATTCAAGTGCTTTTTGTCTAGCAACTCAAGATAGCAAAGAAGTGACTCCTGCATTAAGGTGTTGTAAGCCCAGTAAGCCTCATCTAACTGTCTATCCAGTCAAACTTCTTGCTAGTATCCATTGTCTTCTTGATGCTTTTGATAAGGGTCTTGTTAGTGTCTTCAACTTGGCAATTTCCTTGAGGGTAATAAGGGGATGAGTGATGAAGTTCAATCAAGAAGTGTTTACACAAATCCCACAGTTGTTGTGATAAGAATTGTAACCTATTGTTGGGGACAATCATCTTCGATACTCCAATTCATGCTAGGATGTTGCGCTTGATGAATCTAACCACGCTTGCTATTTTACCTCCTAAAAATATTTTTTCTCAACCCACTTAATAAAATATCTTATTAAAATTGAGACAAACCATTTTATTTGCCAATGGAAATTACCAAGAATGGCCTAATTACATCCATGATCCACATTACAAATGACCATGCTATTTTCATTGAATGCAGAGAAGATGTTGGTATGTGGATTCAATCAGCATGAGTTTAGAATTTTAAGCATCTTTTGACAAATTTCCCATAGTCTTTCCCTATTATGAGCCAATAGTATCCCATTCAAATGCTCTTTTTAGCAAGTATTTTGGTGTTTACATGGCTAGGATAACAACATATCAGGCCACCATTTTTTGAATTGACTCTTGACCACTTTTTGTGGTGTATTATGTTAGAGTGCCCTTCTATAGAAAAATTTTGATGTTGAAGAACTAGGGCTTCCCTTCATCATAGGTGTTCAGAAGATCTACAAGGAGGATCTGAGCAGTATTCTTAAGGTCGCCTTCTTTAGAAAATTTTTTATGTCAAAGAACCAAGGCTTCCGGTTATCATAGGTGTTCAGAAGATCTATGAAGAGGATGTGAGCAGTGCTCTTGAGGTTATATCACTTTCTCCATTTTTGGGTTAAGGGATCAATGGATCTTAGCTTCCACATTGGTTTTCTATGGAAGTGTATCACATCCATCTTGATTGTGTGGGGGTTGTGGAACACTAACCCAAATGCCTTTTAGCACTCTGGGGTCTATTTGAACTAGAGACCACATTTGAGCATTTTATAAAATGGTAAACATTTCTTTGAATGTTGGGAGATGAACCCTCAATTAAATTATAGTCTTCTAATTAGTTTGTAGAGTTTTCTTATGTTTTTCAATGGTGGCATCTCTATGATAGCTTGTGCTTTCATTAGGTCCACCTTAATTCCCCAATTGGTTACTTAGAAGCCCATTAGCTTGCCTAACAAGACCCCAAACACACACTCCTAAGGGTTCATTCTTAGATGATGTTCTCGCACTCAGTGGAGAACTTGTCTTAAGGCAATAGGGTATCCTTTGTTAGTCTTGGACTTGATTAGTATGTTGTCTAAATACACCTCCATGTTGTCATAAATCATATCATGAAAAAACACGATCATGGAGCATCGTTATGTCACCCTAGCATTCTCTTCAACCAGAATAACATGAGTACATAACAATAGGTTCCCCAAGGGGTCATGAAAGATGTCTTCTCTTTGTCCTCTTGTGCAAAATATATCTGGTTGTATCTTGAGTATCCATCTTTGAAGATAACATCTTGGGGCCATAAGTGTTGTCAATCAATGTGTTAATGTAAGATAGAGGAAAGTCATGCTTTATTTAGGTCCCTAAAGTCAATCCATACTCTCACTCGGCCATCCTACTTTTGGATAGAGTACAACTCATATGAAGTTAGCTTAGTGAAGTTTGTCAATTTCCTCTTTCACTTTCAATGCAATGTTGAGATAGAGTCTTCTCAGCTTCTACTTCTTTAGCTTTGCATCATATTCAATCATTATTCTATATTTGACCAATCCTCTGTCGAGTCTTGGCATTTTCTTGTATGTCCATGCAAAGACATCTTTTATGTTCAATGAGGATAGAGATCTATTGGGCTTCCAAATCTTCAGGTAGATTCGCACTTATTTGAATTGTTTGGGGTTCTCAGATGATCCTAGATGGATCTCCTTGGTAGCTTCTATAAATAACTTTATATCTTTGTCAAACTTCCTCAATGCTTTAGCAAACTCAATAAGCTCATCTTCTTCATATACCTCCATGAAATTGCTAGGTTCGTGCCCATCCTTATCTTCAATTTCATAGACTTCTAAGGAGTCCTTCAATAGCCCCTTGCTAAGGTTTAGATGAAGCTCATTGAGTTAGACAATGCCCTCCTTTCATCTTAACTCTTAGAGGAAGATTCGCTCTATGGGCAGACGAGGTGCCTCTTGTGTCCTCATTGAGGGGCCTCGTTGTTTTGCACAAAGTGGTAGATCATCATCTAGGAATAGTTGGTTGATCCCCATCAAGAGATCATCTTCCTTTTGGTAGCAGACAGAGGTTTGTCTTTTTAGTTGATATGGGTAGGCGTATCCCATCTTGAGATAAAATGCGACTTTAAGGTCCATGAGGGCAGTGAGTGCTAGTTAGAGAAGAGAAACCTATCCTCCTTTATACATCCTTTTCATGTAAAACCAAAACCTTCTCTTCCTTTGGGACCCCTTTAGGAAGTGGCTCAGGATCCCCCTAGTTTCTTCTTCCAACCCCTTACTAGGCTAATAGTGGATTCTAAACATCATATCCCATAATTTATTAAGGTGTAGTGGATTAGGTACTAAAGATTGAAGGTTTAGGTCTATAGGGTGGTGGGAAAATAGGAATTATTTCTTGCGGAGGTAGTTAGAGAGGCTTAGTGGTTGATTCAAGTTATGTTGAATGGAGATGGACAAGAGGGCTTGGGGCATTGTTTGAATGGCTAGAGGTGGTGTGATGACTTTAGTAACCATGGGAATACTGTGAACTGTTGGACAATCTTTATCTTGAACTTTGGGTCCCCACTAATTTTAATGATGGAGCTATTTAGAGAAATTTTAGGCATTAGTGATGGGTTGATGATACTACACTCATATCTTTGAGCCATCATCTTTTAAGAAACAAATTGTAATATGAAGAGATGTCAAGAATATAAAACTCCATCTAGAATGTCATCAATTCATGGGTGATGGATAAGTGGATTTTGCCATGATAGTTCCTTCTTGAGTTGTCATATGCTAGGATGCTAATGTCGAACTCCATCATTTGCTCTTTTAGGACGATCATTGACTTCAAGGTGGATGGCGTACAAATGTTCAATGAAGCTCTTATATCCATTAGTGCTTAATGTACCATCATGTCACCAATCTAGACTAAGATGTGCAATGGTCCATCACTCAGCTTTTGGTTAGGAAATTTCATGTCGACGTAGGAGAGAGCAGGGTTTTGGAAAATATTTTTGCAAATGGCGGCTAATCTTTTGGAATGAACATTACCATGAGAATTTTTAAAACTATTTCTCTTTGTTTAGAGGAATCAACTATAAGTTTAAGAAGTGAAATTTTTATTGAGGTTTTAGCTACTTGCTCTAATATATTGTATTCTTTACCCATTGTTTTTGTCCCTTTAGTAATTTTGGATTCTTGGTTAGCTATGAAAATTATCCTATTGGCTAATTTTTCTTGATTCCTAATTGATGTTACTTGTTTATTACTACTATTTCTTCCTTTCATGTAGTCCTTGTAGTCTTTACTGATATAGTTCAAGGGTCATAATTTTTATCTTCTAAGTTGTACTCATCATAAGTATTATTCTAGAGCTAAAAGGTTTCTACTCTTCCATTAGTTTTAGGTTCTTGCTTAAAGTTATTATTTTTTACTGACAGGTCCTTGTCAAGAATGAATGCTTCACAAGTATTCTCAATTATCTAATTATTAAGTTTCTTCTACAGTGGCTTGCTCATTTTAAGAATAACTTCTACATAGTTGTTAGGAGAAACCTAGTGTGTTGGTTGCCCCACATGCCAAGATTATAATATGTGGAGTGGTTTCTACATCAAAAAAATTGGCGTGCCTTTTTTTCTAGAAAGCCCACTCCCTTTTCCCATCAAATCACAGCACAAATACCTCTCCCACAAGATCGAATCTGACCCTTTGATTTTCATTAGCTCACCATCCATTTAAATCTGAACCTTTCAACCCAAATCTGATCCCCAACTTGCAGTCCAAAAATCCAACAACACAAATCACCACCCAGGATCAATCTCAGTCCTTGACTTTTATCGAGTTTTGATTATCCAATAGTCCATGAAATTTTCTAAAATACTCCAACTAGACCCAACTTCAGTAACCGAATTTTAGTAATCCAAGACTCTAATTCTCCAACAAATTTACATCGTTAATCTAAGTACAATCAATGCAACTCTATTAGTCTCACATTAACTATTCTGAAAATTTAACACCTTGTTGTCACTATATAAACAACTTCATTACTCTCTTAAAAATCATTTGTTTTTATCAAGGGATCATTAGGCAAGCTTGCATCTAGAGTGATAATAAACTCTTAAGAGCATGAATCAACAATTCTAATTAGGCTTAAGGAGGTAAGAATGCTCTACAATAACAACATTCTAGAGAAGGGTGCTTCACAAATGGAGGCAAAGGGGTTGTGCAGCATCATCAGACTCTTTCTTTTCTTCACTTTTTTCTTTGGCATCTACGTTAAATTTCTAGCCTAGAATTCATCATAATTACTAGCATATAGTTTCATGCCTTAAGAAAGGAAAATGGATTAGGGAGAGACCTTTGGGTTCTCTTTGTCGAGATGGCAAGTAAGTTTTCACCAATTTTTTTACTTTATTATTTTATTATTTTATTCAATATTGCACTCTAAAACTCATAAAGTTTTCATCTTCTTCATCGTATATACATGTGAAGATAAGTCATAAGCTAGTAGGATAGGTATATTTTATGCTTAATGAGAAAACTCTCATAACTACTCTCATAAATCTTATGCACCTCATAGGTCGAGTGACAAATTCTCAACATCATCCCAACACAAAAATTCGAGAAAATCTATAGTTATATATAATTTTTTAAATTTGGAGAAAAAAAATATATAATTTGACAAGATGTCTATGCAATTGACCCTAATTTTTAACCTGAGATTTAAAATGATTTTACTCTTAACCTGATTTGAAGCCGTTTTGGTCCACCATGGATCCAAAGTAGGGCTCAATTTAGACCAAATATGAGGCCTGATATGAACAGAAGTTAGGATCCGTTTTTACCTGTGGTTCACTTTGACACCTGTAACTTGTAATGATATTTTCATCTTTTTTTAGCCTAAATAATATTAATGGTATATATTATAACTATATTATATATATATACAATTTTAAAAAATATATACCATTTCTCGAATTTTTTAAAAAATATGTAATTTAGTAAATTATAAAAAATTATACGTATTTTTTTAAATTTTTAAAAAATGTAATTTAATAAGATCTGGAGAAATTATATGTCATTATAATTTATACTGGGCCCTTGACACTTGGGATCTTGGTCCAATAGTAGTCGAGCTTTCATGGGTCAGATCCCAAGTGTGGCTCATCACACTAATTTTGCTATTCAAAGCCATCTCCAAGCGGGCTAAGTCTCTTCGGATTTGAGCCAAAATCGAGTTTGTTGACAACCAACCCTTGAATTTGAGGGCCAGTCTCTTCGCCTACTCCAAGCTTGTCTCCTTCTAATATATATATAGTAGGTACAAAATTTTGTCAATAAGATATTAGCATTAATCCTATCACATTCTAAACCATTAGACTATTTAGAGATTAGTATATCATAAACCCTAGAATTTAGAGTTTAAGATTTAGGGTCTAGGGTTTAGAGCAAGGTTTTAAGTCTGATTTTGGGAATAATTTCGGTACACAAAAAAATCGATATGTTTTGGCCGTTTCGATTTTAATCAAAATAATTTTTTAATTTATTAGTTATATGTTGACTAGAGTTTAAGTATATTTTGACTATATTTGAATTTCAAATTAAAAATATTATAAAATTTTTAAAAAATTTCTAAAAAATTAAAAAAATTTAAAAGAATTTATAACTAATTTTGCCATAATATTAAATTCTATTTTAATTAATTTAAATTAATTTTGATAGTTAATTACTTGTATAGTCTATTTTTCTATATATTACTATACAAAAATAGAAAATAGTATGAAGAAGTTTAATAATTAAAAAATTAACATAAATAATTTTAATTTATCATTAAAATGCACTTTAAAGATATATAATCTATAATTATAACATAATATAATTAATTATTATTATCATTAGTTACAAATTTAGTACATGGATGACTAAGACGTGCGTTTATAGCTAAATGAACAAGAACAACCAATTTCAGACAATTTTGTAATAGTGGTTCTGAAGTATAACTAAATATCAAAGGTCTAAAATAAAAAATATTTTAATTAATTTTAATAATTAATTACTTGTAATAGAGAAAAATAAATATTTATATATATAATTTTCTTTGTAATTAAATATTTGTATAAATAGAAAGAGAAAGAAAAAAAAAAAGAAAAAAGCATTAACATGTACTATAGGCATTGCCCTACAAACTATTACATACCGATACTTCCTCAAAACAAATGCACAAGAGAGTCCATTTATATATAGATATTTCATAACCACCTAATATGCAGAACTGCACTAAATGACAATCCTCTATGTTCTCCCTTAAGAAGAATCGCTAGTGTTGCACCGCGTGAGAGAAGGCGAGCTCGATGCCTCCCTCGTTATCGTGCTACTGCAGACCAAACGTCAAGGACACACCTCACCCTTTGCTACAGGTGCTGCATTCATTATAGGACGAGAAGTCTAAGTTAACGGCATCAAAGCTCTCTACTCTCAGGACTATTGCATCCCCTCTCTTGTGACAGTCACTGCTGTTGATGATAGAGGATAGCGAGTCATAGTCATGAAGCAGCTTCTTAGGGGCTGACTTCTGGTCTTCAAAGAGCGGGTGAGCAAGAATTGAAGTGCTGAATCTACACCCTAAGCAATGCACCAAGCTATTGTGCTCTATCTATGGCTGGCGGAGGTTCGCTACGCCACTCCTAGAAGGTTACTTCGACAATGGTATCATGCTGACCAATTCCATTGTGACGGCAACTGAGCTGAGAGAGAATCCATTGTTATTCGCAGTGGAACAATGTAGCAGACAATGAGGATGGTGACGGACAAGTCCATGTGTTCAATGATTAATTACTTCGAGGTGGTGCAGGTAAGACTGTCGCCAGCGGGGAAGCTGCTAATCACGATGTGATTGAGGCTAGAGTTCCATGGTGCTGACTTTGAGTGGGGTGAGCCGGTGCAGTCGAGGCCAATGATGCTCTTCTTGTTATATGGCTATATGACAAAAAGGAGGAAGAGCATTAATGTGTTGTTGGGACTGTTGACTTCTGTAATGTACAGGACTGTACATTCGGTTAAAACCGAATCAAACCGAACTGAATAAATCGAACCGAAATTTCCGAAATTTTGAAATTCAAAACCGAACCAAACCGAATAGTATAAAAACCGAATCCGAACCGAACCAAATTTTTATAAGAGCCTGTCTGGATGAATGGATCTGGTCATTTGCATAAGGGAAAAAATAATTAGTACAGGATATTCAATAGATACATTATACATACCCTGAATCTCTGATCCTGATACCTAGTCCAATTGCAAGTTTGCAAATTGCAACCCAATAAATAATCAGTTAAGCTCAGTATCTCACATGCCACAATGGCACAACCGCACAAGCAAAAGCAAGACACTTCAATACTTCAAGTGAATCAAGTCTTCAAGTTGTAGGAGCAACAAAAGGTTAGGAGCAGTAACAGCAGGACAATGTATAGTAGCAGTCTAGCAGAAGCGGGCAAGCTGTAAAACACTTCAACAGTTCAACTTCATGTAGCAAGACACTTCAAGATTTCAAGTGAATCAAGTCTTCAAGTTGCAAGAGCAGCATGAGCAGCAGGATAATGTATAGTAGCAGTCTAGCAGAAGCGGGCAAACTGCAAAACACTTCAACAGTTCAACTTCATGTAGCAAGACACTTCAAGACTTCAAGTGAATCAAGTCTTCAAGTTGCTGGAATAGCAGGAGCAGCAGGAGGCTAGGAGCAGCAGGAGTAGCAGGACAATGTATAATAGCAATCTAGCAGAAGCGGGTAAGCTGCAAAACACTTCAACAGTTCAACTTCATATAGCAAGACACTTTAAGACTTCAAGTGAATCAAGTCTTCAAGTTGCAGGAGCAGCAGGACAATGTACAGTAGAAGTCTAGCAGAAGCGAGCAAGTTGCAAAACACTTCAACACTTCAACTTCATATAGCAAGACACTTTAAGATTTCAAGTGAATCAAGTCTTCAAGTTGCAGGAGCAGCAGGAGCAGCAGGACAATGTATAGTAGAAGTCTAGCAGAAGTGGGCAAGCTGCAAAACACTTCAACAGTTCAACTTCATGTAACAAGACACTTCAAGACTTCCAAGTTCCAAGTCTTCAATAGTTCAACACTTCAACTTCATACTTGCAGGAGCAGGCGAGCAACAAGACAATGTATATTGTATAGTAGCAAAAGCTGGTAAGCTGCACTGCTATAAAATACGTCAATAGTTCAACTTCATACTTACAGAGTTGCAGGACAATGTACAGTAGCAGGACAATCCTATAAGACTATAATATCATTCTTACAAGTTAAATAACTCTACATCAGTAAGATGCAAGACAACAACTGTAATTATGTGATTCAGAATAAATATGATCAATTTAGTAATCAGTTAACATTTGAACTTTGAAGGATTATATCATGTCTAATGGTCCATTAAGAAAATCTTGAGAAATCTCCTGTAGTCCCATGTACAGAAGTAATAGAACAGAAGCCAAAAGTTCCAACTTCCAAGTAGCATAACATTACTAGGGTGAAACCAAAGAAGGAGACAATCGTCCAATCAGTCACTTGCCCACATGCGAGCATAGCATATGGCAATGAGCCAATGATTTAACATCTTCATCTCCTCAAACAGCTTATGAAAAATTCAACAAAAATCATTAAAAAAATCATAAAACAATTCCAAGAGGGTCATACTGTCATATTCGCTTTTGATTCATTGTCAAAACCCAGCATCCCTCTCTGGCTCTCCCCATGCGTGAATGGTAGGTAGTGGTTGCCTTCATAGGCCATCCAAACAACCATGCCATTGCTACAAAGTGAAGAGGACAAAGCCAGAGTAGGGGACCATTGGAACACCTCCGCATCAAAACACCAAAGACAAAAAAATCTCAAATAAAAGCAAAAATTCAAGAGGCTCGGATTTGGTTTTGATGCATCATCAAAAACGAAGATGCCTTCCCTCAGGCATCAACCTGCTCCTACAAAATAATAGTTGGATATATACATGTTCCTGGATAATTGGATCATACTGTTGAACCTAAAAAACATAGTAAAATATCATCACAGTAAAAGCAATGAAGAAAATATCAGGTAAGTAGGTAACTGGGTAAGAAACTAAGGACTGTAAGATCATAACTTCACATATGCACTGATGTTGTGATACACATGAATGATAAGGAGCCACATTGAAAGGCTATGAGCCTATAAAGATACAAAGCAAGTATTCAATTTAATATTCAGTAAAAAGGATATATAAGAATGAATCTGCAAGAGATGACCATAGAAAGTTAGAAACATGAAAAGAAATGCATAAAAAATAAGTAAGCATATTCAAACCTTAAGATGACTTCTCAAAATTCAATGGTTGTGACATCCAATTTCATCTTTGTCAACTCTAAAATAAAAAAACCATTCAATGATTATTTGATCATAATAAAGAAATATACAATGTAATAATAAAAATATTAGCAATGCAAATCTTACCCTCTTGAATCTTTTCAAGTTCTTCCAAACTTTCCTCAACATTAATTTCTGTTTTTGAATTTTTAATACAATCTTGAGTGCAAACGAGAGCTTGTACTAGTGTAGGAGTCAAAGAGCTACGAAAATGATCAAGTATGCGCCCTTCTGTGCTAAAAGCTGATTCAGAGGCCACTGTAGAGATAAGTATAGCTAATATATTGCGAGCCATATGTGACAGAATAGAAAATCTGCAGCTATTCACTTTCCAGAAGCTCAGAACATCAAAATTTGGCTCATTTTTTTCAAGATCCTCTGACAAATACTTGTCTAACTCAGATTTCATTTCATCACCCATGAAACTTTTTCTATGCTCAGCAAATAGACTACTTAAGATGTACTTTCCTGATTGCATTGGCATACTTGATCCTTCACCAGATGGAATTCCTCCCAGCTGTAGTCGCAACCTGTACTCTTTGAACAAATCATATACAACTTCATGCAACTTTCTCCTAATCATGACACCTCTTTCACCTCCATACATTTTTTCAACTCCAAACTCAACATATTCTAACTTGCGTCTTGGATCAAAGACAACAGGAACAAAAAGAAGCATATTAATCTTCTCTGGCCCACCCCAATACTTGTCATATTTGTCTTTCATCATAACAGCCATATCTTGGACTTTTGTATCATTGCTGACTTTTCACAGATTCAAAAGAAGGTTAACTTGACAAATTTCATCAAAAAATAAATTACTTGTAACATACATAGAGCCAGAAACTCTAAGAGTTAACTCATAAAAATGCTCTAAGAATGTAATAAGTCACCTAACATTCGGTCAGTCAAAAGACAGAGGAGTTCCATCTTCATTATTAAGCTCATGACAGAAATTGCTATCTTCCTCTTCAAATTTTTCAAAAGCCCTCTCAAAATTTTGAGCTGCTTCAAGCATCATATAGGTGAAATTTCACCTTATGGATACATCCAAACAAAGACATTTTTTGCTTTCAATTTTTTCAATTTCCACACATTCTTTAAACCTCTGCCATCTTACTGGAGAATATCTCACATATTTAACTACAAATCTAACCCGAGTAATGGAATCTGCCATCTCTTTCAAACCATCTTTCATCACAAGATTAATGATATGTGCTATGCAATGCATATGAATATATTTTCCTTGTGCCAAACAAGTGCCCTAATTAAAAATTTTTTTCTTCAAATAAGAAATAGGAGTATCATTTTAAGAAACATTATTAACTGTAATAGTCAAAACGTTATCAATTCCCCATTCAGACAGACATTTTTCAATTGCTTTTCCTATAACTTCACCCTTATGACTTATAATTTTGCAAAAATTCAAAAATTTTTTCTTCAAGTTCCAATCAATATCAATATAATGTGTTGTGATACACATATAGTTTATGTTTTGAATTGAGGTCTAAGTATCAGTGGTTAAACAAACTCTTTGTTTAGACTCTATGAAATATTGTTTCAACTTTACATTTTCATCATAGTAGAGTTGAAAACAATCTCTAGTCATAATCCAACGTGAAAGCATTTGAAATCTAGGACAAGCTTGAGACATAAAGTATTGAAAACCTTCATGTTGCATAAAACTAAAAGACAGTTCATCTACAACAATCATTTATGCCAGTGCTTTTCTAATTTTTTTCTTGATCAAACTTCTAGCTAGTTAGCACAAACTCATTTGCTACTTCTTTTTGAATAGGTTGCATAGCAAGTTGTGTTTAATGTGTATCAACATTATATGGATATTGCTTGCATTGATTCATATAATGTCTAAGAGAAGAAGTACCATTTCTTTTTGAATCACAAAATAATTCATTACCACAGTAGTTGCATCTGGCTTTGGTTGACTTGCCCGACTCTTTGAACTTTGTGTAATGCTCCCATACAGCTGATCGTGCTGCCATTCTCTTTCTTGGCATTGGAGGCTTTATACTGCACGTAGATGCATTGCCCTCGTTTGAAACTTCGATAGCCATAGGCGTAGAACTTTCCTGAGAAGCATAAATTAGACTTGGAATAACTGGATTTGTGTTTGAAAGCTCCTAACGGTCATCCTCATTCAACATCTATCAATAGAAAAATATAGAATTACATATTAAATTGTATGAAATCAAAAAACCCTAAATTTCATAATTTCATAAATCTCCTCACCTTGCAATTTGATTCCGATGATGCCGTTGTAGAAAAATGAAATATTGAAGCTCAGAGCGTCGAAGGCTGGTCACATAGAGATATTGAGGCGTCGGGACTCAGAGCTTCAGAGGAGGAGGGGGGTTCGAGGGTGGATGAAAGCGATGTCACCGGGGATAAAGGAGAAGAAAAATCGGGAGTTCGAAACTAAGGATTTACTGATCTAACAATAAAATCGTATGAAATCAAAAAACCCTAATTTAATTTCATAAAAAATCAACCCTAAATTTCATAATTTTCGAAATACTCTCAACTTGCAGCTTAATCCGTTATAGAAAAATGAGAGATTGAAGCTTAGAGCGACGACCAGAGAGATATTGAGACGTCGGGACTTAGAGAGTCAGAGCCTCAGAGGAGGGGGGGGGTGTCCGGGGGTGGACGAAATTGTTAACAATAAAATCATATGAAATCAAAAAAATCTTAATTTAATTTCACAAAAAATCAACCCTAAATTTCATAATTTCCTAAATACTCTCACCTTGCAACTTAATCCGTTGTAGAAAAATAAGAGATTAAAGCTCAGAGCATCGACCAGAGAGATATTGAGGCGTCGGGACTCAGAGCCTTAGAGGAGGAAGGGGGTCCGGGGGTGGACGAAAGCGATGTCACCGACACGGCGCAGCACCGCAGCTGCAGGGATGAAGGAGAAGAAAAATCGTTAGTTTGAAACTGAGGATTTACTGATCTAACAATAAAATCGTATGAAATCAAAAAACCCTAATTTAATTTCATAAAAAATCAACCCTAAATTTCATAATTTCCTAAATACTCTCACCTTGTAACTTAATCCGTTGTAGAAAAATGAGAAATTAAAGCTCAGAGCGTCTACCAGAGAGATATTGAGGCGTCGGGACTCAGAGCCTTAGAGGAGGAGGGGGGTCTGGGGGTGGACGAAAGCGATGTCATCGACACGGCGCAGCACCGCAACTGCAGGGATGAAGGAGAAGAAAAATCGTCAGTTTGAAACTGAGAATTTACTGATCTAACAATAAAATCGTATGAAATCAAAAAAATCCTAATTTAATTTCACAGAAAATTAACCCTAAATTTCATAATTTCCTAAATATTCTCACCTTGCAACTTAATCCGTTGTAGAAAAATGAGATATTAAAGCTCAGAGCGTCGACTAGAGAGATATTGAGGTGTCGGGACTCAAAGCCTTAGAGGAGGAGGGGGGTCCGGGGGTGAACGAAAGCGATGTCACCGACACGGCGCAGCACCGCAGCTGCAGGGATGAATGAGAAGAAAAATCGTCAGTTCGGAACTGAGGATTTACTGATCTAACAATAAAATCGTATGAAATCAAAAAATCCTAATTTAATTTCACAAAAAATCAACCGTAAATTTCATAATTTCTTAAACACGCTTATCTTGCAGCTTAATCCGTTGTAGAAAAATGAGATATTGAAGCTCATAACATCGACTAGAGAGATATTGAGGCGTCGGGAGTCGGGACTCAGAGTCTCAGAGGAGGAGGGGAGTCCGGGGGTGAACGAAAGCGATGTCACTGACACGGCGCAGCACCGCAGTTGCAGGGATGAAGGAGAAGAAAAATCATCAGTTCGGAACTGAGGATTTACTAATCTAACAATAAAATCGTATGAAATCAAAAAACTTTAATTTAATTTCACAAAAAATCAACCATATATTTCATAATTTCTTAAACATGCTCACCTTGCAGCTTAATCCGTTGTAGAAAAATGAGAGATTGAAGCTCAGAGCGTTGATCAGAAAGATATTGAGGCGTCGGGAGTTGGGACTCAGAGCCTCAGAGGAGGAGGGGGGTCCGGGGGTGGACGAAAGCGATGTCACCGACATGGCGCAGCACCGCAGCGGCGAGAGCGAGAGGCAATCGGGATTTAGGGTTAGGGCTGAAATGAGAGGCGAGAGCGAGAGCGGTGAAAGCTGCAAACCGCTCGTTACTGATAGCGATAATATATAGAGCTGTTTGAACCGATTAGCCCAAAACTGAAACCTACTGGCAATACACAGGTATATATATAATTCGGTTCGGTTCGGTTTTTACGGTTTTTAAAATTCAATAATCGAAACCGAAATCAAATTACAAAATTTCGATTTTCAAAACTGAATCGAACCGAAAACTGAATAACCCGAACCGAATCGATTATTCGGTTTCGGTTTGATCGATTAATTCGGTTTTAACCGAATAGTGCACACCGCTAGTAATGTAGGCTTTTCAAGAGCTCATAAAAAAATAAAACAACTAATAACTGAAATGTTTCAAAATCGAAATATTAGGATGATTTTTAAAATCTTGGTTCAGAATCTAGAATTTCAGCATTAATTTTATCAGATATTAAAGGGTTAGATTTATCTAAAAATTAATATATATATATATATATATATATACACACTGTTTTGATTCTTCTCCAGAAGACGAGGAGGAGAACGTGGACAGGGGTGATGGGTTCGTGCGTCTCCGACTTGAAGGGCGGCAAGCAGGCCGTGGACACCGGCTCACGGGCAGTTGCTTTCGGTGGCGCTGCCGCCGGGCAGGAAATCAGCGGCGCCGTCGACCACTTCCTCCGGTCCAAGGGTTTCCGGGGCCTCTACACTCCTATTGAGGTGAGACAGAAACCCTTGATGTTGAGAATTTTGTTTCATTTGGCGAATTAGTCTAATTTCGAGAACTTTTGCCAATTCTGAAGCTGAACGGATACAATCTGGAATTGAGGGTTAATTCACATGTTATAAACCATAATTGATGTCACCACTAGATGTATGCCATGTTTCCCGTAGAGTTTTCTGGGGTTCAGCTATGCAATTCTTGGTGTTGTGGTTCCCAAGGGAGAATGCGAATAAATTGCTGTTGTGATAGCACTCTATAATGTCCTTTGGCCATTGGGTATGTCTGATTGAATGGGATTATCTGCGGGAGAAAAGATCTCCACTTTGCAGACTCTCCTATGGGCTTCTATCCGGATATTGTAGTATTCTTGGTATTTTTCCCATTTCAGAGACAGATTTGAACAATTTAAGGTACTTGAGGCACTTTAAAAGGTCAAATATTAGATGGCTCTATTGGATTGATCCACTTCTGAGTTTTTGAAGTTTGACGTTGTGGGTTTTTCTGTAAGTTCAGTGCAGCTGTTTAAGAAATTTTAAAATAAATGTGTTTTTGAGAAGCAGTTATAATATAAACTCAACGGTGGGTTAAACAGGATATGCAAGTTTAACATATGCACTATTCTTCCCTGTATCCAAATCTGTGAATATTGCCATATTGAATACTTCATGGTTCTTTGAGATATATGATAAAACTGCTCCTAGAGATTGCTATACATGAAATGATGAGTGCATTTTCCCTCATATTATTTAGTAAAGGTGCTAATCTGTGAATGCTCATACAGATCAATAAGGCATAATGTAATTTTTTTGTTTTATATTAGTTCCATGCTAATTTGATTTTCCTTTTGGCCATGTTCAGCATGTCTAACTTTAAAATGATAGCAGTTAGTTATGAAGCACATGCAGTTTGATCATGAGTTCATTATTTCTAGTGCTTCATATGTTTTGTATTTCTCATATGTTCTTTCTTTGCTCATTTCTTCATTGTGGCTAGTTGTCCCTGTCTGCATCAAAGTTGTTGGACCGTGATGTATTCTCCAAGGTATGTCTATCTAGTGCATCTCAAATTTTCACCTTATGTTGTCATTCAGATGCTTTGACATTCAAGGTTCAAAGTAATAGCAGTTCTATATAGTATTTGAGATACATTAATCCACATTTTTTGTTTGCTTTGGTTTGAAATCTGTTTAAACGAAAAGTGAGATTTATTGATTAAGGCCCATCTAGTGTGCAAGAGATTTTGTGTTTATGTTTTTCCCTTTTTTTAAGTTGGAAAATCATGGTGCTTGGAGAGAGTATCTGCGTTGGAGCCTGTGTTAAGTTGATTTCCTTTGTCTTCTGATTCAAAGTCCTTCACATATCTTAGGGAGACATACAGAAAGCATTCGCAAGGTGACAATTATCATATAAAATGTGTGTTGGAATTAGGGCTGGGCAGTCTTTTATCCAATAGATATTTATGGATGGTTCTGCAAAATAAGCATTCTAAGCCTTCAAGGTCTTATGTGGTAGAAAAAATTCAAAATGCAAAGAGCGATGAACTTATGTATCGCATATTTTTCCTTAGTTTTGTAATTGCATGGTATATGGGTATGTGCCTTTTACATATCTGAAAATTTTTATTTTGTTTTTTGGGGATGTGGCCTTTTGATGAAATTTTGGACTTGGGCTGAGGTTAGCAGGCCCAGTTATTGGCCTATGACACCTATCTATCTATATTACTAAGCATGAGGGTACCAGAGAGAAAGTAGAATTTTTATTTAAAAAATAAAAAATTAAGGAAAAGGAGACTTTTGAGGGAAAATAAGTTTAGATACCTATTTTGGTATGTTGATTGCCTTAGTTGGCCCAAAAGCTCAAATCGAATTGTCCAAAAATTTCTGGGCTTCGTCTTAACCTTTTGACTTTCAAGTTAGGTTTGGATTGTTGAGCAACATGGAAGTCCATTGCTTGTGAATGACTACACATGAATGACAATAAAACGTTTATTGGCCTATTGACACTTATCTATCTATATTACTAAGCATGAGGATACTAAAGAGAATAAATTTTTTATTTAAAAAATCAAAAAAATTAAAAGAAAGGAGGTTTTTGAGGGAAAATAAGTTTTAATACCTATTTTGGTCTGTTGATTGCCTGAGTTAGCCCGAAAACTCAAATCAAATTGGCCCAAAATTTCTAGGCTTCGTCTTAACCTTTTGACTTTCAAATTGGGTTTGGATTCTCAAGCAACATGAAAGTCCATTGCTTGTAAATGACTACACATGAAATGCCACTAAATCATTTCATGTATGCCTCAAAAAGGGCTAGGTCTCATGCTTTATGATTCCAATTTTTTCTTGGTAATGTTGATATTCTTTTCTGTTGATGTGAGAAATAATAATGGTGTGTCCTGCTTGCTCACTTGTAAGCCTGTTGTGTCATGGATACTAAAAATTCTAGGGTTGATAATCCTTCTTTCTATTGTTTTTTCCAACATCTGAAACAAATCTCATGAAGCCTATGTAACTTTCTTCATAACTTCACTTCACTTTGCCATTTGTTTTGTTGCTTTCTTATCTATCTGACACAAAAAAACACAGTATTTACCAACCCTTCAAATAATTTACCATGGGCTGGGGATTGGTAGGGCTAGTGGGCCTTACTTTTCCTGAGCTTGAAGGTTTATAGTAATTTGAAAGTCAGGACTAGGATGGGTTTCTTCTCTGATTACTAACAATCAAATTTCTAGGGAGTGATGTTGATTGTATAAATACATCTACAAGAATGACTAAAATGATGGACAATTTAATTAGATCTTTCTCCCTCATATATTATGGCAGATATAGGTCAACAACAGAACTGCCTAAGATTTAAAAACAGTAACTAACTGTTTATATGTTCAGTTTCAATCTCATTTGTTGTCTGCACTTGGTTATGGCAGACAAATGTTAAGATTTTTCAAGTACTCATATTTGTTCTATGTTGAACATGATAGTGTGATACTACGATATTATTGTCATTTCAAAGGATGCTGTTGGCATTTTGACGTTAGCTAATCTAGTGGAATTTGGCACATGTCTTATAACAAAGGCTAAATGCTTTAAACTAGCTTTCTTTTTGCCTCATTCACTTACACTACTTTTGGAAACACTATTAGGATTAATTATTTAGTCCAGTTATGTATGAGAATTGTTGCTGCATGGTTAACTTCTTTGGGTAAATGTTTGCTATTATATATTCATCTGATCTCCTTTGTGTTTTCTGTTTTTTCGAGTGAATACCTTGTTTTTATGTGTTGGAATATGTGTTGTTATCTTCTGCTCATATTTCATGCTTAACTTGCTTGCCTCAACAAGCAGTTTTATCTTCTACTTCCATTTTGTTGTAGAGTGATCCTATGGCAGTCATTTATGTAAAGAAGCATGATGGGAAGTTGGAAGAACTTGGACGGACTGAAGTCATAATGAATACATTAGATCCTGTTTGGGTGACAAAATTTACAATTAACTATCAGTTCGAGATTGTTCAATCACTGGTGTAAGCTCCTCAATCTTTTCTAGTCTTATTTATGTCTGATGCATTACTCTTATTCATTGGTTGCTTCTTGCTTTTGATATGCATTCATGTTCTTGCTCACTTTATTGTTGTGTTTCAGGTTTCAAATTTATGATGTTGACACTAAATATCATAATATGCTAGTAAAGGTACTTTAATTCTTCTTGTTTTCTCTCTTAGTTCTCTCTGATTACTGTATCTTTATATTTTATGGATTTGTCTTCTCTATTATCTTCTTGTCAAAATTCATTATTGTTGATTTAAGCCTTTCCTTTTTTACTTATAGATGAATGTAGTTCTTTGTATCAAATTGGTCATCTTCCTTGATTAGGACTGCCACGTCAGCTTTTTTGTAGTTCAAATCTCTCATATTCTGAATTTTATCTTTTGTCTGATTCCTACTCCCTGCTACTTTACTCCCTTTCCTTTTTGGCTATCCACCTACCTGTCACAAGCATAGAAGCTGAGCAAGAAAGGAGATTGTAATCTCAAATGTTAGTCAATTGCCTTTTTAGCTGCGAAGTATTACTTGTGCGGTCTTTTTTGTAGAGTTTATTTAATGTTAAACTTATGAAGAACTCCATAGGCGTTGAAGCTAAAGGAGCAACAATTTCTTGGAGAAGCTTCTTGTTTTCTCTCCGAGGTAAGTTTTAATTCTTGCTCAATGAACAATGGGTATTGTTAACTAAACATCTCATATCTAAGGGGTTTTTTTTTGTATTGCCAGATGGACATTTTTGACGCTTTGGAATACTTTATGAACACTTTGGTTTTTCTTCATCTCAAATTAATTAATGAGTTGTGGTATGGGGTATGTAGTAGTTTAAATCCTATTAAAATATGTAATTCTACCCTGTACAAACACGAGTCTTACATAAATTTTTGAAACCTTCCATGTTTGATAGTTAACTCAACATCTATATCCATGTCCTGGAACATTGTCAGTAGTGGTAGCTAGTTTATATTTGTAGGCTGTACACATAGACACGATATGGTGGATGTCTGGTTTACATTGACATGACTCATGCTACTTTGTGTTAGTTCTAAGGAATGATTCCATTGTCTTTTCCAATATGTAGCCATGTTTACTCTTTTTGTGTCATTCACATGACATACATCGACTCCACAGCTAATTGATCCTGACATATGAAAGTAGCATGCATAGTATACTGTAAATTGATTTCATTTACCTTAATTTCCAGATTGTGACCAAACGCAGTGGGAGTTTAACTCTTAATCTTCAAAATAGAACTGGACAGATGGGGTTGAGGTTAGGAACCATAACTGTCCATGCAGAAGAAACATTTGAATCAAGGGCAGTTGTGGAAATGATATTCCGATGCTCGAATTTGGAAAACAAGGATGTCTTTTCCAAAAGTGTATGCATCATTATGACTGTTGTCTACCTTCTATCTACAGTTGCTAAATTACTGCATATTTTACCTTGTCTTATCACTATGTAGGATCCATTCTTGAGAATATCCAGAATTATGGAAAATGGTGGGATTACTCCTATATTCAAAACTGAAGTGATCAATAACAATCTGAATCCTGTATGGAAACCAGTGGTCCTAGCAGCACAGCAGTATGGGGGCAAGGCAAGTGGTTTTCGGTGATCTTATGCCCATCTTGGAATCAAGCTGGCTAGTGTCCATCTTTCATGGGTATTCTGTGACTCACCTGATTATTCTTCATGCAGGATAACCCATTAGTTATTGAGTGTTTTGATTTCAACAGCAATGGCACTCATGAGATATTAGGGTACCTAACGATATCTTATCTAGTTAATATTTTTCCAAGGAATTTCACAATTATGCATGACAGCTATGATTCAACTATTCATTGGTTATGCTTATCAACAGAAAATTCCAGGGGAGCGTAGCTGACCTAGAAAGACTTAGTAAAGAAAGAAAGGGAGCTCATTTATATCGTCCATCTTCAAGCAAACATTACGAGCAAAAGGTGAGCCAGAAGTCATTCATGATGTCCATGCTGCTTTTTTATGACTAGCTGTTTATAGTCAATCAATATTCACTTTTGTTTCAGATGCTGAAAAGCCAGCTTTTTGTTGATCAATTCTTTGAGAAAACTCAATATACTTTTCTAGACTATATTTCAAGTGGTTTTGAGCTCAATTTTATGGTGGCTATTGACTTTACAGGTTTGTGCATGATACTAGCTCCGATTTCAGTTGTATAACGATTTCTTGTGCTTTGTCCTTCACCCCATACTGATATTTCTCTTGCAGGTTCAAATGGGAATCCACTGTCGCCTGATTCTTTGCATTATATTGACCCTTATGGACGTTTGAATTCTTATCAGCAGGTGGAGTGTTCCCTATTCATTGGCCAATGCTTTCATCTAGTTAAGGCATTAGTATTGTGAACACTCTTTAGTTAACTTCTTAATCCTTTAACAGGCCATTATGGGGGTTGGAGAAGTTTTAGAGTTTTATGACTCAGACAAGCGGTTTCCCGCATGGGGCTTTGGAGGAAGGCCAGTCAATGGCAACGTATCTCATTGTTTCAACTTAAATGGAAATACGAATGGATGGGAGGTGAGATGAACTCTAGTTGCTACATTTTATGCTTGTCTAGGGACCGATATATCTTATCATGATCAACCAATGACTTTGCAATACTGTAGCTGATGTGCTCCCCTCTTGGTTTAACAGTTGAAGCACTCAGTGTTCTTGCTTTTTAATGAATCATAGTTGCAGAGAGACGTCCATGTCATTTTTTTCTGGTTTTTTGCATCCCTCTCTTATGGGGGGGGTATTGGCATGTATAGACCTGAAAAGTTGTATTTGCATCTAAACCACTGCAAAACCTTTTGGAATTATGTCCAACAGTCTCTCCGATGGATGTTTTATGGACAGAAAAATCCATTTATGCCCCCTTAGAATGCAATTTAGTCTTGTTAAACACTGTTATTATCAGTCTGTTGTATATATGTGGTTTTGGAAGGTTTGTACAGGTATAAGATATAATTTTCGAAGGGATATATATGCAATTAACCAATTTTTCAGGGCTGTTGAAAAAAGAATCATTTTTATATCATATATCCTTCAACTGCTTGCTGCTTCAGTAATATTAATTTTTGTTTTAGCATTGTCTGGTTTTCATTATTTTCAAAGAGAAGAGATAGCATGAAGTGGGAGTTGGTAAATAATGTTAACAACTGAGAATATGATTTTTCAGTTCTTGTTTGTGGCTGTATACATTAGTTATACCATATTGTACTATAACTTTTGCTAGAAAATTGTCATTTCTTCAGCCTTTGCTTGTTGCTCTGGAAAATTGTCATTTGTTTGTTAAATGACCTTTGTTCGTTCAAATACAGTTGTATAATCAATCAATGAACTGTTATTAAGTGGCTTTTAGAGTTCACTTGAAACTTGAAACCACAATCTATGAATGTGTGTTTACATGTATACTGGATCTCACTGAGAACTTTGTGCTTGCAAAAACTCTTCTGTTACTGTTTAGGTTCAGAAAGGATCTAAATTAGAAAATGTAGTAATTTTTTATTAGTTTGCTTAAGAGCATGTTATTATTTTAACTTGACAAGCAAGTATTTGATGGTTATAGGTACCCTGCAAATTAGTATGCACATTCAGTTAATGGAAATGCAATAAATGCAAAATGATTCCAACTTTAGTGGTTAGTTTAGCAACTTTTGAAATTCAAAAGGAATCATGAACAAATAGTTTTGATAGCACTGCATGCTGGTCTTAGTTATCTCACAGAAGATCGTTTTTATTAGTTTACTGGTAGGTGTCTTGTTGCAGCTGAATCTGTAATTGCTTATAATTATGAAGAGAACAAAGGACACTCATGTAAAAACATATGATATTGGGGTTATGTATTTATATTCAAGATACTCATGTAAAAACATATGATGTATTTAATAATTGTACAAATGCATGGTCTTATATGGCATATAACCAAAAACAGTTAATTTCTTGAGCTCAAAGTTGTTATTTTATGACATCAAGACAAAGCATGATCATCAGATCTTTTTTTTTTTTTTCTGAATTTGCTTATTCTGGTTCCAAGGTCTGATTGATGTGTTACATGGATTATGTGGCTTCTCTTCAGGTTGTAGGCATAGAGGGTATCATGTCTGCCTATGCCATGGCCTTGCACAATGTTTCGCTTGCTGGGCCAACTTTGTTTGGACATGTGATCAACAAAGCTGCAGAAATTGCCAGCCATTCGATGTCCTATAGCCAGAACAAGTACTTCATCCTACTTATTATCACTGTAAGGAATGGAAGTTCTCTAATTTTTTTTGTCGCCTTTTAGTTGCATTGGATTTGCATCTGCTAATGATTCTATTGTACTTTTTAGGATGGAGTAATTACAGACATTGAGGAAACTAAAGATGCTATTGTACGGGCATCTGATATGCCTTTGTCAATCCTCATAGTTGGTGTAGGAGGTGCAGATTTCAAAGCAATGGAGGTATTGCTGTCAACCTTTATGGCTTATTTGAATGTGCTATTGTGGAGAAACTAAAGAAATGGAAATTGAAGTCATTCTTTCAGAAGCTATATAACTTGTTGCTTCTTTGCTCAGTGAAGCATTCGGTGTTCATGGCCTCAATTAACCATTTTCTTTTCTTGTTGTGTAGATCTTGGATGCCGATAATGGAAAACGGTTACAAAGCTCCACTGGCCGTGTAGCTACACGGGATATTGTTCAGTTTGTACCCATGCGGGATATGCAGGGTGAGCATTGCAAGGTTTCTCTATTTTAAACAATCTGAAACATCTGAAGACTGCTTACCTTAGAAGAACCAAGGATATTGCTTTCCATGCTAAGAAATCATATATTGGCACTGTAGGCAATCAAAATCTGACATTCCCACTGTTCTAGTATTGTTTTTATCAATGAAAAAACCCTGTTAGCTATGCATCTGCAAGAATTGAGTTCTAAGTTCACAATAGCCTGCTATTTACACTTGATTATAGTTTAAATCCCCGAAATAGTTGGTGCATGTATGATTATTGGTCGAACAATAAAGCAGAAAGGTGATAATCTTTTTTTGGTAAAATTTGATGCAGAAATAATTAAAAGTTAGACATAATAGAAGCACTTGTCCAGGATACTTTTTATGCTTTTAGAAATCTCTCCTACTTCAGCACTGAACTCTATTACTCTGAACAAATGTGGCTATCTGATTTTTCTCTCTCCATTTGCCCCTGAAAGAACAGAGCAAACAAGAAATATCTAAGCTGGCCTTGAGAGAATCTATAGCTGTTAGCTTATACTGGTTCCTTGAGGTTATATTGGTGGGTTAACATAAGGAAAGGAGCCAGGAGGGTAAATACTTGGCATATGATACTTGTTCCAAAGTTTTGAGCAAGGTATATCTGTTGTTTGTGTAGAGATGTATCCAATGAAATACGCTTGATTTTTTTCTGTAAATTCATAATGCTGACCTTGATGATTTATAGAATGTAGTTCTCAAGGGGCTTGCTTTCAATTTTCAATGTTAGGAGTTTGTCATGTACAGTAAGGATTCGTTTGGGGTCTATTGAATCCCTAGAGGTGAATTATAAATTTCCAGTGTTTTTGCTAGAATTTGAAGTCCAAGTTGCAAGGTTAAACAGTAAAAGTACCTCAAAACCATGGATTTGATCTATAAAAAACTTTGGGGATTTCAACTCTAGGATTCAAACTCCTGATTTTCATATTCAACCCATCAAATGGACCCTTGGTGTAAAACTAGTGTGGTACTAAAATACTTTAAGCTTTGGCAGTGGATAAAAATGTTGTTTTTTTATGCATATTCCTTCACAAATTCTTCTCTAGTTGCATATTATTGCTACCTCAAATCTATGGACTATGAAGTTGCATATTCCTCTGTAAAGTTGTCATTTTATTGCAAAAGCTTCCTACTGGATTAAAACCATTTAACTAGGAGTCTCATGTTATACGTAGCAGAATAATTATTTGTGAGGGTAACAAATAGGACATGGGATCAGGTGGACCACACAGTCTGTAGTCCATAAAATCTACTCAAAAGAAGACTGCCACAACTTGTTGGTAGCCATGCCATTAGATGATGAATTAGTCCATATTGGTCGCGATTTTTCATTAAATGCATGCTAAATTTTGATTTATTGTCTCTGTTTCTTCTAAATCTCAACTGATCAAGATAATCAAATAGGGGATAATGTAAAGGTTAACTAATCTGCATAATAGGGAAGTTCCATGCCATTCATTTGCTAGAAAAATTATGTTTTTTTGCTAATTATCGAAAATAATCTGCTTGTTATGTGCAGGAGAGGTGTCCATTGTGCAATCGCTCCTCGAAGAACTCCCTGGGCAATTCCTCAGATATATGCGTAGCAGAAGTATCACACCTCAGTTACCTCACCATGCCCAGAATTCCAATTGACCTGCCTAATGATCTGGATGTAAATATGAAGTAAATATTTGGTTTTTACTGTTTCAGCATTCATCCAAATTGGTGTTAATTGCGTCTGCAAATATATAACATTTCTAATTATTCCTTGCACAGACTTGAAATCATTTCACATGTGAAAAGTACAAATCTCGTGTGATGCCAATGGATTTGCTCTTCATTCCGAGCAAGAATTTTGCGCATTGCATATGATTCAACTCTGGTTCTATTTCTGTACATGCATAAGGCAGATACGTGTATGTCCATTTGTGTATGCATGTATAAATGTATTCTGCACGAGCTGTCTTTGGTTGCGGTGGGGTGGGGAGTGAAGATGCGTGCATAGGCTTACCCTGGTAGCATGTTTTGTTACACCGGGATCAGCATTGAAGTGGTCAAAGTGTGTGGAATAGGTTTTGCTTGCATCACTTTGGGGTGTTTTGATTATCGTTTAAATGAATTCATAGTCGCTTTTTTTTGAATAAAATTAAACGGTAGCTTTGGCTTAGAAATTCATACTTGTTCTCATCGTGAACTTTTAATTTCATCCGTTGATTTAATGAATTCAACTACTAGTTTTTTCCAACTATTAAGTTAAAACTCATGAAATTAGGAAATTTATCATGAGTTCAAAACCACAAAATCTAGGCTAACTTATCCAGCTGTGTTTTAGGACAGACCTAAACTTCTAGAAGCAACAATGTTGTGTGCTGCCCTAACCCTGTCTCCTTCTATCCTTGTAGAAATTAAAAAAAGCGCTCGTCTCTTTCCCTTTTCTTTCTCATGTGCATTGAGGCCACAATCTCTGGTCAGGCTCCGGCCAAGACTCCCTAAACTAGATTCACTTAGACCTCTGCGTAATTTTGTAAGTAATCATTTTTATAAAATATCAAAACACAAGTGCATGTAAATATACGTTTTTTTTTTAAAAAAATATTAATTTAATCATTATTTTTTGTACAGATTATGAGTCATGTACTAGTAATCCAAAAACTTCAGACTATTATGTATATCTATGGATAATTTTCATGTGCATTGCAGGTGTAACTAGTATTTTATTATACTAAGTATGAATTATCAAATTATTTATTACTATAAATAATTTACCAAAAAATCTTTAATCGACATATTAGTGTATATTGTTAATTAGACGTAGTTTTGTTCATTGAAATGCAACATGCTAAACTTATGCTATTTTTATTAGTATATATAACTACGAATTGGCAGGTTGTTTATTACTGTAACTGATTTATTTCTAAATGTTAATAAATTGACAGTCTATGTATTAGTATATATTATTAATTAAGAGTAGTTTTATTTAGTGAAATGTGATATACTAAACTCGTGTTTTTATTATTAATATAAATTATCATTATAGTTTTATTCACTCTCCATTGCACAAAATATAAGAATTTTTAGTAAAAAATTACATGTGTTATTGTGAATTTATGGAAAATTATCTATCTTATCAATATTAATAAAAAATTACTCACTTTATATTATAAATTTACAAAAAATCACTTTTATGAAAATATTTAAAAAATATTCTATTCTCAATTTATTTTACCAATTAAAATTTATAAAAAATTAAATTATTCTGATTTGATTTTAGTTTGGACAACTGATAAATTAATATAAAAATAACTTGCATTATTTATGAAACTGATGGTCTAAAATTTAGTTTTATTAGACTAGTTGTCCGATGGTTGTGAATCGACTGTCCAAAACAAAACCAAATGAGAATAAATTAATTTTTTTATATTAATTAAATTAGTAAATTAAAATTAAAATAAAATATTTTTAGAATATTTTGATCGATGTAATTTTTTTTAAAATTTATAATATAAGATGAGTGTCTTTTTACTAATAGTAATTAGGTAGATGATTTTCCTATAAATTCACAATAAATCAAATAATTTATTACTAAAAACTCAAAATATAATGATTACTTTTTATATACATCCTTAATTTCAGTATATTTTACCAAATGGAGTGTTAAAGCCTATGTGGGTCTTTCTTAATAGTCGTCTGCATAATTTCATAAGTATTTTTTATAATTTTCTAAAGCTAATTCATTAAGTTTTTTTACTGAGAGATGGCTAGAAATTCCATTTAGGCATTCACAAAGCTACTGCCTAACGCCATGTAAACTATTTTGTTATGTGCAAATTGTCAATAATTTTATACGTAGTCTAAGTATCATTTAATGGCAAGTTCCCTATTCTAATAATAACTCTCTTTTCTAGACACCAGTGAATTAGTTGGTAACGATAGGATTTTCAAGACTAAGCCAAAGGAAATTTTTGAACAAATTTTTAAATCTCGATTTTGAAATCAGTTTTTATATTTAGAAAATCAATACGTTTTGATCATTTCTATTTTTGTCTTGATTTCAGTCAAAAATATATAACTTTTATTATATTTTGATTATAATTTAACTGTATTTTGACTTGAAATTAAAAATATTATAAAATTTTTTAAAAAATTGAAAAAAAAGAAAATTTTAGAAGAATTTATAACTAATTTTATCATAATATTAAATAATATTTAATTAATTTGAATTAATTTTGATAATTAATTACTTGTATAATTAATTTTTTAATATTACTATATTACTATTATTAAGGAGTTTTCTTTACATTAATAACGATTTAACACGGAATTACATCCAATTACCCCTTATTTGTCTTAGTTCTAGTCAATAATTTTTTTGCCTATAAAACAATTATTTAGGTTGAAATCAGATTAAGTCGCTTCATAACCAAGAATTTAAACCATTGGATCTAGATCTGGCGGTCCAAATTCAATTCGTTCCAATAAAATAAGAATGGTCGGGTCCAGATCCGATGGACCGATCTACCATCGCGCACGGGAGCGACCCAATCTGGTTTCGTTTTCCATCAGCCAAATTGTTTGCGCTCACCGGCACAAAAGTCGAATTGTTCTCGAACCTTCCACTTCTTGACAAGTATCCGTCAACGACGCGGGTCCGCTGCATCATTCTGAACCGGCATCTTACGTGTCCAACACAAAGTACTTCCATGCACATCCACAGATGTGGCCTTCCTTTGTCTCGCCACGTGCCACGTTGCCCTCATCCTCCTCCCCGCAGAGGACTTGTCCAGCAACATGTACATGATCATGTTCGGCATCACGGAGATCTTCTCCCAAATCCCCGACTTCGATCATGTTTAGTGGCTCTCAATCGCTGCCGCCATCGTGTCCTTCACCTACTCCACTGTCGGCCTCAGCCTCCGAATCGCCAAGGTTGCAGGTATAAATACCAATCAATATCACCCAAGCGGTGGATCGTCTTTGACTACCAGGTGTACACCCAGCCCCTCTTTGCCCTCGTCGAGAAGCTCGCTGCCCAACGCTGGCCTGAGTCCGACTTCATCACCATCGAGCACAAGCTCACGCTTCTAGTTCTAGGCAATAGCTTGAAGCTCAACCTCTTTAGGCTTGTCTGGCGGACGGCGTTTGTGGCGGCAACCACGGTGATATCAATGCTGATGCCGTTCTTCAACGACATAATGGGGATACTTGGAGCGCTGGGGTTCTGGCCACTGACGGTGTACTTCCCAGTGGAGATGTACATTGCTCAGAAGAAGATGCGGTGGTGGGTGGTTATGCAGTTGCTCAGCTTGGCTTGTCTGGTGGTGTTGTTGGCTGCGGTGCGCAGGTCGGTCGCTGGCGTTGTGTTGAACCTCAAGAACTACAAGCGCTTCAAGTCCACGTACTGATCCGAATGTTGGAATAGATTGAGGAATTAGGGTTTGGTGTGCTGCGTGGAGAATAGGGGTCGGATCAATTCCGATTTGAAATTAAGGGGGTGTCAATTCGATTATTTTCAAAAAATTTAAAAAATTAATTTAATTGATAAATTTTGATTGAAAGTTAAAAAATTATTAATTTCGTAAATTTCGTGTTTGGATTGAAAAAAAAATATTTTTAAATAAGTGAAATTATTTTATTTTATTTTTAAATATTTATTTTATTAAAAAATAAATATCTAATAAATAAATTAATAAAATATATTTTGGTAGTTAAAAATAAATATAAATAATAAAAAAATATTTATGTTAAAAAATAATTTTTTAAATGTTTATTACATCAATAAAATATATTTTGAATTAGAAATTAATAATCTATATGTATTAATATTACAAAAATATGTAAAAAAAATTTAATGAGTAGAGGAAAAAATTTTCCATATCATTTTAAATAAAAATTTATTTTATTTTTTTTCAAAATAATATTAATGGTTGAACTAAAAAAATATAGAAATTTCCAATTAATCCAATAAAATAAATGTGGATTTTAAGTAATTTCAAATTGAAATGGTGAATTTCACTTTTTTGGAAGAAAAATTTAAATATCATTATTCCCTATTAGAAATTGCCATTCTAATAATTTCAAATAATATCATTGTAACAAAATAATTGAATTAAAAAAATTGAATCCTCAATTCCCCCATTTCTTAATTCTCAGTGTTTAGAATTAATCCAAACAGTCCCTGAGTGTTGGTGGAAGGGTGTTAAATGTATACGATGGATCCGTCGTAGTTCTTCATCTTGTGCATGTGCGCGTGGCTGCCGGGACAAGAACGGGTTTCGTGGAAACGATGGTTGCACCGTTGCAGAAAAGGAAACCATTACAGGCCTAAATGTTTCGCCATCACGGAAATCGAAACGGTTTCTATTGAGATTTCGAAACCTTGTCCAAACAACCTCTCTTTTCGGGCCGAGCCGGCCCGAAAAAGCCCAATATGAATGGGCCCCCTTCCTTTATAAGGTACGTATACGGTATACTCGTTCTTATCACAAATTAGGAATAAGCAAAAAAATCGAAAAATCGGTATATTAAATCGTATTAGTTGAGAACTGTATCAGAAAACTGGTTCTCAAAGTAAATTGGTATGATTTCGGTTTTTTATTTTGATAAAATCGAAAATTCGGTTTCGATTCTGGTTTTATATTTTGTAAAAACTAGTTTACTAGAACTGTACCGATTATTAAAAAATATCGATATAATTATGTATAATATAAAATTTTAAAATATAATTATTTTTATATTATATATATTAATATATTTAAAATTATATCTTTATAAGATTAGAATGAATAAAATAAAATTTTTGGGTAATTTGTACATTAGTGTATTTAAAATTAAATTTTTATAAAATTTTAATGTAAAATAAAGTATTTTAAAATAGATAATTACAAAAACTAGTATACCGGTTTTTAAAATCGGTTCAAAATCAAAATCGAAAAATCGATTCTTAATACGATTTCGGTTCTTGACTTTTTATGAATCCGAATCTGATTTCGATTTTAAAATATATAAAATTGGTACCATAAACTGGTTTTTCTCACCCTAACACAAACTCCAAAATGGCGTCTGGCGAACTGGATTTTAAACCTAACCGTTGATGCTAAACTATACCTACCCAGCTGTCTAAATCCTATTAATAGACAACCCTACGCTACTGCAACAAATGAACTCCAACCAAGCACCTCCTCCACCTCCGCGACTTCCTTCTCCTTCTCAACTGCAAGCTTCAACACCAATGGAGGATGACGACGAAGAAGAAGTCGGTGACTCCGAGATCGACGTGGAAGATCCCATGGCTGCTAATCCGAGACTGCTCGCCTTGTCTGGAGGCTGTGTCGATGTCTGTGACACGGAGTCTCGTTGCGGAGAATCAAGCATAGAAGAAGATGATCATGATAATCACAATGATGAAGCCGATGATGGTTGCGAGGGTGGAGGTGGAAGCGGAGCAAGTCCAGTTCCTGTTGGCTTTATGGTGTCTCGAATCCGGATTTTCCGGATAGTCTTAATTATATTAATGGGCCTAATCCTTATCTAGATTTATCTTCTAGAAGTCTTAAATTAGTAGAAGTCTTATTTGAGTCAGTCTTCTATTTTGACTCAAACATCATTAGGCCACATCTATAAATACACCATTGATGTAAGGGTTTCAAGACATAGAAAAAGTGAGGGAGAGTTGATGATATTGGAGTTTCGTTTCCGTCGTTGTAATCTTCTCTTTTCTCTTCCTCATTAATACAATATTATCTGGATCGTCTTCCCACATATATATCTTGTGTGCTATCTTTTCCTCTTTTCTGTTCTTCCTCTATATTGTGAATTGTGGTGGACATCGATATTTTCCGCAACAAGTGGTATCAGAGCTTGGTTCAACATGTTTACTACGAAGTTCGATATAGAGAAATTCAATGGAAAGCAAGGATTTCCTATTTGGCAAGCAAGAGTTCGTGCAATTCTTACTCAACAAGGGTTGAGACACACATTGGAGGACGTCAAGCCTGAAGATGTCATCGAAAGTGTCTGGGAAAACCAGAAGGCTAGCGCACATAGCACAATCATCCTCAGTCTCACCGATGAGGTACTTTATCCATTTCTTGATGAAACATCACCTTCAGAGTTATGGAAAAAGCTGGAGAAATAGTATATGAGTAAGTCTATCTCAAATCGAGTTTATTTAAAGCAGAAGCTCTTCAATTTTTGAATGACAGAAAGTACGAATATAGTTGATCATCTTAATGCTTTCAATAAACTTGTCTCTCAATTGTTAAGCATTGATGTTAAAATTGAAGATGAAGACAAGGCAATTATTTTATTATCGTCCTTATCTTCTTCTCTTGAGAATCTTAAAACTACTCTCATGTATGGGAAGAATTTGAAATTTGACGATATTTCTGCTGCCCTTCTATCTAATGAATATTTGAAAAAGATTGGAGGGGATGTGTCACACTCAGAAGCATTAATTGTCAGAGGTCGTACCAAAGAAAGATCAAGGACAGGTCGTTCTAGATCCAAATCCAAAAAAATAAATTGCAGATATTGTAAGAAGATGGGACATGCAATTAAAGATTGTTGAAAGCTCAAAGTAAAGAAAGAAAGAGAATCTCAATTTAAAGAGCAAGCCAAAGAACAAGTGTCAGTTGTTGAAGGAAGTTCTGATGATAATTTGGGTAACGTTCTCTCTATTAGTTCTAATTTTGATCGTTATCATGCTATTTGGATTCTTGATTCTGGTTGTTCTTACCACATGTGTCCAAATAAGGATTGGTTTGAAGACTACAAGTCCTATGATGGTGGTTTGGTTTTGATGGGTAATAACAATCCGTGCAAAACTGTTGGAATTGGAACAATCAAAATTAAGATGTTTGATAATATTATTAGAACTCTTACTGATGTTAGACATGTTCCTGATTTGAAAAAGAATTTGATCTCTTTGGGTGCTTTGGATTCTTCTGGTTATAAGTATTCTGCTGAAGGTGGAGTTCTTAAGGTTGCTAAAGGCTCATTGATAGTGATGAAGGGCCTAAAGCATGGAAATTTATATGAGTTAGTAGGAAAAACCGTTGCAGGTGGAGCAGCAATTTCTCAGGCCTCTTCTTCTGATATGACCCACTTATGGCATATGCGTCTCGGTCATATGAGTGAGCAAGGTTTAAGTAAGCTCAACAAAAGAAAATTACTGAAAGGCCTCAACTCATGCAAATTGGATTTCTGCGAGCATTGCCTCTATAGTAAACAGTCCAAGGTAAAGTTTAACACCGGTATTCATTGCACTAAAAGCTTAATTGATTATATTCATTCTGATGTGTGGTGCTCTCCTATTCCATCAAAATCTGGTGCTCGTTATTTTGTCAGTTTTATTGATGACTTTTCCAGAAAAGTGTGGATTTATTTTTTGCATCACAAAGCCGAAGTGTTTTCTGTTTTCAAACGGTGGAAAACTTCAGTTGAAAAAAGGACTGGTAGAAAAATCAAATACCTCAGAAGTGATAATGGTGGAAAGTACAAATCAACAGAATTTCTCAAATTCTGTGAAGATGAAGGCATCAAACGCCACTTTACTATCCCAGGAAAACCTCAACAAAATGGTGTGGCTGAAAGGATGAACATAACCTTGTTGGAGAAAGCACGTAGTATGCTCAGTACAGCTAATCTTGAAAAAGATTTTTGGGCAGAAGCAATCAATACAGCATGCTTCATTGTGAGTCGCTCTCCTCAAACAACCATTAATTGCAAGACTTCTGAAGAGGTATGGACTGGTCATCCTGCAAATTATTCTTCTTTAAAGATTTTTGGTTGCCCTGCTTATGTGCATGTTGTCAAGGATAAGTTAGATGCACGTTCCAAAAAGTGTATTTTCCTGGGTTATGCCGAAGGCGTCAAAGGCTATCGTTTGTGGGATCCTACTATTTCAAATGTAATTATTGAGAGAGACATAGTATTTAATGAAAGTGTTATGCTAAAATCTCTCAAGAAAGATCCTAATGATATAATGCAAGTGGAGGTAGAGCATGTAGTTCCTTCAGAAGAAGATATTCAGGATATGCCCTACTCTCAAAAAAATTCTAAGAATCAAGTTTCTGAAAAGTCTCCACTTCGAAGATCTCAAAGAAAAATAAAGCCACCTAAGAGGTATGGTTTTGAAGATATGGTAGCTTTTGCTTTAGTTACTGACAATGGTGATCCTTCTTCCTATAAAGAAGCAATGCAGAATAAGAATTTTTCTCAGTGGCAAGCTGCTATGAATGAAGAGATGGATTCCCTTCAAAAGAATCAAATGTACCATGCCAGATCAAAGCATATAGATGTCCGATTTCATTTTATTCGGGACATTATTGAAGACGGCGAGATTTCTTTACAAAAGATTCATACTTCAAGAAATCCTGCAGATATGTTGACGAAGGTAATTCCAATTGATAAGTTCAAGCTCTGTTTGGACTTGATCAATATCCAATGTCGTTGATCCTATCCCAGGAGGTAATGGTAAAGACATCTATTGAAGATTCAAAATCAGAGAATAAGATAATTCGAGCCAAGGTGGAGATTGTTGACTTTATGGTGTCTCAAATCCGGATTTTCCGGATAGTCTTAATTATATTAATGGGCCTAATCCTTATCTAGATTTATCTTCTAGAAGTCTTAAATTAGTAGAAGTCTTATTTGAGTCAGTCTTCTATTTTGACTCAAATATCATTAGGCCACATTTATAAATACACCATTGATGTAAGGGTCTCAAGACATAGAAAAAGAGAGAGAGAGTTGATGATATTGGAGTTTTGTCTCCGTCGTTGTAATTTTCTCTTTTCTCTTCCTCATTAATACAATATTCTCTGGATCGTCTTCCCACATATATCTCTTGTGTGCTATCTTTTCCTCTTTTCTGTTCTTCCTCTATATTGTGAATTGTGGTGGACATCGATATTTTCCGCAACAAGTTCCTTGTTTCGGGACACCAAGATCGGAGGAGGAGGACAGGCTTTTCTGGGATGCTTGCCGGGCTGATGGGGATGCGTTGTAGCTTCTCTGTTTTCCTCAAGAGTTACTAGGGTCTCAGCTCTTCTGCCTGTTCAGCTGAGCTATCAATGGTCTACGTTGGCTCAAGGGTTCAACTCAACTGGATTACAACATTTCCCCCTTTGGCTTTGGCCTTTGCCTATTTGGATGTTTTTGTGTTCTTGAGTAATATGAAAAATCTATTCTCTGTTATTTAAAATGTGTACGTCTAGTGCGAATGCGGAAAAGGCTAAAAATCCATAATTGAACGACCTGGGGGTTCATCTGCAAAATTACTTCGATATTAAGAGGGATTATTGCAATTAGCAACTTTGGAAGGCAATATGGGCAAAATTATGTCAGGTTCAGTTTTGGGTTAATTGCACATGATACCTCATTTTGAACTATTAAAATTACATATAACTTTCACAAATCTAAAAAAAATTGCATATTTGTGTTTGAGTTGTTGGATAAGTTGTAAAATACATCTTTTTTTTCTAGTTAGAATAAACCTCCACAAAAGAGAATATTCCTTCGAAAGATGTTAGGAGTTGCGTGAAAAATCGAAAATAGCCTTATTATTGGAGTTACAATTTCTTATGATTTGATTAGATTAATCATTTGTGTCTAATCGAAATTAGGATTAGGAACTCACGAAAACACATGCTTTATACAGGCAGAGAAACTGGCCGCCGACAATGAAGTTGGTGGCCTTGATGTCTTGGTGAATGATCCAGAGTGAAGGTGGGCAAAGCCGAGGAGGAGATAGTGAGCAATGGATGCAAGGGCGAGCTCTCGGAGGGGGCTCTCGAGTTCTCAGTAGAGGGAGGACGGGGAGACGAAGGATGAGAGGAGCATGAAGGAAGCCGAGGGCCTCGAGTCCTTGGCCAAATCATGGGCGCTATCGTCCTTCTGCCCTATCCCCTTCGTCTGAAACCCTAACCCTAAGACTCTTCCTCTACTTTCCAAGAAACCATACCTACTTTCCTTCTGCCCACCTCCCTCCCTTTCAAGATATCCTTCTTTGCCTCTTCTTCCATTGCCATTGCTCTCCACTCCCTGCCCAATGGTCTCCTCTCTCACCTCTCCAAGCCGTCGCTGCATTGCCCGGCTCCTTTTTTACTGGCCTCTTCCAAGCTGCTGTCACCGTCTCCGCCTCCCTTTCCATTGGCCACCTTAGTTGACTCCTCGGAGCCATCGCGATCCTCTCCGCCTCGCTCTCTATTGGCCTCGTCAGTTGACGCCGCTCTCCGGCTCGCTCCCTATTGGATTTTATTTTGTATTGTCTATTCGGTTTTCCATAAAATTGACGCCGCTCTCTCTGCCTCCCTTACTTGCTGCGCAAGCCTAAGCATCAGATTTCCGACACCCTTGACCGTGCTTCCATGGATGTCCGCCGCCCTCGGCTGTACCTCCCCGGATGACACCGCTAACATGATTGAATAAATGGATGAGAAGGAAGAGAGGGGGAGGGACGGTGGTGATGGGGAAGACGACGGAGATCAACACTATTGTGTCAATGGGAGCAACACATGCATAGGTTTGGTTGGCCCTTTTTTTTTGGGTCAGTGGTTCAACATTAGACTAAAATTTAAGAAAAATTCATTACACTAATTTTTTTTTTGCAGGCCTCCACGAGTTTCGGCTTTTAAATCAGCCCCTCACCTGCTCTGACCGCGTGTAGATTATTGTAGCCCCATACAAAATTTTCATTAATCTCTACGAGAATTTGGTGTTATCATCGTACTGTCTAACTTTTATTATGAGACTCGCATAAATTTCTAAATTCATACGCTTGACTTACAAAATAAGAAAGTTCTCATAGAATTTGTATGACTCATTTTTTACCGAATGTATAATATACCCAACTCAGTGATATATATCTTATCTTTGTGCCTAAAATGATAATAAAAAAAATTTTCATGAGATTTTTTTTATGTAAAATCTATTTCGCTAAACAAAAATAATAATAAAATATTAAAAATGGCTCATTGGTTGTCTCCGGAGGGATCTAAGGTGCCTTTGCCAACTCTCTTTACTTTTTTCTAAAGATTATATAACTTATGTTATATATAAAAAAAAAAAAATGGATGGTGCAATGATGAAATGAAACAAGAAAAAGAGAAGATAGAGAGAGATCACGCAACTTATCATCTTTTCAAAAGAAATTCCTACTAAAAACGATAAAACAAATGTCAAGACTCAAAAGAGCAATCAAGAAAAACCACCAAAGTTATCTAAAAATGGTAAAAAAACTTCATGAAAGTTCTTAATGTAAGCTAATTACTCTTTAGAATTTATTGATATTAAGAGTTGATGCTTAAAATAACAAGAAAAGAGGGCGGGGGTGGAGGAGAGAGGAGATGGGAAGAGGGCGGGGAGCGATAGCAGTGTTGGGGACATGGCCCCCCCAGCATTTGTACTTGGGCGGATGTAAGAAACAAGGCATCCACCAGAATGGACGCCATGTGCTTGCCAAGTGCAAGGGTCCTACCCATGTGGACTCCTAAGTGGGGCTCCTCCATGTGAACTCAAGCTACGTGGTATTTACAATTTTGATTTTTGAATTAGTTTCCAAAAAGGTAATTTTGCAAAAGAATTTAAAAAATTTAAAAACAGTTTTTAGTCCAAAAAATCCCCAAAAATTGAGAATGGTCAAAGATTTGTGTATGTTTCCTTGATTTTGCAGATGAAGTCTTAGTTTTTTAAAATTTGCAAAGAGGGCAAGAAAAAGTCTAAAAAATAGTGAAAAATAAAAATATCTTGTAGAAAACCAAAATTCATTTTGCAAAAAAAATTTAAAAGATGATTTTTTATAATTATGTTCCTACAACAAAAAATATTTAAGTATAAGTCCTTGAAAACTCTATTTTTATAAAAACGAATCGAGAAACTTTCATAGTAGATAATTCAAATGTGTTGAATCTCATGGAAGGCTCAATTTTTGCAAATAAAATTTCAAAAATTTCGAAATCATATTTAAAACTCAAATTGCATAAAAATGGTTGATTCGGTTAGCTACAAGTCGCATTGATGAGTTCAAAATGATATGAAAATAATAGTTATCTATAGTTGCTCATCCCTTTGTGAGACTCTAAGACAAATAAAGTATGAGTCAAGGGTAAAAAAGATAAATGCATTTGAGGATAGATTTAGTCAATTTTTCTTGATTGATTTGTTGCTTCAAATGGGTTCAAGAAGTCAAAAAAATTAAAAGAGGGGTTATGAATGATCCTAGTGCTCATAAGCTTGTTAGTGACCCTTCGATAGGTAAGAGTTTATGGGAACATACCAGAGAGTAATCTCTACCTATTTCAACAGAATAATATTGAGTGTTTTTGATAGAGCGATTCAATAGCCTACGCCCTATCCCGTCATAGAGCTCTACCAGGAGAGGTTTATAATAATTAAGTCAAATATTTTCTTCCTTTCTCGCCACTATTTCATGAGGAGGTAGTTTAGATAAAATAAAGAGGGTTAGATTGACACAACGAGGAAGCATGAGAGGTAGGGAAGAAAATCACTATTTTTTCATTATGATAGATCCTTGAATTCACAAGGAAGATAAAAAAATAATAAACCAAAAATAAGATAATATTATTAATAAAAAGATTTCTTTTGTTACAACCTTGGATTATATATATAACACCCTAATAAACTTAGAATCCTAGTTTAAATAGGCTAGTGATAAGATTAGACTCCACTATTAATCTTTCTTAACATAGTCTAAACAAAAAAAAATCTAAATTATATTTCTTATTGGGCTAGGACTATTATAGACTCAAATTCATAAATAAATTTTAATTTTAACTAACTCAGAACCAAATTGGGATATGTAATAAATAACAAAATAACAAAATTCGATCTCACTGTTCCAATGAATGGCTATTTATTAAATTTGGATGAATATCCTAAAAAATATGATCTTTCAACTAAAGTTGCACTAATCTCAATAAATCTTAATTAGAGTTGGAATTCAACTTTAGCTCGATCTTCAAATTTATTGTAAAAGAATGTAGTTGTCCTACATCAGATTCTCCACTTGTAAAAAACTTATTCTCAAGACGAAGCTAAAAAATTTCACTTCAAAAACTTGTAATAACCTAATAAGATGAAGTTCAAAACTTGATAATGTAGACCAATCAAATTTTTTTGAATAACTTCTTTAGTACTTTGATCTTCTATTTTGCTTTTGTATAACCACTTGAACTTCAGCAAGGTTCCTATTGATCTTATTTAAAATAAAATTTTCGTACACACTAATTTGCCGATAGTTACTAAAATAATTTGAACATAAAATTAGAAATTTTGAATCTTACAAAATGATAACTTCTTGAGGAATTAACTCTACTTGTTCAAGAGAGTTGACTTTTGATGAATCCAAAGAATAATCTTGGGTAGTATGTTTAAGTCAATTTTGGTTAAAATTAAATCTAATCGAAGTTTAGTTAGAATAAAAACTTGTATGCCATTGAAATATGACTCGAATGCATTGAACTGGTCAACTGCTTAATAAACTTGTCATCTAGTTTTAACGAACAAGGATCGATGGAAGCTCTTGTTGACCTTTGGATTTTGAAGATAATCAAACTAGTATTTAACAAGTTTCTTAAGTTGTGATAAGATTTAGGATTTTCAATGATCATTCAAGTTTGTGAATAATCAAATCTCAAGATAAAAACTTGAAGACAATGACCCAAGAATAAATAAGATGATATTTTGAAGATAAAACTTAAAAATCAAGTTGGGAGCTCAAAGAATATTGAAGATGCAAGATCAACTCCAATCTCATAGGTTCAGATTTTTCATTTTATGTTGAGTCGAAGAATTGATAGTTAATTTATTTGAGCTTGTTGGTTAATACTCAAACTTATCTTGGAATGTCTTCATTAGTCTATTATTTCTATCCAAAATCAGTTATGAATCGATGTCAAGTGAAAACTGAAGTTGTAGTGAACCAGTTAAGGTTTTTCTATAAACTTCAGATGCTTGAATTTCAAAGTTTGAATATTCGAATATAGTAGAAATAATCCTGGAGTTATCGATAGCTTTAGACACCCGAACCTCAAGTTTAGACGATCGAAGATCAAAAATTATAACTTCATGGTTCTTAGATTTTGGTTTTGAATAGGATTTGGTCGTCCAAACTTGATGACCAGACGTCTGAACCCATAACATCTCCCTATGAGTTCTGAATTATTTAGGTTAGCTAATAAGGTATTGGAAATAACTTCATTTAGGTTGGAGTATTTCAATTAGCCAAAAGACATTGGTGATAACCTTATGAATTTGATGTTTTTCCATTAGCCACTAAGGCATTGGAGATAATTTCATTTGGGTAGTAGTATTTCTATTAGTCAATAAGGCATTGGTAATAACCTCCTAACTTTTGAAGTGTTTTCATCAGTAAAAGAAGCTTCATTTGTATTTGGAATTTTTTCGTTAGCCAATAAGGTGCTGTCAATAACCCAATGAATTTTAATATTTTTTCATTAACCAATAAGGTATTGCTAATAACTACACAAGTTTAAAGTATTTCCATTAGCCGATACGGTGTTAGAGATAACTTCATTTGGGTTGGAGTATTTTCATTAGCCAATTAGGTGTAGGCAATAACCCCTTGAATTTTGAAGTCTTTTTGTTAGCCAATGAGGCATTAGATATAATTTCATTTGAATTGGAGTATTTCTGTTAACCAATATGACATCAGTGATAGCTACATGAATTTTAAAGTATTTCTATTATTCAATAAAGCATTAGATATAACTTCATTTGAGTTAGAGTGTTTCCATAAGCCAATAAGACATTGGCAATAAATTTATGAGTTTTGAAGTGTCTCTGGTGTCCAATAAGATGTTGGAGATAACTTCATTTGGGTTAGAGTATTTTAGCAAGCCAAAATGGCGTCAGCAGTAAACCCATAAATTTGAAGTGTTTTCATTAGGCTGTAAGGCATTGGAGATAAATTCATTTGGGTTAAAGTGTTTGCATTAGCCAATAAGGCATTGGCGATAAACTCTTGAGTTTTGAAGTTTTTTTGTTAGACAATAAAGTATTATTTAGGGTTGGAGTATTTTCATTAGCTAATAAGGCATAGGTGATAAATATATGAGTTTTAAAGTTTTTCTGTTAGCTAGAAAGGCATCAATGGTAACTCCACGAGTTTAAAGTGTTTCCATTAGCCAACAGTTATTAGAGATAACTTTGTTTGGATTGAAGTATTTCCATTAGCTAATATGGCATGGGTGATAACCCAAAGAGTTTTAGGATTTTTTTTGTCACCCAATAAGGTCTTGGAGACAACTTTATTTAGGTTGTAGTGTTTCCATTAGCCACTATGGCATTGGTGTTAACCACGCAAGCTCGAGCTATTTTTGTTAGCGAATAGGGCATTGGAGATGGCTATAATTAGGTTGGAGCATTTCTATTAGCAAGTAAGGCATTAGCTATAACTCTATGAATTTGAAGTGTTTTCATTAGCTCATAAGGCATCGCATATAACTTTCTTTGAGTTGGAGTATTTTCGTTTTCCATTAAGGTGTTGGAGATAACATTTTTTGGGTTCGAGGGTTTATGTTAGCTAATAAGGTATTAGAGATAACTTCATTTGGGTTCAAGTGTTTCTGTTAGCCAATAAGGTATTAGCGATAACTATATGAGTTTTGAGGTATTTCCATTAGCCAATAAGGTAGTTGAGAAAAGTTAGTTTGGGTAGGAGTGTTTCAATTACCCAAAAAAGCATTGGCGATAGCCCTTTGTATTTGAAGTATTTTCATTGGTCAATAAGACATTAGAGACAACATTATTTGGGTTGGAGCATATTTATTAGTCAGAAAGGTGTTGGGAATAACCCCATAAGTTTTGAAGTGTTTCCATTAGCCAATATGATGTTGGTGATAACTTTATTTGGGTTTGAGTATTTTTGTTAGCTAATATGGTGTTAGCAATTACCCCATGAGTTTGAAGTATTTTTGCTACTAATAAGGAGTTGAAGATCAGATTGTTGGGGTCAGAGTGTTTCCATTAGCAAAAAAAGCCATCAGTAAAAACTCAATGAATTTCAAGTGTTTTTGTTAGCCAATATGGCATTGGAGACAACTTACTTTGGGTTGGAATATTTCCATTAGCCAATTAGGCATTGATAATAACTTTGATTGGGTTGGATTATTTCCATTAGCCAATAAGCAGTTAGTGATAACTCCATGAATTTGAAGTGTTTCTGTTAATCAATAAGGTATTGGAGAGAACTTTGTTTGGGTGGAAGTATTTTCATTAGCTAATAAGGTGTTGGTGATAACTCTACGAATTTGAGGTGTTTCCATTAGAGAATAGAGTCTTGGAGATAACTTTATTTGGGTTGGAGTATTTTAGTTAGCCAATAAGGTGCTGGAGATAACTTCATTTAGGTTGGAGTTTCCAATAGCCAATAAGGTGTTGGTGAAAATGCTATAACTTTGAAGTATTTTTGTTAGCCAATAAAGTATTGACAATAACCCCATAAGTTTTACAGTATTTGGGTGAGCTTGTAAGGTGTTGGATATAAGTTCATTTTAATTAGAGTGCTTTCACTATCCAATGAGGTGTCAATGATAATCCCATGGGTCTTGAAGTGTTTTGATTACTCAAAAGGGTTTGGAGAAAACTTTGTTAGGAGGGTTTGAAATATTTTTATTAGCCAATAAGGCATTTGTGATAACTCAAGGAATTTGAGGTGTTTCTATTAGACAATAAGGTATTAGAGATAAAGTTTTTTAGGTTGGAATATTTTCATTAGCCAATAAGGCATTGGTGATAATTTTGTTTGAGTTAGAGTGTTTCCATTAGCCAATATTGTGTTGGCAATAACTTCATAAGTTTTAAAGTGTCCGTTAGCCAATATGGCATTGGAGATAACTTCATTTAGGTTAGACTATTTCTATTAGCCAAAATGGTATTAGTGATAAACCAATAAATTTGAAGTGTTTCCGTTAGGTAGTGATGCATTGGAAATAATTTCATTTGGGTTGGAATGCTTCCATTAGCCGAAATGGCATTGGTGATAAACCCATGAGTTTTGAAGTATTTTTTTGTTAGCTAATAAGGCTTTATTTGGGGTTGGAGTGTTCATGTTTCCCATTAAGGTAGTGGCAATAACTCTATGAGTTTTGAAGTATTTCCAATAGGAAATAATGTGTTGGATGTAAGTTCATATGTGTTGGAGTATTTTCGTTAGCCAATAAGGTGACAACGAACTCCATGAGTGTGAAGTATTTTGATTAGCCAATAAGGCATTGGAGTTAACCTTATTTGGGTTGCAGTATTTTCCTTTGCCAATAAAGCATTGGCGATAAAGTGTTTTTATTAGCCAATAATGTATTGAAGATAAATTCATTTGGGTTGGAGTGTTTCTATTGCTCAATAAGCCATCAGCGATAACCCTATGAGTATAAACTATTTCTTTTAGCCAATAAGGCATTGGAGATAACTTCATTTGGGTTAGAGTATTTTTGTTAGCCAATAAGGCATTGGGGATAACTCCATAAGTGTTGATGTATTTTCATTAGCCAATAATATGTTGGAGATAACTTTGTTTTAGCATTGGTGATAACCCTATGAATTTGAAGTATTTTTGTTAGCCAATTAAAGGTTGGAGATAATTTTATTTTAGTTAGAGTACTTCCTTTATCCAATAAGGCAATGTTGATAACCTCATTAGTTTCTGTTATCGAAAAGGTGTTGGCGATAGACCCATGAATTTGAATTGTTTTTGTTAGCCAATAAGGCATTGGAGATAAATTCATTTGGGTTGGGATTTTTTCCTTAGCTAATATGGCATTGATGATAACCACATGAGTTTTGAAGTATATCCATTAGCCAATAAGCCGTTGGAGGTAACTTCATTTGGATTGTAGTATTTTTATCAATCAATAAGGTGCCAGTAATAATAACCCCATGAATTTGAAGTGTTTTTACTAGACAATAAGACATTGGACATAATATTGTTTGGGTTGGTGTGTTTTCATTAGCCAATAAGTGATTGGTGACAACTCTATCTATTTGAAGTATTTTTGTTAGCCAATAAGGAATAGATAATAAATTCATTTGGGTTGAATTTTCTCATTAACCAATAATGTGTCTGTAATCAACCCATTTGCTTAATGTGTTTCCTATAGCCTATAAGACATTGGAGATTATTTCATTTTGGTTGGAGTGTTTCCATTAGTGAATAAGGTGTTGGTGATAACTACATGAATTTGAAGTGTTTTCATTAGCCAATAAGGCATTGGAGATAATTTCATTTGAGTTGGGCTATTTTCGTTAGCTAATAAGGTGTAGGTGATAACCCCATGAGTTTTGAAGTGTTTCTGTTAGCCAATAAGGCATTGGACTAAAGTTTGTTTGCTGTTGGAGTGCTTCCATTAGCCAATAAGGCATCAGTGATAACCCCATAAGTTTTAAGTGTTTCCATTAGCCAATAAGGTATTAGAGATAAATTCCTTTGGGTTGGAGATTTTCTATTAGGAAATAAAGTATTATTGATAACCCCATGAATTTTAAAGTATTTCTATTAGCCAATAAGAAATTAGTGATAATGTCATTTAGGTTGGAGTATTTCTGTTACCTAATAACTTGTCAGCAATAACCACAAGAGTTTGAAGTATTTCTGTTAGCCAATAAAATATTAGAGATAACCTTATTTGGGTTGGAGTATTTAGGGGTCATTTGGAATGGGGTCAGGGCTAGGCTGACCCCGTCCTGACTAGATTATCTTCCAAACACCAAAAATTTGACTGCACTAACATTATTTTATTCATTTAAATTTTAACAAGGTTTTGACTAAAATACCCTCACTTGATCTGAACCGTCGGATCTTGATCCAACGGCTCAAATCGGGGAATAGCACTGTTCATCTTCTCCGCGCGCGAGCTTGGCTGGCAAGCTCCGCTGGCGAACTCCACATGCCAGCACAAGCTCTGTGCCCGAGCTGCCAGCGCGAGCTCGGCCAGAGGGCTCCGCGCTCGAGCTCGGCCTGCGAGCTCCACGCGCGAGCTCGGCCTGCGAGCTCCGCGCGCGAGCTTCACCGGTGAGCTCCGCGTGCAGGCTCCGCCAGCGACATCATTTACACGCGAAGAAGATGAACAGTGCTATGTGCACAGTGCCGACGCCGGAGGGCATTTTTGTCCACAAAAAATTTTAACCATCTGCTAGCCAGATCAGTAACCAAACAGGATTTACTTGACCGCATTAGTATTTTACACTTTACCCCTTCCTTTAACCTTGACATTGACCTTGACCTCGTTCCAAACGGGCCCTAAGGCATTAGAGATAACCTTATTTGGGTTGGAGTATCTCTATTAGTCAATAAAACGATGGTGATAACTACACAAATTTGAAGTGTTTGTATTAGCTAAGAAGGCAATGGTGATATTCAATTTGGGTTAGAGTATTTCTATTAGCCAATATGGCATTGGTGATAACCCTATGAACTTCAAAGTATTTTCATTAGCCAATTAGGCTTCATTTAGGGCTAGAGTATTTCTATTCTCTAATAAGGTATTGGTGATAGTTATATGAGTTTTCAAGTATTTCTGTTAGCCAATAAGACATTAGAGATAAGTTCATTTATGTTGAAGTATTTTTATTAGCCAATAAGGCATTGGCGATAACTCCATGAGTTTGAAGTATTTCTATTAGCCAATGAGGTGCTTTAGATAACTTCTTTTAGGCTGGAGTATTTTTATTAGCCTATAAATCATTGGTGATAAAGTATTTTCATTAGCCAATAAGGCGTTGGAGATTATTTAGTTTGGGTTGGAGTGGTTCCATTGGCTAATAATGCATTGGTGATAATCTTGTGAGTTTAAACTATTTCTATTAACCAATAAGGTGTTGGATATCATTTCATGAGGGATAGAGCATTTTCATTAGCCAATAAATTGTTGGTAATAACACCATGAATTTGATGTGTTTCTATTAGCTAATAGGGCATTGGAGTTAACCTCGATCACGTTGGAGGGTTTCTGTTAGTCAATAAGGCATTGGTGTTAAATTGGTTTGGCTTAGAGGGTCTCCATGAATTTGAATAATTTCCATTAGCCAAGAAGGCATTGGAGATAACTTTGCTTAGGTTGGACTATTTTCGTTGGTCAAAATTATGTTGGCGATAACCACATGAGTTTTGAAGAATATCTGATAGCCAATAAGGTAATGGAGATAACTTCATTAAGGTTATAGTATTTCTGCTAACCAATAAAGCATTAGCGATAACCCCATGAGTTTAAAGTGTTTCTGCTAGCCAATAATATGTTGGTGATAACTTCCTTTCGGTTGAATTATTTCCATTAGCTAGTGAGCCATTGGTGATAACCCCAAGAATTTAACATGTTTCTGTTCACAAATAAGGAATTGGCAATAACCTTGTTTGTGTTGGTGTATTTCTATTAGCCAATAATGCATTGGCAATAATCCCTTGAGTTTGAATTGTCTCCCAAAAGTAATATGGTGTTGGAGATAATTGCATTTATGTTAGATTATTTTGGCTAGCTAATAAGGCATTGGCAATAACTATATGAGTTTGAAGTGTTTCCATTAACCAATAAGGTGTTGAAGATAATTTCAATTAGCGTAGGCAATACCCCTTTGAGTTTTAAAGTGTTTCAATTTGCCAATAAAGCATTGGAGATAAGTTTATTTGGGTTGGAGTGTTTCTGTTAGCCAATAAGTGGATGGGGATAACCTCATTAGTTTTAAGTTTTTTTACTAGCTAATAAGGTATTGGAGATAATTTCATTTAGGTTGGAGTATTTTTGTTAGCAATAAGGCATTAGTGATAACCCCATTTTCTTAGCTAATAAGAAATTGGCAATAACTTCATTTGGGTTGGATTGTTTCCATTTATCAATAAAGTGTTGATAATAACTCCATGAGTTTTGAAGTATTTTCATTAGCCAACAAGGTGTTGGAGATAACTTCATTTGGGTTGGGGTGTTTCTATTGTCTAAAAAGGCATTGGTGGCCCAATGAATTTGAAGATTTTTCATTAGCCAATAAGAATTTAGAGAAAACTTTGTTGGAGTTGGAGTATTTCCTTTAGCCAATAAGGCATTGGTGATATCCCCAATAGTTTTGAGTTGTTTCAGTTAGCCAATAAGGCATTGGAGATAATTTCATTTAGGTTGAAGTGTTTCCATTAGTCAATCAGGTGTTGGCAATAACCCCAAGAGTTTAAAGTGTTCCCACTAGCCAATAAGGTGCTGGGGAGCTTTGTTTGGGTTTGAGTGCTTCCATTAGCTAATAAGCCATTGGCAATAACTCTACAAATATGAAGTATTTCTGTTAGCCAATAAGGATTTGGAGATAAATTCATTTGGGTTGGAGTACTTCCATAGATATTAAGGTATTGCAATAACCCCTTGAATTTAAAGTATTTTCATTGGCCAATAAGGCAGTGGAGATATGTTCATTTGGGTTGGAGTATTTTCATTAGCCAATAAGGTATTGACGATGACCTATGAGTTTTGGAGTGCTTTTGTTGGGTAATAAGGTGTCGGTGATAACTCCATGAGTTTGAAGTATTTTTGTTAGCCAATAAGGTATTGGAGATAGCTTCATTTGGGTTGGAGTGATTGCATTAGCCATTAAGGCAATGGCGATAACCCCACGAGTTTGAAGAGTTTTCATTAGCTAAAAAGGCATTGGTGATAGCCCCAAAAATTTTGATGTGCTTCCATTAGCAAATGAGGCATTGAAGATAAGTTCATTTGTGTTGGAGTATTTTCGTTAGCTAATAAGGCATTGGTGATAACCCCATGAGTTTTGAAGTATTTTCGTTAGCCAATAAAGTATTGAAAATAACTTCATCTATGTTAGACTATTTCTGCCAGCCAATAAGGTGTCAGTGATAATCCAGGAGTTTGAGGTATTTCTACCACCTAATATGGCTTTGGAGATAACTTTATTTGGGCTAGAGTGCATCTTTAAGCCAATAAGTTGTAGGCGATAATTCCATGAATTTGAAGTGTTTCTATTAGCCAATTAGGAGTTGGAGAAAACTTTTTTTAGGTTGGAGAATTTCCATTAGCCAATAAGCTATTGGCAATAACTCCATGAACTTGAAGTTTTTCCATTATCCAAAATGGCGTTAGAGATAATTTTATTTGAGTTAGAGTATCTGCATTTGCCAATATTCTATCAATGATAACCCCTTGAGTTTGAAGTATTTTCATTAGCCAATAATGGATTGGAGATACCTACATTTGGGTTGTAATATTTTTGTTAGCCGACAAGATGTTGGAGATAACTTCATTTGGATTGAAAATTTTTTATTAGCCAATAAGGCATCGGCGATAACTCTATGAGTTTTCGAAATATTTTCATTAGCCAATAAGGCATTGGAGATAACTTTATTTGGGTTCTTATGTTTCTGTTAGCCAAAAAGGTATTGGTGATGACTCCATGAGTTTTCAATTATTTTCGCTGGCTAATAAGGCATTGGAGGTAACTTTAATTAGGTTATTGTGTTTCCATTAGACAAAAAGGAATTGGTGAGAGCCCCACGAATTAAAAATATTTCTGTTGGCCAATAAGGCATTGGAGATAATTTTATTTATGTTGGAGTATTTTCGTTAGCCAATAAGACATTAGCGATAACCCCAAGAGTTTGAATTATTTTTGCTAGCTAATAAGACATTGGAGATAAGTTCATTCAGGTTGGAGTATTTCAATTAGCCAATAACCTGTCGATATAACTCCACAACTTTGAAGTCTTTCTATTAGCCATAAGGCATTATAGATAAATTCCTTTATATTGGAGTGTTTCCTTTAGCCAAAAAGGCATTGGAGATAACTCAAAAATTTGAGGTGTTATTATTATCAATAGGGCATTGGAGGTAACTTCATTTGGGTTGTAGTATTTTCATTGGCAAATAAGGCATTGGTGATAACCCCATGAGTTTTGAAGTGTATCCGTCAGCTAATAAAGCACTGGGGATAACTTTATTTTGGATTGGAGTGTTTTCGCAAGACAATTAGGCATTGCATATAAATTCGTTTAGGTTGGAGTGTTTCCATTAGATAATAAGGCATTGGTGATAACTCCATAAGTTTCGAAATGCTTTTGTTGGCTAATATGGTGTTGGAAATAACTTCATTTAGGTTGGAGTATTTTTGTTAGCCAATAAGGCATTTGAGATAACTTTATTTGGGTTGAAGCATTTTTATTAGCCAATAAGGCATTGGTGTCAACCCCATGAGCTTTGAAGTGTTTCCGTGAGTCAATAAGATATTAGAGATAACTTCATTTTGGTTGGAGTCTTTCTATTAGCTAAAAAGACATTGGTAATAACTTGATGAGTTCGAAGTATTTCCACTAGCCAATAGTGTATTTGACATAACATCGTTTGGATTGGGGTGTTTCCATTAGCCAATAAGATGTTAGCAATAACTCCATGAATTTGAAGTATTTTCATTAGCTAATAAGGCACTAGAGATAATTTGATTTTGGTTGGAGTGTTTTCGCTAGCCATTAATGTGTTGATGATAACATCTTGAGTTTTGATGTGTTTTTGTGAGACAACATGGCACTGGAGATAATTTTATTTGGGTTGGAGTATGTTCGTTAGCCAATAAGGTGTTGGTGATAACCCTATGAGTTGTGAGGTATTTTCATTAGCCAAGAAAGCATTGGAAATAAGTTTATTTGGGTTGGAGTGTTTCCATTAGCCAAGAAAGCATTAGTGATAACCCCATTGATTTGAAGTATTTCCATTAGTTAGTAAGACTTTAGATATAATTTTACTTGTTTTGGAGTGTTTTCGTTAGCCAACAAGGCATCGATGATAAGCCCATGAGTTTTAAAGAATTTGGATTAGCCAATAAGGCATTTGAGATTACTTTGTTTGGGTTGGAGAATTTCTATTAGCCCATAAGGGATTAGAGATAATTGCATTTGGGTTGGAGTAATTCCATTAGCCTAAATGGCTTTGGTGATAACTCCATGAGTTTTAAAGTGTCTCTATTAGCCAATAAGGCATTGGAGATAACTTTATTTGGGTTTGAGTGTTTCGATTAGAAAATAAGGCATTGGTGTAATCTTATGAGCTTTGAAGTGTGTTTGCAAGCTGATAAGGTGCTAGGGATAACTTTGTTTTGGGTTGGAGTGATTCTGCTAGCCAATAAGGTGTTGTATATAAATTTGTTTTAGGTTGGAGTGTTTCTATTAGACAATAAGGAATTGGTGATAACTCTATAAGTTTCAAAATGCTTATGTTAGCCAATATGGCATTGGAAATAACTTTATTTGGATTCTTGTGTTTTCAATAGTCAATAAGGCATTGGAGATAACTTCATTTGTGTTGGAGTACTTTTGTTAGCCAATAAGGCATTGGTATCAACCCCATGAGCTTTTAAGTGTTTTCATTAGCCAATAAAGCATTAGAGCTAATTTCATTTTGGTTGAAGTCTTTTGGTTAGCCAAAAAGGCTTTGGTGATAACTCTATGAGTTTTGAATATTATCTCTGTTTGGCAATAAGGCATTAGAGATAGTTTTTTTTGGGTTGGAGTATTTTAGTTAGCTAAAATGGCATTGGCAATAAACCCATGAATTTGAAATATTTCTATTAGGAAATAAGGCATTGGGGATAACTTCATTTGAATTGGAGTATTTTTATTAGCCAATAAGACATTGGCAATAAGCTCATGAGTTTTAAAGTGTTTTTGTTAGCCAATAAGGCTTTATGAGTTTGAAGTGTTTTTGTGAGCTAATAAAATATTGGAGATAGCATTGTCCTGACTGGAGTATTTCAGTTAACTAATAAGGTGTGGGCAACAACCCAAAGAGTTTTGAAGTTTTTTTGTTAGCCAATAAGGCGTTGGAGATGACTTTATTTTGGTTGGAATGTTTTCATTAGCCAATATGGCATTGGCGATAATTATATGAGTTTGAACTAACTTTATTAGCGAATAAGGCATTGGAGATAGCTTCATTTAGGTAGGAGTGTTTTAGCTAGTCAGTAAGGCATTAGTAATAACTCTACAAATTTGAAGTATTTTTGTTAGCCCATAAGACATTGTATGTAACTTCGTTTGTGTTGGAGTGCTTTTATTAGCTCATATGGCATTGGGAATAACTTCATTTGGGTTGAAGTGTTTCCATTAACTAATAAGGCATTGGAAATAACTTTATTTGGGTTGGAGTATTTTTGTTAGACAATAATGCAGTGGTGATAACTCCATGAGTTTTGAAGTTTTAAAATTAGTGAATAAGGTGTTCGAGGGAACTTCATTTGGATTGGAATATTTCCATTACCCAAAAAGGCATTGGTGATAGCCCTATGAATTTGAAGTATTTCATTAGCCAATAAGGCATTGGAGATAACTACAATCAAATATGAGTGTCTTTATCAGCTAATAAGTTGTTGGCAATAACCCCATGAGTTTTGAAGTCTTTCCATTAGCCAATAAGGCATTGGTGATAACTCAACAAATTTGAAGTATTTTTGTTAGGCGTGGAGATAACTTCGTTTGGGTTGGAGTATTTCCATTTGCCAATAAGCCATTGATGATAACTCCATGAATTTGATGTATTTCTATTAGCTAATAACTAATTAGAGATAACTTCATTTGAGTTGGAGTGTTTCCATTAGCTAATAAGGCATTGATGATAACTCTACTAATTTGAAGTATTTCCATTAGCCAATATGACATTGGAGATAAGTTCCTTTGGGATAGTGTTTTCATTAGCCAATAAACCATTGACAATAACCCCATAAGTTTTGAAGTATTTCCATGAGCCAACAAAGTACCAGAGATAACTTCATAGTATTTTTATTAGCCAATATGACGTTGCCGATGACCCCATTAGTTTTGGAGTGTTTTCATTAGCCAATATGGTGTTATAAATAACTTCATTTTGATTGAAGTGTTTTTATTGGCCGATAAGGCATTGGAGATAACCACATGAGTTTTGAAGTGTTTGGTTTATCTAATAAGGCATTGAAGTGAACTTTATTTTTGTTGGAATGATTTTGTTATTCAACAAGGCATCAGCAATAACCCATGAGTTCTGAAGTGTTTCCATTAACCAATAAAGCATTGGAGATGACTTTGTTTGGGTTGGACTATTTTTGTTAGTCAATAAAGCATTGGCGATAATTCCTCTAGTTTTGACGGGTTTCCATTAGTAAACAAATTATTAGAGATAACTTCATTTGGGTTAGAGTGTTATAAGTAGCTAAAATGGTGTTGGCGATAACCCCATAACTTTTGAAGTGTTTACATTAGCCAACAAGGCTTCATTTGGGGTTGGCGTGTTTCCATTAGCTAATAAGGCATTTGTGATAACCCTATGAGTTTTAAAGTTTTTCTATTAGCCAAAATGGCGTTGTCAATAACTACATATGTTTGAAGTATTTTTCTTAGCTAGTAAGGCATTAGAGATAACTTGGCTTGGGTTGGAGTGTTTCCGCTAGCCAATATGGCATTGCCAATAATCCGATGAGTTTTGAAGTTTTATTGTTAGCTAATAAGAGATTAGAGATAACTTCATTTGGGTTGTAGTGTTTTCATTAACCAACAAGGTGTCGGCAATAACCCATGAGTTTTGAAGTATTTTCATTAGCTAATAAGGTATTGGATATAACTTTATTTGGTTGGAGTGTTTCTGTAGCCAATATAGCATGGGCGATAACTCCAAAAATTTTGAAGGTCTCTGTTAGCTAATAATGCATTGGAGATAATTTCATTTGGGTTGGAGTGTTTTAATTAGAAATAAAGGCATTGGCAATAAACCCATGATTTTGAAGTGCTTCCATTAGCCAATAAGACATGGAGATAATTTCATTTGGTTTGGCGTGTTTTCATCAACCAATAAGGCATCGGTGATAATCCATGATTTTGAAGTGTTTTTGTTTGCCAATAAGGTGTTGGATATAACTTTGCTTGGGTTGAAGCATTTTCATAGCCAATATGGCATAGGCGATAACTCGAAGAGTTTTGAAATATCTTCATTAGCCAATAATGTGTTGGAGATAATTTTCTTTGGGTTGGAGTGTTTCAGTTAGAGAAAAAGGCATTGGTGGTAAACCCATGAATTTGAAGTTTTTCCATCAGCCAATAAGACATCACAGATGATTTCATTTGGGTTGAAGTGTTTCCATTAGCCAAAATAGCATTAGGAAAAACTCTGAGTTTCAAAAGTTTTCATTAGGCAATAGGGCTTTATTTGGTGTTGGAGTGTTTCCATTAGCCAATAAGGCATTGGCAATATCCTTTTTCTATTAGCCATAAGGTGTTGGTGATAACTCTATGAGTTTGAAGTATTTTCATTAGCCAATAGGGTATTGGAGATAAGTTTGTTTGGGTTGGAGAGTTTCCATTAGCCAATAAGGAGTTGGCGATAATCCAACGTATTTTGAAACATTTTCGTTAGCCAATATGACATTGGAGATAACACAATTTGTGGTGTAGTGTTTCTATTAGCCAATATTGTGTCGGTAATAAATTCATAAGTTTGAACTGCTTCTATTTGCCAATAAGGTATTGAAGATAACTTTGTTTGGGTTGGAGTGCTTCCATTAGCTAGTAAGATGTTGGTGATAACTCTACAAATTTAAAATTTTTTTCATTGGATTGTAAGGCATTGAGATAACTTCGTTTGGATTAGAGTATTTTTATTAGCCAATAACATTCAAGATACCTTCATTTTGGTTGGAGTGTTTTCATTAGCCAATAAGGCATTAAAGATAACTTTATTTTTGTTGGAGTGTTGCCGTTAGCCCATAAAACTTTGGTGATAGCCCCTTGAATTTGGAGTGTTTCCATTAGGAAATGGAGCATTGGAAAAAAGTCATTTGGATTAAAGTATTTTTGTTAGCCAATAAGGCATCGATGATGACCTCATGAGTTTTGAAGTGTTTCCATTAGTCAATAAAGTATTAGAAATAACTTTATTTTGGTTGGTGTGTTTTTGTTAGCCAATAAGCCATTAGCAATAACTAAATGAATTTGATGTGTTTCCATTTGATAATAAGGTGTTGGAGATAACTTATTTTGGGTTGGAGTATTTCAATTATCCATTAAGGCATTGAAGATAATTTCGTTTGAGTTGGAGTGTTACCATTAGCCAATAAGGCATTCGCAATAACTGCATGAGTTTTGATGTGTTTCTGTTAGCCAATAAGGCATTGAAAATAACTTTATTTCAATTGGGGTTTTTCTGTTAGACAATAAGGCATTAGTAATAACTCCATAAATTTAAAGTATTTTCATTGGCCAATAAGGTGTTGGAGATAACTTCGATTGAGTTGGAGTATTTCTATTTACTAATAATGTGTTGGTGACAATGCATGAGTTTTGATGTATTTCTATGAGCCAATGAGGCGCTAGAGGTAGCTTCATTTAGATTGGACCATTTTTGTTACCCAACAAGGCATTAACAATCACCCATTAAGGTTTGAAGTATTTTTGTTAGCCAATAAGGCATTAGAGATAACTTTATTTGTGTTGAAATATTTTTGTTAGCCAACAAGGCATTGGTGATAACCCCAAGAGTTTGAAATGTTTCCATATGCTAATAAAGCATTGGCAATAACTCTACAAATTTGAAGTATTTTCGTTAGCCAGTAATGCATTGGAGATAACATCATTGGGATTAAAGTATTTTTATTAGCTAATAAGGCATTTGTGATATCTCCATGAATTTAGAAGTGTCTCAGTTAGCTAATAAGGCGTTGGAGGTAACTCCATTTGGGTTGGAGCATTTTAGTTAGCCGAAAAGGCATTGGCAATAACCCCATGAATTTTAAGTATTTTCATTTGCCAATAAGGTATTGGAGATGACATCATTTTGGTTGAGGTATTTTCATTAGCCAATAAGGCATTGGCAATAATCCCATGTATGTGAAAGTGTTTTAGTTAGCCAATAAGGCCTCATTTGGGGATGAATTCTTTCTATTAGCCAATAAGACATGGACAATAACCCTATGAATTTTGAAGTATTTTCATTAGCCAATAATGGTTCATTTGGGGTTGGAGTGGTTCCATTATCTAATGAGGCATTGACACTACCGTACTAGTTTTAAAGTGTTTTTCTTTGCCAATAAGGTGTTGGAGATAGATTCATTTGAGTTGGAGTATTTCTATTAACCAATAATGCTTTAGTGATAACATCGCAAGTTTGTAGTATTTATGTTAGCCAATAAGGCATTGTAGATAACTTCATTTGGGTTGGAGTGAACCTATTTGCCAATAAGATGTGCATGATAACCCTATGAGTTTTTAAGTATTCATTAGCTAATATGGTATTGGAGATAACTTCATTTGGCTTGGAGTATTTTTGTTAGTCAATATGGTGTCTACGAAAACCCCATGAGTTTGAATGGTTTCTGTTAGCCAATAAGGCATTGGCAATAACTCAATGAATTTGAAGTATTTTCATTAGCCAAGAAGATATTGGAGATAACTTCGTTTGAATTAGAGTGTTTCTGTTAGCTAATAAGGCATTGGTGATATCTTCATAAGTTTTGAAGTGCCTCTGTTAGCTAATAAGGCATTGGAGATAACTTCATTTTGGTTGGAGGGTTTCAGTTAGCTGAAAAGGTGTTGGTGATAACACCACGAATTTGAAGTATTTCCATTAACCAATAAGGCATTGGTGATAACCCTATGTGTTTTTAAGTGTTTTCATTAGCTAATAAGGCTTTATTTGGGGTTAGAGTCTTTCCGTTAGCTAATAAGCCATGAGCAATAACCCATTAGTATTGATGTGTTTCCATTATCTAATAAGATTTCATTTGGGGTTAAGAGTGGTTCTATTAGCTAATAAGGCATTGGCAATTACTGTATGAGTTTTAAAGTGTATCCCATAGCCAATAAGGTGTTGGAGAAAACTTCATTTGAGATGGAATGCTTCCATTAGCCAATTATGCATTAGCAATAACTTCATAAGTTTGAAGTATTTTCATTAGCTAATAAGATATTAGAGATAATTTGATTTTAGTTGGTGTATTTTTGTTAATAAATAAGGCATTAGCGATAGCCGCATGAATATGAAGTGTGGCTATTAGGCAAAAAGGCATTGAAGATAAATTCATTTGTGTTAGCGTATTTTTGTTAGCTTATAAGATGTTGGTGATAACCCCATGAGTTTTTAATTGTTTTCATTACCAAGTAAGGCATTGTAGATATCCTTATTTAGGTTAGAGTGTTTTTGTTAGCCAATATAGCATTAGTGATTACCATATGAGTTTGATGTGTTTCCACCAGCCAACAAGGTGTTGAAGAAAATTTTATTTAGGTTGGAGTGTTTCCATTAGCTAATAAGTCATTGGTGATAATTCCATGAATTTGATGTGTTTCTATTATCCAATAAGGCATTATAGATAATTTCATTTGGGTTGGAGTATTTCTATTAGCAAATAAGGCTTTAGCAATAACTCCATGAATTTAAAGTATTTCCATTGGCCAATATGTCATTGGAGATAACTTTATTTGGGATATAGTGTTTCTGTTAGCCAATAAGATATTGGCAATAAACCCATGAGTTTTGAATGGGTTTCAAAAGCCAACAAGGCACTAGAGATAACTCCGTTAGGGTTCTAGTGTTTTTGTTAGCCAATATGGCATTACTGGTAACTCCATTAGTTTTGAAATATTTTTGTTAGCCAATAAGATGTCAAAGATAACTTTGTTAGTGTTGGAGTGTTTTTCTTAGACAATAAAGCATTGGAGCTAAGTTCATTTGGGTTGGAGAGTTTCCATTACTCAACAAGGTGTTGGTAATAACTCCATGAATTTGAAGTATTTTTGTTAGTCAATATGGTGTTAGAGATAACTTTATTTGGGTTGGAGTATTTTCATTGGCCAATAAGACATTGACAATACCTCAATGAATTTGAAGTGTTTTCATTAGCCAAAAAGGCATTGGCGATAGCTCCATGAACTTGAAGTTTTTTCACTAGCCAATAAGATATTGGAGATAACTTCTTTTGGGTTGGAGTATTCCTGTTAGCCAGTAATATATTTTGAAGTGTCTCCACTAGCCAATAAGATATTGGAGATAACTTTGTTTGGGTTGGAGTCTTTCTGTTAGCCAATAAGGCATTAGCAATAATCACATAAGTTTCAACATGTTTCTATTAGCCAGTAATGGCCTTGGTGATAACTTCATTTGGGTTGGAGTGATTTCACTAGCCAATAAGGCATTGGAGATAGCTTCATTTGGGTCGAAGTGTATCTGTTTGCCAATAAGGAGTTAGCGATAACTCCATGAGCTTTGAAGTATTTCTTTTAGCCATAAGGCATTGAAAATTACTTGGTTTGGGTTAAAGTGTTTCTGTTTGCCAATAATGGTGTCCCTTTTAATTTTGATGATAAACAAATGATATTTAATGAGTTACTTGAGTTATGTTTAGCCAAAATACTTAAAGCTCTCAAGAAAATATTTGAAAGCTTCAAGGAAAAGAAGAAGTCCAATGGTAGATTAGCAAGCATGGCTTGATGAGATAAAGAGATGACTTGGAGGTGAAGAAACCACTTGAAGGCTCACAAGTGACACAAGTAAGGCCAAGGCAACTCAAGAAATCGCCATCGACTAGCTTTATTTTTTTCTTTATTTTTTAGTTGAGTCAAAAGCTTGTTTGAGATAAGTTATTTAACATTCAAAGTCACGTGAGAGTTCTACCAGATGCTCTTAATGTAGCTTTTCTGACTGAATTGGACCTGTTGAGTCAGGTTGAGGATCAAGGTTTTTAGTTCAAGGCAAAACTCAACATCCGATTTAGAATCGGATATCCAGCTAGCATTTTGGTCTGACAGAACTAGACATTCGGCAAAGAACCAAACATCAGTAACACTTTGAAGCCAATTCTTAAAAACTATAACTAGACATCCAATTGTAAGAAATGGATATCCAATTCGGGTTTGTGACTAAAAGTTAGTTTTTTGACCATTGGAGCAAAGCAAGCCTTTGGATTTCACCCCTAATGGTTAGATTTGACTATAAACATATAAATAGAGTTGAAGAGGCTTCAATTAATAATGTTTACATCTTCTAATCTTTGAAAAAGAGTTCAAAGCTTTCTTCAACTCTCTAGCCATTTTTGAGCTCTGAATCTTCCAATCTCAAGCTATCTATCATTGCCCTTTCCCTAGTCTTGAGAGAACATTGGGTGAGCTTAACTTGTACAAATTCTTATGAGTTTTTTCACTTGCAATCCACTCCAAGGTTGTTTGGAGTGTTTGAGAGTTACTAACTATAGTTTGGAGTTGATCTTGCCGGTTGGAGCAAGAATATTATATAGGGTTGGCTTTATCAACAAAGCGACATTCTTAGTGGAGAGTTGGAGTCCTCAAGATAGAGATAAGGGATGTGAAGTAGGAGTGGTTGGTCTCTAAATCACTTCAAATTTCAGTGCAGTCTATCTTCCATCTTAACTTATTACTTAATTCATATGTGATTCTGATTTGAATCCATTTTTTGATTATCAAAAAAGTCATGTTAATTCTCAAAGCCTAATTCACACCACAGCCCTCCCCTCCACCACCCCCCCCCCCACACCCCCCCCCCCCCCCCACCACATCCCCTAGTGATTTCTTTGCTTTGAATTGGTATATGAGCAGCTTGCTCTTATTTTTTGCTTTAATCACCTGAGCCTTTTTTTTATCCTTATTTATGGAGAATTTTGGTGCTTCTTCATTATTTCTTCAAGAGGGACAATCTACCACTTGTACACTACTATTTAATGGCACAAACTTTAATTATTGGAGAGCTTGAATTTGAATCTTCATTAAAGTGATTGATTATAATTTATGGTAGTTAGTGGAAGAAGGGTACACTCCACCCACCAAAATAATTAATAGTAGAGGGTATCCAAGCCCAAGGACAAGTGGGATGAGGGCGACAAGAAAATAAATTCATTGAATGCAAAGTAATGAATATTTTATATTGTGCTCTTGAACTATCTGGGTTTAATTGCACTAGTATTTGTGAGACAACTCATCAAATTTGGCAGTGTCTTGAAGTTACCCATGAGGGTACAAGACAAGTAAGAGAATATAAAGTAAACATATTGGTAAACTAATCTGACCCCTTTAAGATGAAATTAAATGAGTCTATCATTGAGATGATTGCATGATTCACTGATATTATCAATACTTTAAACTCTTTTGGTAAGACTTTTACTAATGTTTAGATGGTTAGAGAAATCTTAAGATGCTTGTCTAGGTCATGGGGTCCAAAGGTGATGGCAATACAAGAAGCTAAAGACCTCAACATCTTACATTTGGAAGAGCTTCTAGGATCTATAATCACTCAAAAAATGACAATAAAGGACTAGATCCAAGAAGACAACAAAGACAAGAAGAAGAACATTGCTTTTAAAGTTAAGAATCAAGTGAAGAAGAAGAGGAGGAGAGTGATGAAGATATGGTTCTTCCAACAAGGAAGTTTAAGAAATTTCTCAAGAAGAAGAACATGCCTTAAAAGCCAAGAAATGGTGAAAGGAGCAATCCAATTATGGAAGAGCTGGGCCACATGAAGGATAATTGTCCCCTCAACATTGAATCTAAGAAACTTGGGACCACTTTGAAGAGGAGAGTGAGGATGCCTCTTCCGATGATGAGATTGTGAACTTATAGCTCATGGAAAATGAGGATGAGATATGTGACTTATCCTTTGAGGAATTACAAGATGCTTTTGAAGAATTGTTTGTAAGACATAAAAAATTGAGTCTCAAACATGCTTCATTGAAAAAGAAATTATCTACTCTTGAGAATGATTTTAATGCTTTGAAATCTTCTAAAAGAACTTACAATTGCAAAAAAGGATATAGATGCTCTACAAGTAGAATATGATATTTTTTTAATTTTTCTAGAACTACTTGTGAATGCCATAATAAACTTGTCATGCTTAGAGATGAAAATAGTCATTTGAGAAAAGCCTTACAAAACCTTTTCCATAGAAATACTACCTTGAGTATGATTATTAAAAGCCAAAGGAATGTCTTAAATAAATCTAGATTAGGGATCATTTCATCATCCAAGTTTAAGGGTACTAAAACTACTTTTTTAAAGACTTCCACTATAACTAACTCTCAGAAGACTTATACTTATTACACATCTCATCTAATTTCCCAATTAAGAGAAATCCCTCTCTTAAGAAAATATGGGTACCTAAAGGGATAGTCCCAAGAGCTAAGGAATCCAAGTTAATTTGGGTTTCTAAAACTTCTCTTGCATGATTTTGTTTGGATTAGATAGGGGTGACCCATATGCCTCTACTAGTTATATCTATGCTCATCCTCTAGCTAATATAGTAGAGGTAAGTAGCTTGATTTGATATTATTTGCATGATTATTTGCATTTATGTCCGCATACATACTCCTTTTCTTCTAACCATGAGGACCCATAATTGAGAATGGGTACCTAGCCAATTTTGATTTGTTAGTTGTGCCTACACTCCAAGAAGAAGAATGATAATGATTCCTTGATAGTGGATTTTCATGTCACATGATGAAGAATCCATCCATGTTCAAGGAGTTGGTAAGCAAAGATGGTGGATTTGTCACTTTTGGTGATAATGGTAAAAGTAAAATTATCGGTAAAGGTGATTTTTCCATTGATTCCTCACTCATTAAAGGTATACTTCTTATTGAGGAACTTAAGCATAATTTATTGTCAATTAGTCAATTATGTGATAAAGGTTTTGATGTTTTGTTTAAATTTAACCATTGCATAGTAAGACATAATGATAGTACTAATACTGCTTTTATTGATTATTGTGATGGAAATGTTTATACCATTGATCAAGATGACCTTAATGTGAAAAAGTGATTGTAGACCATGAGATTCGTGAATGGCTTTGGCATAGGCAACTTGGACACACATGCATGGATATGATTGCCAAAGTCCGCCAAAAGGAGCTTGTGAGAGGACTACCTAAAGGCCAGTTTATCAAGAATCAAGTATGTGATGCATGTCAAATAGGGAAGCAAGTGAAGTCATCACACAAACCCAAGAAGATGGTGTCAACTACAAGGCCATCTCAACTCCTACACCTAGACTTGTTTGGACCTATTGGGATTACACAAGTCTAAGAGGTAAAAACTATGCCTTTGTAACTGTTGATCACTTTTCAAGGTTTACAAAAGTTCTATTTCTTACAAATAAAAGTAATACTTTTGATGCATTTGTTGGTTTGTAAAATGTGTCCAAAATGAGAAAGATTACTTGATTTCCAAAATTAGAAGTGTCTATGGACGAGAATTTGAAAAATCATCCATTCAAAGATTTTTGCATAGAGAATGGTATTGAGTATAGTTTTTTAGCTTGTCGCACTCCACAACAAAGTAGAGTTGTTGAGAGGAAGAAAAGGTTTCTCCAAGAGATCATAAGGGTCATGCTTAATGAGTACTCTTTACCCAAGTATTTTTGGGTGGAGTTACTAACATGACCTGCTATATCTTGAATAAGGTATCTATTTGCTCTATTCTCAACAAAAGCCCATTTGAGTTATGGAATGGAAAAAGGCCCAACATTGCATACTTTCCTATTTTTGGTTGCAAATGCTTTATTTGAATGCAAAAGATTATTTATCAAATTTTGACTCCAAAACTCAAAAGGGCATATTTCTTGGACATTCATCTAGCTCTAGAACATTTAGAGTCTTCAACAAGACCATTTTGGTTGTTAAAGAATCTATAAATGTTGAATTTGATGAATCTAACTCTCACTTGAAGAAAAAGTCTTTTCATAATGATGTAGAGATCTCCAAGAAAATAGACAAATTGCAAATCTCAGAAAGAAAAGAGAGCAAAACTTGCAAAGGATCAAATGAGAAGAATGTTGAAATGGAGATATTGAGCCAAAAGAGAAAGAGCATGACAAGGAGCCACCCAAAGAGTGAAGATTCAAGAAAAATCATCCATTAGATCAAATCATAGGTGATGTTGATCAAGCAGTAAAAACTCATAAAGATCTTAAATTTAATTATAATCATATTGCATTTCTTTCTCATATAGAACCCAAGAATCTTAAGGAAGCTTAGAAAGATAAAAGCTGGATTCTTGCCATGCAAGAAAAACTAAATCAACTTGAGCAGGATCAAGTTTGGGAGCTTGTTTAAAGACCAAATTACTACCCAATTATTGATACCGAATGGGTCTATAGGAGCAAGCTAAATAAAAATGGTGTCATTATAACACCCCTGTCGTGTCCGATCGACCACAACACAAGTGGACAACATACATATAAAAGGTTTACAGAATACATAGAATTAAAATTTATTTCATCGATACGAATATAGTTCAGATAACATAACAAAACGTAGTCTCACTAGAAATACTCAAGTCCTCAAAAATTTTCCCATACATAAAAATAGAATAACCTGTAAATAAATCAGCTCCCAGTGTAGTCGCACACGTGCTTTCTGCTACTGACTACCTGTGCCTAGCTGCTACTCTCTTGTGGATAGGAACAATCAAAGAATGAGCCACGAATGCTCAGTAGGGAGTTACCTCCTCCAAATAGTAGGAGAGATCAATTTTTAGGTGGCAACAATAAAATTAACACAGTAGCAACAAAAATAATACAACGACAATGGTGATTAGGTAAACCAACATCCACAGTAAGGAATGAATTAACAAGGATATCTTATGGGTGTGGTTGAACTCCCTACCAAGTAGAGTCATACCACACTGCACTCCCAACCGCTGATGGAGTGGTGATCCCGTCTAGTCACACAACGGATCACGTCCCCTACTACTTAGGAGATCGACTACTGTCACGTCTGACAGTCTCACTAATCCCATACCGAAGTAGGGAATTGTCGACTGGTACCAGTCAAATAGAGTCCCACTGCATACGTCCCTCAAGATACCAAAGGCTTAGCCACAATAAATATCGAGTCAAGATTACCAAGCGATAGAAGGGAGTCGACTCGATCACAAATCAGACTATCTAGCTAGAAGACATCGTCAAAGGAAGGATTTGAAACCACCAATAGAATCAGCATGAAGAACCGAGTCAAACAACTCTTAGACCATCACAATCAGATCTCAAATGAGAAGGTTATAACTGTTCAAATGTATATATGCAATTTAGCCCCTATATCATTCCAAATTACAACTCCATCATCAAGATAAATAATTTCCATCCATTCTACATTATGAACCTCAAAAATATCATATTATTATCAACAATCATTGATCCAGCAATTTATCACCCAAGTCCTTAATAATTTCAAATTTAATCCTTATGGTATATTTTTCACAAAAGTCCTCAATATAATTTGATTCACATATTAGTCCTTCAAGTTCTAAGTCATAACCAATCCAGTCGACTTCCAAATAAATCATAATTTGGTTCCATCTTACAAATTCATCCTCAATAAGATTTAAGTATCCCAAACAAATTTCGACATAATCATAAATCAATTATCCCAAACTTAAATCAATTTATCAATCAATTTAATTAATCTTACTAAATTCCTCCAATCCAATCTGAAATCAATTTCAATTCCAATTCATAATAATCAGACTCATTTCAATGAACCAAATCATGAATTCAGATTACTTAGGTTGATCTGAACCATTCACCTCATCATTAGTTTGATTAACCTCAAGCTTGATTCAAACCAATTCCAAAACCAGAATCTAAACCAAATCCGATTCTGAACCAAGCCTTAACCAAAATCGACTTTAAACTAACCCAAACCCAAACCAACTTTAAACCAAAACCAAAACCATTCTTTAAACTATACCTAAACCAAAACCAACTTTAACTAAACCTAAACCAAAACCAACTTTAAATTAAACCAAAAATCAAAACTAATCATCTTCTTCATCCTCAAACCCTAATCCGTTGTTGCCACCGCCGCCGCCGTTAGGCCATCATGTCGTCCGGCCACCCCGCTGCCACGCCGCCGTCTCCGCTGGGCCACGGTTGCCGCCTGGCCACCGCTTCCGGCGTCGTCAGATCCGCGCTTCCCCGCACCTCTGGTCGTCGTCACCCCATGCCGTCGGGCTGAAGCAGGTGTTGCCGCAGCCTGAGCGGCCTGCGCAGCTGCATGCTAAGGGGACCCCAGCCCGTGCAGTCGTGCGCACGCCACCGGCCACTCCCGACGCCGTACCACGCGCCGGAATTGCGCCGATGCTGGGTCCCATGCTGCCTACGCACGATGCTTGCTCGCAGCAACGCCGCACATTGCCACACCGCACGCCGCTGCATCGCACGCCGACGTACCACGCCACACACGCCGCCGTCTCCGCTGCCGGTCGCTGGAGCACAGCGGCCGCTGATTGGAGAGGAAGATGGATATTTTGCAAATCTAATCCTCTAATCTTTCTATTCTCAAACTATGCCATAGATCGGTATAACACCTCAAAAATTAGATATATCTAATTTCTATTTAGTTTTGCTTAGATCTAGATTATCACCATCTTCCTAAATATCATGAGGGTCACTAAGTTTATCGACTATTTAACATGAACTTGTCTTAGGAATAGAGTCAAAGAAAGACAGATGAAAATAACTCAATCTACTTCGAATAGAGGTAAAGAGAAACGGATAAAAGTAACACCACCTACCTCGAATAGAGGCAAAAAGAGAACGGATGAAAATAACTCAACTTACTTCGAATAGAGGTAAAAAGAAACGGATGAAAGTAACACCACCTACCTCGAATCTCGATAACGATCGTCCTGAATCTTCTTGCCACTCTGTAAGCCTCCCCAACGATCGTTCCTTGACTCTCTCTCTCTACCTTCAAACCGGCTCTCTATCCGTCAGGGTTTAGTGGGTGGTAGCTGCCTATAAATAGATGCGGTTATTGGGTTGTGGGTTGTGGACCCGAGTAATGGGCCGTTATGGAGTAACGGGTGGTTACAGTCATGGTTAGAAACAAGGCTAGATTTGTAGCCAAAGGTTTCAACCAAACTGAAAGAATTGATTTTGATGAGACTTTGACACTCATTGCTTGTTTGAAATCTATTTGAATTTTGCTTACATTTGCTTGTCATAAAGATTTCAAACTATTTTAAATTGTGCTTTCTTAAATAGGTTTCTATCCAAAGAAGTTAATATTCAACAACCTCCTATATTTGAAGATTTGAATTTTTCAAACTATATTCTAAAATCGAAAAAGGCATTATATGGTCTTAAGCAAGCTCCAAGAGCTGGTTATGAGAGACTTAGCTCTTTCTTAGTATCAAATAGCTTTGAAAGAGGTTGCATAGACACTATACTATTCCTCCTTAAAATGCATGATGACTTATTAGCAGTGCAAATTTACATTGTTGATGTTATATTTAGTGCTATTAATGAAAACCTTTGTGAGTTATTTACAAACATAATGAAGGAGTTCGAGATGAGTATGATGGGAGAATTGCACTTTTTCCTTGGTCTCCAAGTACAACAAATGAAAAATAGGATCTTCATCAATAAAAAAAAACACCAAGGAGCTACATAAAAAAAATTCAACATGGATGAAGCCAATGCTACAAGAGCTCCAATGATCCCTTCAACCAGGTTGGACAAGGATGAAGATGGTGAAAAGGTTGATGAAAAGCAGTATAGAGGTATAATTGATAGTTTACTGTATCTTACTGTATCTTACTGCAAACAATCATGAATCCAAAAATCACAATTTCTACAACTACAATTATACATTATATATTTGGCAGCAAGTTTTACTAAGCTTCCATATCCCTTGGCTCCTTGAATCAATAGCTGATCTATGGACAAGCTAGAGAAAGGAGGTCCAGACTCAATTCAGAAAGTCCATGGATCTAATCTCTTTGGCCATGTTTTGATCGATTTTGTATGGAAAGGAATAATATAATTTTTTAGAATATAAACAGAACTGCCTAACAATTTTTCATGGGATTCTGTTTCTACTAAAATGCTAGTTGTATAGTTGTAAAGGGAAGCAAAGGAGGGAAGTGATGGGGAGTTGTAAATGTTTTGACAAAGAACTGATAGTTCTCTAATGCTTGTTTTAGCAGTGGAACATGTCCCAAAAAGTGGAGCAAATCTAATGCTAAAAATTACAATTAGGCTGATAACTCTACTAAAATAATTAGTGTTGCTATGGTGTTTTTACATCTGATCCATTAGAAAGGAATACAGGTAATGCTTTGAAATCCAAACTAGGTCAATTTAAACATGGATCAGATCCAACCAGTGTTTGTTAGTGGATCCACAATTAATTTTATTTTAACTGTTATCTTAATATTAAGAGATGATTTGGTTATCCAAAAATAGACAAAAGTGTAAAGAAATTACTTTTTTCTACTTTTGACTCATTTTTAAAAATGGTTAAAAGTGATTCATTTCTAACATTCAATTAGACGAAAGTATAATCATTAATATATAAAATATTTTTTAAAAAAATATTTTTATTTGCTGCACAAATCAAAGTATGTTATTAAGTGTACTATTAGGTATTATGAGAATATTAACTTTTAACAGATGAAAGCTCTTGTTATTAATTACTCTAACAACAGAAACCTCCTAAAATAAGAAAACTAACTAATAAAATAGAGATATAAAAAAGAAAAAAAAAGTATTTGATTGATTTTAAAAAATATTATATGGCTTAAGTGAGGGCATACCCTCACTTTATAATAAATTTCAATATAAAATTATGGAAGATATGAGAATAACAAAAGAAAAGAAAAGATAAGGAGTGAGAAAGAGGTTTTGATGTGCACTACTTCCTCACCCTTGTGTGTTAGACTATGTAATATCTTAACTTAGATGGGTCTTGATTCAATCTTCAACAGATATTGATGGCGTCATCCGATGGGACATAGAAGGATGGAGTGTCCCAATGGATGTGAGTGTCAATGATGATTTCTTAATTTTGAAGTATTTTTAAACCCATGGAGCTTAGGTATTAACTTCATTGATTTAAAGTATTTCATATCTCATGAGACATAGATGTTAACCTCTTTAATTTAAAGTAATCGATATCTCAAAGGGCATAAGTGTTAACATATTTGATTTGAGATATTTTGTAGCCCATGGAGCGTAAATGTTGAACTGTTTAATTTGAAGTGTTCCATAGCCCATGGGATATAGGTGTCAACTTCTTTGATTTGATATATTCTGTAACCCATGGAGCATAGATGTTAACCACTTTGGTTTGAAATATTCTATAACCCATGAGGTATAAGTGTTAATCTCTTTAATTTGAGGTATTTTTTACCTTGTGGGGTATAAGTGTTAACCTCTTTAAGTTGAAGTATTACATAACTCATAGGGTGTAGGTGTTAACTTCTTTGATTTTAGAGTGTAGCTGTTAACCTCTTTGATTTAAAGTATTTCATATCCTACAAAGTGTAAGTATTAAATTCTTTGCTTTGAGGTATTCTGTAACCTGTGGAGTGTAGATGTTAACTTGTTTGATTTGAAGTATTCCATATCCTGTATGGTGTAAGTGTTAATTTCTTTGATTTGAGTTATTTATTTGCCACTTGTGGAGTTGGGTAAAGTCTCAAAGTGCTGCTAGAGGCTTTGTAGCTCACCCAATGGAACTTGATTTGACCCTATTTAGTTCTATTTGAACTAATTTTGGTTTAAGTTTGAGTTTCATTTAATTTGAATTGGATTCAGTTTAATATTCAAAACTTTATTTTGATTTAAATCTAATTTGATTCTATTTGATCTTCAAATCTCAGTTTAGGTCACATTTAATTCTATTCAGTTCAATATTCAAGACTCGATTTTGATGTAAGTCTAATTAGATTCACTTTACTATTCAAAACTTGATTTTAACTCAAGTTGGATTTTATTTGATTTGGGTCGAGTTCAACCTTGTGTTAGGCCCTTAATGGATCTTGGATACAAACTTTTGGTGGGTTCTTTTTGGACTTTAATAGATCTTGGATCTAACCCTTGATGGGTCCTTGATGGATCCTTCTTGGATATGACCCTAAATAGATTTTTATTAGATCATCAATAAATGTTAGATTCAATCCTTAATGAGTTCATATTAGATCCTGTCTCAACCTAATGATGGATTTGGGTTCAACCCATTGTCGGACCCTTATTGACTTCAGGTTGGCATTTTAAAGGACTTTGATTCAAGTTCAAGTCGACTTAGGTTCAGCTTAGTTTCAGTTTAGACTTGACCCAGTTATGGTTTGACTTTGAATTTAATTTGACCTAGCTAGCTTTCAGTTTGAACTTGATTTAACCCAATTAGGATTTGATTTTATCTTAGTTTGACCCAAATAGGGTTCAATTTGAACTTAACATGATTTTGAATTGATCCATTTTAAACTCGACAAGAGTTGAGTCTAAGCCGACCCGGTTTGGATTAACTCAATTTGGATTTGAGGTCTAATTTAATTTGAGTTTTAGTTTATTTATTTGATCAAATTAAGTCCATTTGGTCGTTTACTCCAATCAATTTATTTTAGCTAAGATCAATGTACTTTGAGAGCCCTCGAGTTATTATGATAACTTTGGATGAGTCCATGAGTTGGCCTAGATGTGCAAGCTCAAAAGCCAGCTTAGAGGTACAAACAAGATGATTAGCTTGGTTCATTAGCTTGAAAGTTGGCTTAGAAGTGTAAACCCGAAGGTTGACTTAGTTTTTGAGCTCGAGAGCTAATAGAGTGGTAAGGCCGAAGGTGGCATAAAAGTGAACCCAAAAGATGGCATAGGTGTGAGCAGGAAGGCTATCATAAGTGCGAGCCCAAAAACTAGCATAAGTATGAGCCTGAAGGCCAACATGAAGGTGAGCCCCAAGGCTAGCATAGGTGCAAACTCAAAGGTTGTCATAAGCGCAACCCCGAAGGTTGGCATAATGGAAAGCCTGAGGCATAATGGCAAGTTCGAAGGCTAGTATAGATGCAAGCCTGAAAGCTGGCTTGATGGCGAGTCTAAAGGATGGCATGGAGGTGACCTTAGGAGCCCAAAGGTTGACATGAGTGAGAGCTCGAAGACTAGCATGAGTGTGAGCCCAATAGCTAGCATAGTGCCAAGCCTGAGGGATGGCATGATAGTAAGTCCGAAGGTTAGCATGATAGTAAGCACGAAGACTAGTACAATAGTGTGCCTGAAGGCTGACAAAGTTGTAAGCTCAATGGCTCACTTAAGTGTGAGCCCAAAGGTTGGCTTGAATGAGAGACAAAAGAGTAGCTTGAGTACTAGTCTGAAGGTTAGCTTAGTTGCATGCTTGAAGGCTAGCTTGAATGCAAGCCCAACAGTTCGCTTACTTGTGTGCCTGAAGGCTAACTTGAATGTGAGCCCAAAGGCTGGTTTAGTGTAAGCTCAAAGCTAGCTTAGTGACTTGTCTAAGAGCTAGCTTGAGTGCGAGCCTAAAAACCTATCTTGAGTGGGAGCCTGAAGACTGGCATAGTTGCAAGCTTGAGGGCTAACCTAAAGGCTGGCCTGAATGCGAATTGAAAAGCTGGCCTGAATGCATCGTTTATAAATACAAATATATCAATTGGTTTACATTTTATGTATGAATTGTATTATTTATAAATACAAATGTATTATGGATGGTTAATATTGTACAAACAAGATTCAGCTATGGAGTTGGACCAATCATAGCATTTTTTTTGTTAACCATTAGCAGTGCTAATTGAATTCCAATAGCGTCGTAATTTGTTAGCATCACTAATAATTTTTAGGGGTGCTAATTTGGCACCATGAATATTCATGATACTACATAATGCAGTGCTTAATTAGCACCATAAATTATAGCCAATAAATATTTTTTTTGGTACTAATTTTATCTCTAATGGCGTTATATTAGCAACAAGAATAACCTAAAATGTTGTAGTGAAAAGTTTAATATTTAACAATCTTGGCAATAACATTTGCATCAAGGTAATCTTACAAATGAAAAATCAAGATTATGGATTCAAAATCCATCTAAAAGTTTCACTTGATTCCTAAATACTCTTCACTTGAGAATAAAAATAAAAAATATGATCTAATATATGCTTGAACAATTCTATAATTTGACCAAGTAATCTCATAACTCTTCCTTACAATTCCATATAATCCATAAGTATAATAGAAAAATTATTGATCCTCAATTTCCCTAACATATAAATTAATATCCTCAAAACTCATCAAAATATTCAAATGTAACGTGGAATAAATTCCCACACTCATTATCAATTTGTATTTCTTATAACTCATCTAACTTAATTTGACCTTGAACCTAGAGTTTTAATGCCACTAAATTATCATACTTTAAAACTAAAAACTGTAGGCTCTCGAATATATGACAACATCATAAACTTATGAAGTTGAAATCATATAAGCATACAAAATCACTAACTTAGTTTGAATAATTAATAATCCACAAAATCAGTCCTATAATTTAAAAAAATAATCCTCAATAACATAGCTTTATATTCTCAAATTATTTTATAATAGACTTATACCTCTCTGAAGTACAAAAGCGAATGAATATATATTGAACTCCCATATCACTATAAAAAGTAATCCCACTTTTAATCACTTTAAATGAATTATGGATCAGATAATGTCTCAATTTGTATATCCTTGATTTTTCTTTCTATATAGTTAGTTACCTTGTCATTGAATGTTATCTATCTTTCAGAACTAACAGTCATTTACTTATAGATTGTCTTTACTGATTAAGGGCTTTTTAAGTATGAAATCTTTCTTAATTAAATATATATTCTTGTACTTTTTAAGAATTATATATTTCTCTCCATTTTATTGGATTTCTTATGTATACCTCCTAAAAAACTTGTTAATTATCTTGAATGAAAATTATTTATATTTATCAAAAGTCACAATTATTTTTATTTTAATTTAATTATCTATTAATTAAATTTAATTAGTTAACTCTTCTGACATTACAATAAGGGGAAATTGATAGATCAAAGAGGAAGAGAGTTTCTTGAGATGAGAGATATAAAATATTGTTATATTTCGGCAAACACTTAAAATATGTGATACAAAAAAAAATAAATATAATAAATATACAAGATAAAGAGCAAAAGTGACTTTCACAAATATAAGTAATCTTAATTTGACATGATTAAGAAATGTATTTATATATAACTCCTTAATGAAGTATATGTAAAAAATTCAAAACTATGAAAAATATATAATTTAAAAAAAAACAAGAAAGGATATACAATTAAAAAAATATTTCATGGAGACATATATAAAAACTCATTAATTTAAAGGATTTTCACACATAACTCCAATGTGATTTCATAATCATATGTAATCTTCTTGTTTAGATAATTAGGCATAACACTTTTGATTTTGATTTTTTATTAAAAATCCTCAAGTGAACATTGAACTATAGTTGATTGGAGATCTTTCTGATGTCTTCCACATTGAAACATTCATGGTTTTATATTGACAAACAAATATAGAGTCATACAAAATATATTTAAGTACATATCAACATTAAAAGGAGTAAAAAATGTATATTTTCTATAAGTTCAAATTTTATCATCTGATGTAAGACCCATGAGTAAAATTGATATAAAACTATATATAATAAATTTACATATTTTAAGATCAGAAAAATCAAGTAACAAAATTTTAAAATTCTATTTCTATGAATCTTAGCCGATACACCTTGAATTTATGCCTCTTATTGATGGGAAAGAGTTAAAAAAGAGCAAAAATTAGATTTCTTCGATCATGGCTCAAGAAGAAATTGTGGGTGAAAAATAGAGAGAAATTGTATATTTTTTCTTTGTACTTTACTGCCTTTTTAAGGCTAAATTTTTGCCATTGTACAAAAAAAATCCTTTGAGGGTTTTATAAATTACAAACAAGACTAAAACATTTACAAAAGGGTCCAATGACTAATTAGCTCAAATAAATCAATTTAAATTTGATTTTTAATTAGATTCAAACCCATAAAATTTATATTCCTTTAATCAGGCAACCTTAAGATAAGACTAGACACTTGATATACAATAAAACATTACGACTTATTACGGAACATCTAATTGAACACACAAATAAAATTTTACCTCTATTTATATAGTCATTCATTTTCATCCAAATATTTAATCAGATAGCCAAACTTAATCCACTCACTACATTTTCAAACTCGCTAACCTGAATTACATAATTAAATTTATTTAAATCAAATCAATAAAAAATCTATAAAAGCACAAGACTAATAATTTCCTATTTGTCCTATAGATTTGTTTATTTATACATATATAGATGGATATATATTGAAAATAATTTTTAAGAAATTAATTTTTATATGGGATCCCAATTGTGCAATTCAAAGATAATTGATTATATCACTCTTCCTCAGTAGTCCCCATACATGCTCAATTATGAATGGATATATATTAATAGTATATCAACCATTTTCATGTCAAAGAAAGTAAAGTACTATATTAGTTGAGCTGAATAATATTAAAATATAAGTATGTACAATATGCTTATAGAACAAGACATACAATAAAGCATAATAGTAATGAGAATTTTCATGCCTTTTCCACTGATGGTCTACTCACTTTTTGTTTCTCTCATAAATGCATCACTTAGATACACAAATCTTACCGAAGATATCCCACAAATACTAATACACATTATCTAAGTAAGAGATATAAAACAAATATGGTATCTAGTTATACCTTCACCATAAGTATTTTAGGAATCACCTAGACATGATTACTAGGCCCTCATGTAGATGGTCATTAGCAATCTACCTAGTAATCCACAGCATTTCCAAGGATCCATCTTCCAAATTGAAAAACTGAAAATAAAATTTATCAATAGAATCATTTCAAATAGAGAAATTATTATTTTACTGATAAATAGAATATAAACAAATATATTGTATGTAGTAATCAAAACATGATGTCATATCTACAAACTATCCCCATGCAATTGATATATTCTTTAAAAATTTTCACTACAAAACTTTAGCCATTGGATCAATCAAATTATCTATAGAGGATATCCATGAAATAATAATGTCTTTTTTCTGATTTTTTTCATGAATATAATGAAATTGTAGCTCAATATGCTTTATTTTGAAATGGAATTTAGTATCATTAGCGAGAGATATAATTGCATCATTATCACAGACTATCTACATTGACTTATCAACATAATTAACTACCTTAAAATTAGAAAGAAAATATTTTAACCATATAACATGTTTACCCATGACATAATAAATTATATACTCTACCTCCATAGTTAACAAAATAATTATAGTTTATTTCATATTGCATCATAAAATGATCCCCTCTATAAAACTAAACTCATAACTAGATGTTGATTTCAAACTATCCTCACATCTTTTCAATCAAAGTCTACATATCCAAGAATACCTAATAGTTTACGATCATCAAATAAAAGCTCATAATTTTGGGTGTTCCTTAAATACAAAAAACCTTTTTAATTACTCTCCAATGAGGCATTCTTGGATTACTCTGATATATGGCAAAAAATCTCACAACAAAAGACTAGAAAGTATAAATCATCAAGCATATCAAACTACCAATAGCTTATGCATAAGAACTTTTCTACATCTTTCATCTTTCAAGCCCATTTTAAAACATTACTGAAAATTAAGCTTGTTAACTTTAACTATATGTGATTTGCCAAGCTTGTAATTATACGTGCCATATCTTTGAAGAATTTTAGCAATATATGTCTCTTGAGAAATCTCAAGCAATCAACGTTTTTTATTTTTTTATATTTTAATGCCCAAGACATATGAAGTATTTTCAAGATTCTTCATCTCAAAAACTATAGATAACACCTTTTCAGTCGCCTTGAGGAAATTTAGTTCATTATTAACCAATAAGATATCATCAATATAAAGCATCAATATTTGAACTTTATCCCCACTAACCTTCAAGTATACATAGATATCGGTCATATTCTCTTAGAAGATAAATTTTATAATTATGTAATGAAATTTAAATTACCACTATTAAGATATTTATTTTAAACTATAAATGGATTTATATAATCTACAGACTTTTATTTCATCACCTTTTCTAATGAATCCTTCTGGTTGAATCATATAAATTTTTTCTTCAAGAATTTTATTTAAAAATAGTATTTTAACATCCATCTGAATAAGTTCATAATTATAATTTGCAACCAATGACATAAAAATTCTAAATTAAACTTCTTGAATACTAGAAAAGAAGTTTCATTATAATCAATCCCTTTTTTCTAAATATAACATTTAGCAACTAAACTCACTTTATACTTATCAACCTCACCACTAGTTTTTAATTTTGTTTTATAAATCTATTTATAGCTAATTGATTTACAGTTTCCAGGAGTATACACAAGAGACTAAACCTTATTTTTCTATATTGAGTCAATTTTTTTAATCATTGCATTCATCCAAAATTTTGCATTCTCACTTCTCATGCCCTCTGAAAAACTTAATGGATCATCATTCTCTATAATTAATAACATAGGTACCTCCTATGGATCATCTAAACTATAAGTATATAAATTTCTAATTTTCTTTAAATATGTAATATAGTCGTCAAATATATCTAACCTATAAACTCTTTTGGGTCTTTTATTTAACTAATTGGGCACAACCATTGATTCTTCATTTTGCTCAACCATATCTGACTCACCCTTGAGCTCAATTCTTTTCCTCTTACTTTCTATGAAAGATGTTCTCTATTTAATAAATTTGACATCTCTACTTTCAAATATAGAGCTCTAAATCAGATTGTATAACAATAATCTTTAGATCTTTCAAAAAAAATAATAAATTTACAACTCAAATTATGAGCTACAGTTTTTGGTATAGTGGGTCCAACAAATCTTACTCCTGTATCACAACCCCAAATTTTAAGATATTTAAGACTGAATTTTCTGTTAAGCCATAGTTTAAAAGAAATTTGAGGAACAAATTTGTATGATACTCTATTTAAAATGTAAGTAGCCATTTTTAGTACTTCACCCCATAAGAAATATGATAGTTCACTACAGACTATCATGTAACATACTACATCTATCAAACATTTTTTTTTCTTTTTGCCACTCCATTCTACTCTGTATTTTCTATAATAGTTATATTTATAATATTCTCATATTCTTGTAAGAAATTTAAAAAATCATATGAAGTGTGCTCACCTCTTCTATCTGACTTAATGGTTTTGATCTTTTTACCTAGTTGATTTCAAATTTGACCTTATATATTTTAAATATTTCAAGTACATCTAATTTCTATGCAATAAATACACATATCCATAACATAAAAAATCATTAATAAATGTCACAAATAAATTCCAATAGCATTATATATTTATTTTTTTTAACCAACTCAACCTTTAGGGTGAATTGATTAGAGTCAAAATAAACATACAATAATAATATTTATAAATTAAAATAATCTCAAAATGTTTGAAAAATTATTTGACTATTTTAATTTATAAATATACCCATGACTACATAGTTTTGAAAAATTTTTTCATTAGCTTAAATAGTATGATTAAAAATATCATTACCATAAATAATTATAATCAAATTCCCAATTAACATGAGAATGCTCGTAATCCGTAAATTCAATTATGAATTGAACTCAATTTTGCGAAAAAAAAACTCTTACAAAATTTTCAATTCAAACATTTTAAAAAACTCAACCAATTCAATTAAAATTCACCAAAAATTAAAATTTTGGAATTCAATATTGAATTCTACACTACCAAAATATTATCAATATCAATAAAGTACAAAAAAATTGAGCTAAAATGTGAGACAAAATTTTAATTTTTCCAAATTAGGAATACAAAAAATATTCGAAATCAAATCATATCTCAATTTCTCATATGCTAGACATCAAATATAGGCTTTGATGCCAATTATAAATTTGAATTTTATCTTTTGATACAAGACCTATGAGTAGAATTGATATAAAACTGTATAAAATAAATTTATATATTTTAGACCCCAAAAAATTAGATAACAAAATTTTAAAATTCTTTTTTTGAATTCTAACTGATTTACTTTGAGTTGTCTCTTTTTGATGAAAAATAGTCAAAAAGGAGGAAAAATTGAATTTCTTTGATTATGGCTAAAGAAGAAATCGTGGGTGCAAAACGAAAAGAAATCATATGTTCCTTCTATACTTTACTACCTTTGCCATTACAGAAAACCCCCTCAGTGTTTTATAAATTACAAGTAAGGACAAAATATTTAGAAAAGATCCAATGACCAATTAACTCAAATGAATAGATTTAATTTTAATTTCTAATTAGATTCAAGTCTAAAAAATTTATTCTTCTTTAATCAGGCAACTTCAAAGTGAGACTAAATGTTAAATATATAATAAAATATGTCGATCCATTGTGAAATGCCTAATTGAGCATACAAATAAAATTTTATCTCCGTTTATATTGTCATCCATTATTATCTAAATATTTATTCAAACAGTTAAATTTAAGTCACTCACTATATTTCTAAACTATCTTATCTAAATTGTATAATCAAATTTATTTAAAATCAAATAAATAAATAATTAATTATAAGGCAACAGAACTCACATCTTCAAAAAAATTGATAGAACAATATCCTAAATTTAAAATTAAAAAAATCACTTTTTTCTTTCCTTTATTCTAGATTTTGAATTTAAGACATATTTGTTCTGCAAAAAAATTAAATTTCAAAAATTAAAATCCAGTAAAATAATATTTCAATATTTATCTTGTGGAAAATTTAAAATTTTGAGAAAAATCAAATTCTTGTTTTCAAAAATTTAAATTTTTGACCAAATTGACCAAAAATCAAAATTCAAAAGAAAAACCTTTTAGTTAGTTGAGCTATACGTGATCTCAATTAATCTTCAAACCTTTTAGCAATTAAAGATATTGTAAATTTTTTTAAATATTTAATAATTAAAATATTTTAGATATTGAAAGTATTTTTTAATAATTAATTATAAATTTTAATAATAAAAATATTCTAGATATTTAATGCGCTTTTAATAGCTAAAGTATTCTAGATATTTAAGGTATGTTTAAAAAATAAAAATAACATTAATTTTCAAACTTTTTATTTTTAATTAATGATTTACTCAAATATTTAAAAAATCAGGAATTAAAATCTCTTGAACCAAACAAATAATTTAAAATTTTATAAATTTCAAATTTCTCATACCGAAATTTTAAATTTTAAAATTTTTAAGTCATGAAAATTCTAATTTTGCAAAACAATAATTTTTGGCAAAATAAAATTAACTCTAGAGTGAGTTTGATGTGAAGGAATTTTGAAAAAATAAAACATACCTTTTTGACATTTTAAAAAGGAAATTTCGGACTGATAAAGATTAAATTAAACCTAATTAAAAAAATATTATTAAAAGTATTGTAAAATTTTAAATATTTAATAATTAAGATTTTTTAGATTTTGAAAGTATTTTTTATGGTTAATTTTTTAGATCGAATTTCAGGTGATGTATGATGCTTCTGGGGGTTAGATTGCACGCCGAGAGGAAGGGCAAGCAGAAGTGATGATTTCCCCTTTTTTTTTATTTGAAATTTCTTTCCAACTACCGTCAGAAATTTTGATTTGATTTTTCCTAAGTATTTGTTCTATCTTTTTGAATTGTGATAACATGGTGTATAAAACTTAAACCTTTTAATGAAGTTTAGTTAGATAGAGAAGGATGCTTGGGTATATTCATATGTAGGACTAGCAATGGGTTCAGCCTTCACCAGCTTAGGAGGGCCCAAGGCTAGCCCACACGACTTGAGATTAATAAAGTCAATCATTCAAATTTAGAGTCAAATCCTTGTGTCAACAAAGATGATATTAGTGGACAAATGTTGACATTCGAATAATCTATAACTCCGAATTCTTTCACCTATAGATCATGTAATGTAATCAAACAAAATAGCTTCATATTGAAAAATCCTAGACAAGCACCCAATCGACCTCCACCAAATATTTTAAATTAAATTTAAAATCCAACGAACTATCCCATTAAGATCCATTGGATATTTTGGACAAACTTTAATAAGGCTTTTAACGAACTTGATCCATGAGTCCAATAGAACCTAGACCTCTTAAAAGCCCTATGGCCACATGTGCTTAGATTCTATGTATTATCCACAGATTTGCATTGACTAATTTCACATGTTGTTTACATTAGATTTTTCTATCACGCACATATTCAGAAACAAAGCTAGACTAGTGTGGCTGTTGAAAACTATTTGTCCTTCACTAGAAATAATATTGAAGAAAACAGAAAGCCCCTGAGAATTGAAATTAGTTAGGCCCTTCACTGAGTCCTTCACCAAAAACACAAATTTTAAGTCTGAAAGCAATTCACAGGCCATCAACAGTCAAGAACTCTGGTTGACTCAAAATCACACAAGCCTTTCTCTTCATAATTAATTGTGCTGCATTATTTCACCTGATAAGCCAATTGAGAGAACGACCTTGGTGCTTAGGCCAACGTTACAGCTGGGGCTTGTTGTTCAGTGGCTTCTCTGCGAAATGGCAGAGCAGCAAAATAGGATAAATTTAGATTATAAAGAATAAATACTCCGTGGTATTTGAAAAACTAAAACACATACCTCTGCAGATGACTTTTTTAAATCCCAGAATTATAGAGAACACTTCTTGATCATCAGGTCTGACCAGAATGGCCCCCTTGTTTGTCATTTGACACATCTCTGACCATGGCATTGATAACCTTGAAACTTTCTTGACGTCCATATAGTTCCTCCAAGGCTCCAACTCCTTTTCACTGCAGTTTTCTTGTTCATGAAAAGGAACATGGGGCTAAAATGACGCAGACTTTGAGAGACACTTCAAATTCTGATGCCACCTTGAATGCAACACGTGCAAGGTCATATGATTCTTTTGTTGGAGGTTCTATGAGAAGGAATTCAAGTCTATCTCCTGGTGTCAGGTCCAAAGTAGAAAAGGTACCCTGCTACAAGGTCACAGAAAAATATTAAAAAAATATCTGAGACAATAAAAAAGTTATATTAATGGTTATATAAATACTAAGCTTTTCGGTTTCGGTTTCGGTTTCGGTTTCGGGACCGGCCGAAACCGATACGTTTCAGCCGTTTCGGTCGTTTCGATTTCGGGCAAAAGAATTTTTTAAATTATTAATTGGGCATTGACCAGACTTTGACTATATTTTGACTGTACTTTGACTTCAAATTAAAAATACAATAAAATATTTGAAAAAATTTGAAAAAATTTGAAAAATTATGAATGAATTTATACTTAATTTTACAATAATTTCAAATATTATTTAAGCTAATTAAAATTAATTTTGATAGTTAGTCACTGATATTGTCTAGTTTTAATATATATTAGTGTATTAAAAAAACATACAAGAAATGATATGAATATGATTAAAATTTAAAAATTAACATAAGCAAATTTAACTTTTCATTAAAATGTATTTCATACATACGTAATTTATAAATTATAAGATAATACAACTAATCATCATAGTCATCATCGGTTGAGTTTGAAACATCTGGGTGTGGAATTACAAATTCAGTACCTGGATGATCCGAACGAGCATTTGTAGGCATACGAGCCAGAACAACTAGTTTAGCGCGATCTCGTGGCAGTAGTTCTGGAGTATAACCATACATCGAAGGTCCAAAATGAAAATGATAACCATATTGATTGACAACACATAATAAAAGTGGTCCAATAACCCATGAAAAATAAATATCACACTGTGCGAAGTGTTTAGGGGAAATTGCAACAAGACGCTGATTGATAGCATGAAGTGAACCTTGTTGAGAGGGCCGATAAATTTGATCATTGACTCTTCCACGGTCTTCTAATACCTGCTCAATTAAGACTTGTCCAAGTAGATCATATGCCGAAGGTGGAATCATTCTACGATAAAATATAAGTTTTTGACGAAGAATTGACATAATTATTCTTCCTGCTTGTAGTGTTACTTGGTCTGGAACTGTAATATAATCATCAGAATTTGCCATTATCTGTTTAAAAAATAATTATCTTATAATTGTCAGTATTTATGAACATAAAATAGATAATAAAAAATACGTCAGAAGGAAAAGATTATAATAAATTATCGTAACGAAATAAATAAATTATCATGCGATAAAATAAACCATATAGATATTAAATTTAAATACCATAAAATTATAATAAGATATCAATTTAAGACAATGATGAAAACATTATTTCATACATGATATAAATCTACGTCTTATAACCACATGCTGTTCCAAGGTGGATCTTGGAGAGATTGATATTCTTGATCACCATAATCATTAATACCATGACATTGTGATCGATAGTATTGTTCAGCATGCGGATAGTAGGAAGTGGTCTGGTCCTGCATTGACTGATGATATCCTGGATTGTATGAAGACATCTCACTCTGATAACCGTCATAGTAGCTATAGCTCGCATTATCTGTTGGACCTTGATTAACATCTTGCCCACCATGCGAATTATATGGATATTGTGGCATATAACCGCCATATAAATTAGAGTTAAAAAACTCATTTACTCCATATTGTGGAACAGATGAAGATGAGCCGTCATCTTGTGATTGTTGAAAATGGGCGTCACCAGCTGTACCACCATTGCTACTATCACTTGTATCAAAAGTATTCTGCATTTTGTCAGCTTCCTCTTCCACTTCTTCGTCTAAGAGACGACGAATAGCTTTTTGTGTATCAGAATGATTTAAGACAGGTTCTTCTCTTTCTCGAATCCACTCTATCAGAGGATCATCATCTTCGAATATGGCAGACAAGTCGATTACCTCATCCTCTGGTGATCTTCTCCTCTGTAAGTTTCATGCTCTTATACTCATGTTATAATGGCAGAAAATAAGTTTCTCCAATTTTTCCATTTTAAGTTTGTTTCTAGTCTTCGTATGGATCAATCCAAAAGTTGTCCAATTCCTCTCACATTGTGAACTTAAAATAGTTTGACTTAAAATTCTGATGGCTATCTTTGCAAGATTAGGTGCTACATGCCGCCCGTAGATATTCCACCATCTAGCTGTAATTTATGAGAAAAAATTATTAATAACTTGATATAAATTGAATTAGCAAATATGTATAATTATTAAATATCAACTATACCAGGAGTATCACCCATAATAGCTACAATTGCTTGTTGTGTGCCGAAGTCCTTGACTTTATTTTTGAAATCGTCGGCCTGTGTAATGAACGTACTCAAGTTAAGAACTTTCTTAATTATGTAAAAAATATTTAATACATAATTTACCTCGCGCAATGCCAATATTCTTGTTCTCATATCTGGCTCTATCCGCTCGATTACATTCCGTAGCTTTTTGAGAATGGTATTACTATTGTTGACCTCATCGCCATATTGAAATATTGGATTCAGAAAGTACCCTACAAGATGATTAAATATGAATCAACAATAGTATCATTATAACTCAGTAAAGTGCTATAAAATGACTCTTTACTTAATTACCTGCAGCATGAATATCTTTCGATAATGTTTTGTCCCAACGATGATCAATAATCTTCTCCCATTTGCGAGATTCAATTGTTCCTATATGTCATCTTATTTGCGAATGATCATCTGAGTCAACAATTCGAAGCACTTTAACTAATGGACTGAAGATTCCTATTACTTTTTCAACTGATTCCCAACAACTTTCGTCTATGACTTGATTGTAGAATTTTTCAGAAAGTATTTTCTCGAACCGTTTCAACCTCAAATAATGTGCATCATATTCTTCACTGGTAAATAATCTCTTCAGTGCCTGCCGGTGAGTATATAGGGAATCCAATGAGATAAATTGTGTAGCAAACCGAGTAATGTCTGGCCTGATAATCTCTCGTCCTTGTGTTTCCTTTCTCATCAGTTCAAGACACTAAGCATGGTTATAAATAAATGATGTCAACTTCTGGCCCTGCTCAACCACTTTTCTAATATCAGGATCCTTACCCATATCCTTCAGTATTAAGTCAATAGAGTAAGCTGCACAAGGTGTCCAGAAAAGATATTTTCTTTTTTGCATTAACTTTTTCCCAGCATATACCAGCGGAGCTGCATTATTTGTCATGACTTGTACCACTCTTGATTCCCCAATCTCCTCAATGACACTATTAATCAGATGATATAAGAAATTACTAGTGTTCGACTCCCCTGTTGTGTCAACTGACTTGAGAAAAATGGTCCCTTCAAGACAATATACTAAAAAATTTATCAAATTTTTACTGTTTTGTGTCTTCCATCCATCACACATCAAGGTACACCCAAATTCATCCCAATATTTATAGAAGATCTGGATAAATGCATTTATCTCTTCAATTTCAAGATTCAGATACTTTTCAGAAATTTCACGAGAACTTGGTGGAGGAACTCCTGAGCTAACCTCTTGAGCGGCACGTATCATTCCATGATAGTAACCACCATCTGCTAAATGAAATAGAACATGGTTGTAGAAAAAAAATTTCAATACTGCCCTACCCAACCACTGTTTTGCCTTCCGAAAACCAGTTGATGCTGTTCTCAAATTTATTTGAGTATCATCTCTTGGTTTCAGTAGAAATGGGTCAATTGAAGAAATATTTATAGATCTGATGTCAGAAAGATGAAAATCTCCTCTTACTCCTGAAGGGGCAGGTGTGTGTCGCTGTGTACGTGGCTCTCTGAAACTAGTAGTTCGACGATCCCGAATTGTGCCGGAAGTGCCAGCACCACCTCGAGTTTCTTCGTACAATCTTCGACTTTCGCGAAGTACTTCCTGAACCTCAAAATCATCATCTTCTTCATCAGAAATTTGCTGGGGATCTGGATTAGGGAGGTTGAGAAGTTCATGCTCAAAACGTGATTTTTTGGCCTTCTGCTTTCTTCTATTTTCTCTGCCGGTTTGGACTATTGCCCGAAATGTTTGTCTCACTTCATTCGGGACTTTGTCGCATGGCCGAACTGAGCCGGTGACTCCTCCTAAATGCTCTTTTAATCTTGTAATTTCAAAACTAAGCATACGACCACACCATTTGCAATGAACTGTACGATTTTCTGCATTCACTGATTTACAGTGATTTACAGTGTTGCCATGCAATATCGTCATCGCGAGGCATGTTTTGCCTTGGAGCCATATGCAATACAATAGTAGCAGTGACAGAAGAAAATTTACCTATGATTAATGAAAAAACTCTATTTTCACAATACGTAATTTAAGAAATTATTAAAAAATAACTAATGTACACAACAATAAATTACTTTATATTTAGGATTTAAGTTTTAGGGTTTACGATTTACTAACCTATTTCTTGATTTATTATCTAATTTCCACGTTAATTTAATCCATAATACGTAATACATAATTTAATACGTAAATTAATACATAGTACGTAATTTAATACATAATTTAATATTTAATATATAATGTACGACGTAATAGATAATTTAATACATATTAGATAATGTAATACAAAATTTAATACAAATTACAAAATTTACTATTTAATACATAATTTAATATGCAATATATAATCTAATACATAATACATAATTTTATATGTAATAAATACGACATAATTTAATACATAATTTTAATAGCAAAATTAATACATAAAACATATTTTAGTACATAAATTAATACGTAATACATAATATATAATTTAATACGTAATACATACTACATAATTTAATACATATTTTATTATATAATTTAATATGAAATAAATATTTTAATACAAAATACGTAATTTAATACATAATATATTATTTATTTACTAATTCAATATACAACTTAATACATACTACATAATTGAATACATATTTTAATACAAAATATGTAATTGAATACATAATTTAATCCATACATTAATATTTTTTTAATATAATTTAATACGAAAATACATGTAATTTAATACATCATTAAAATAATTTACTAATTTAATAATTTAATAATTTAATTAAAATAATTTAATAATTTACTATTTTGTTATACACTTAAATACAAAATACATTATTTAATACGTAATTTAAATAATTTATTAATTTAATATTTTACTATGTAACTTAAATAATTTAATAATTTAATACGTATTTTAAGCAGCAAATCTAACTTAATTTTGGATAATTGATCATATCACTGTTTCAATTAAGTAGATACATAATACGCATAATGCAAATTGAGCAGATCCATAAAAACAAATAATTTGATCTTCCCTATTTCAATTCAATTCTCAAGTCTCAACATACATACTATATCTGATACATCAAGTAGCACAAACAAAAACTAAAAATTATGATACATCAATTTATGATAATAGAAAATTTCATACCTCTGCAACTGAAACAAAAATAGCTGGGCGATTTACAAAACTCTTTCACTAAGACAGCAGAACATAAATAAAATCATCTGCGAAGTGTAAACATATTACAGACTTACACTAAGTGTATATAAGCCACAAGACCTACAGCCGAAACCCGTGATTCACGGGCATTAATCAAAGTTAATCAGCGTGATTCACAGGTATTAATCAAAGCTAATCAGCCAATACCAACCGACCAACCGACCTACCGATAGCCACCTCCCCGTGATTTCCGGGGAAAAAAGCAAAGCAGCACAGTAAACTGTGATTAACTTAATAAAACGTGATTAATTAAATAAAACTAACCAACACAGTAAACCCTAAACCGAATTGCGCTCGCAGGGGCAACGAACGTCGCCGGCCGACCTGCGCTCGCGGGGGGAGCTGCGCTCAGCGGCCGAGCTGCCCTCGCCGGCGGAGCTGCCGGAGATGTCGGAGATGCCGGTTTCGAGCCCTGACCTCGCCGTGGGCGCCGTGGGTGAGCTGCGGTCGGCCCAAGCGCATTGAGGATGCCGTCGGCGTGCTGCGCTCGCCCCGCGCGAGTTGAGCTCGCCGTCGGCGCACTCAGCTTGCCCTGCGCGCACTGCGGTCGCCCCGCACACGCCGAGCTCGCCCTGCACACGCTGCGGTCTCCCCGCGTGCGCTGAGCTCGCCCCACGAGTGCTACGCTCGTCATGCACACGCCGAGCTCGCCATGCACGTGCCGAGCTCCCCGCAGGAGCCCTGCGCTCGCCGCCGACGGCCTATGCTCCCTGTGGCTGGCCCGCGCACCCTGCGGCTGCCCTGACCGCCCTGTGCCCGCCCCGCGCGTGCTGAGCTCGCAGCCGGCGCACTCAGCTCGCCCTGCGCGTGCTGCGGTCACCCTGCACACGCCGAGCTCGCCCTGCGCACGTTGCAGTCTCCCCGCGCACGCTGAGCTCCCACGCACGCTGCGCTCACCATGCTCGCCGCCGACGGCCTACGCTCCCTGCAGCCGCTCTGCGCTCCCTGCGGCTGGCCCGCACGCCCTGCGGCTGCCCCGACCGCCCTGTGCCCGCCCCGTGTGGTTTGCCGGCCGCCCGAGCACGCCGCCCTCGCCCTGCAGTCGCCCGCAGTGCATGGCCCTCGCCCGCCCTCGCCCACAGCCGCCCCGAGCCCGCAGCCCTCGCCTGCCCTCGCCTGCGGTCGGCCGCGGTCGCCTGCAGCCGCCCTTGCCCTCGCTCGCATGTGCCCTCCCACATGCGCCTGCCCGTGCCTGCAGCCGCCACGCTCTCTGCTGCGGCGCCGAAACCCTAAACCGAAACGATATTAAGCGTTTCGGCGTGGGTTCGGCCGAAACCCAAATGTTTCGGTCAAAATGGATTCGGCCGAAACGTTTGGTTTCGGCCGAAATGCGGTACCATGATAAATACTATTGTACGCATTAATCCAAGGATTCAAGATATGTGCAGAAAATGCAAGCTTATGACACGATAAGCAAGATTTTGTAAACTAGTTTCAAAGTGGGTCAGATTGGATACTATTGATTCTCACTGAAATTTACAACATGAAAAAACAATAGTATAATATATTAGAATTTGATATGTATAATAATCAAAAACCTATTTCCACAAGTCTCAATCTAGATGTTAACTGACATCCTTCACATGTAATGCAAGATTGTAACAATTATAGGAAAACAAGAAGAGAAAAAATGTTCTGGGCATATTGACATTTTCTCAAACTAAAACATCTTTGAAGTTTATAAAAATTATGATTTATAATGCTAATGGTACTTCATATTATCTTCCCCCTATATCAAATTCTATACATGTTTCAGTCTCCATACAACACACACTCCCCCTCGTCCATTTCCATAGACTCGATACAACATTGCTATTAGGAGATGAAGGTTTGCACATTTTGTTGTAACCAACTTTACCCAAAAAATCTAAATAAATTTAATGAAAAATAGAGTGCAGGAATAGAAATTTTCCTGCTTAGTTCTCCAAACTTGTTTTTAAGTATGCTGATCATGTAGCCTGACTTTTTGAAAGCATCACTGTCTTAGCTGTATTTTTATAAAGAACTATGGCTAGTATAGCCACTTAATTTGCAATCAAAGGACCGCCAACAAATTTGGGTTCAATCATAAGCATCATCATTGTAAAACTAATGTAATTGCTGAGGTATTCATTGATGGATATGTTAATTTCCATGTTTTTTCTATGGATTTGCTCACAGAGCATTTATTTAACTTTTTTACTTGTGATTTACATTAAGTAAAAATTGATGGATACATTATTTTCCGTGTTGTTATATGGATTTGCAGATAAAACATTATTTAACTTTTTTACTTAGGACTTACATTAAGTAAAAATTATACTTGCACATCATTCCTAGACAGTACACAATGCTTCGAACATCAAAACTTTCATAGAAGCCATGTGTTACCCCAGCTGTGAGTGGTCGGTGCCACCACAGGGAGGATCATGGGACGGACCCCATGATCACAGGAGACAGTGGAGCGTCTCCAACATATGTGTGCATGGGCAGCACACATGAGAACCCAGCTGCGAACAAGTCCTGCAGGGAAGAACTCAAGCTGGACAGCTTGAGCTATGGTAGACTGCAGGAGCATGAGACCAACCTGCACACTTGGCACCGCAGAGTGAAAACACATGGCTGAACTTGGGCACAGGACATGTGGCCAGCAAAGAGGCCATTGTGGGCTCAAGAACCAGTCATGGATAGGTGGCTGCAATCTGCAAACAGCCAAACTTGTCAAAGGACATGTGGCCAGCAAGGAGAACCTTGTGGGCTGAAGAACCAGTCCTTGGACAGGTGGCTACACGTTGTGGAAGCTGGAATCAGTCAAGCGAACACATGGACTGCAGGGAGAACATTGTGGGCCGGTTCTCCACGATTTACTCTCACCCACTCTTGTGTATTATAAATAGACTTGGTGTCTATGGGCTGAGGGGGAGGAAAAGAAGAGAGCAGTAGCAGCAGCAGCAGCAGTAGCAGAAGGAAAGAGAGGACGATGAGACTGCAAGACTAAGGATTTTTGTAAGTGTTCCTCTATTTATGAGTGTATTCCTATTGTGCTGAGTTATAAAAGTTGCCAAAGGTTGCTGTAATCTTGCTTTCTCTCCATTCTACTTCCTTGTGGGCTGGTGTGCGAGTTTGGCAGACTAAGGTGGGTGAACCTTAGTGCCATCACAGGCAAAATTTCAGGATAGGACTTTGCCCCGTGACAAAGTGGTATCAGAGGGTGACCCAAGGTGAGCTTCGGGATCGGTTGGTTCGCATTGTGGAGATGATGGGGAATCCTCCAACAGAGGATGCGAACAGCGTAGGGGCGCAGTTGGCTTGGCAAGAGGAGCAGATTGTTGCTCTCAAGGCAGCCCATGTAGAAGAGGTGAAAGACGCTGAGGAAAGGTACGCAGCGCAGCTATCATGGATTCGTGGAAATCCAAACTAAAGTCCTTAGAGGAGGATTTGATGCTGGTGAAGAGGGCGGTGGCAAGCTCCCCAAATGAAGGCGGAGTTCCTTCAAAGGTAAGAGTTCCGGAACCTAGTTCCTTTAATGGATGTAGGAATGCCAAGGAGTTGGAGAACTTCTTGTGGGACATGGAGCAGTATTTCAAGGCTGCTCGCATTCCGGAATGAGAGAAAGTCACCCTCACCAGCATGTACTTGGTGGGAGATGCCAAGCTGTGGTGGCGTACCCAAATGGCGGAAGATACTCAAGCGGGGAGGGCCCATCTTGAGGATTGGGAGACACTCAAGAAGGAACTAAAGGAGCAGTTCCTTCCGTGCAACATAGGGTGGATTGCGCGGGAATCCCTGAAGAAGCTGCGGCATTCGGGGACCATAAGGGAGTATGTGAGGGAATTCAGCTCCCTCATGCTCGACATCAACAACATGTCCGAGGAGGACAAGTTGTACAACTTTCTTTCTGGCTTGCAGCAGTGGGCTCAAGCTGAACTCCGACGGCAAGGAGTGAAGGATCTTTCTTCGGCCATTGCTTTTGCGGAAGGCTTGGTGGATTTCAAGCTGACGACAACCACCAAAACGGCCATGGAAGGAAGGAAGATGGGGTGTGCACATAAGGATGGCAAGAAGCCCGAGGGAAAGGGCAAGAAGGTTGCAGAACCAAGCCAGTCCAAACTGCAGCCCACCAACAGAGAGCAGGGCTGTTTCATATGCAATGGTCCTCATCGGGCAAGGGAGTGTCCAAGGAGGGAAAAGCTATTTGCTCTAACTCTCAGGGAATCTGAGGACGAAGGACGTGGTGCGGCCACACCACGCATGAATCCATTGCAGCTACTCAACTCAATGACGGCAGAAAGGCAGCCGTCTTGCAAAGGGTTGATGTATGCATCGGTACTACTAAATGGGAGGCCTGTTTTGGCTATGCTGGACACAGGAGTGACCAACAACTTCTTCTCCCATAAATTGGTAAGTGAATTTGGTTTGCAGGTGCAACCAAGTTCATGGAAAGTGAAGGCGGTAAACTCTGGGCCAACTCCGATTCATGGAATGGCCAGCGCAACCCTCAAAGTTGGAGCTTGGGAGGGAGAGATCAGTGTGACAGTCTCGGCGCTCGATGAGTTTGAGTTTATCCTGGGGATAGACTTCTTTGTCCAAGCTAAGGCTAGCTTGGCGCCTCACCTATCAGGTATGATGATTTCTGCGGAGGAATCACCATGCTTTATATAGGTAGCGTATGGAGGGAAAACTGCAGCAGCGGGTATGCAGTCTCCCCAACAGCTGAAAGCTGGTCTCAAGAGGGGCGAGACCACATATGTTGCAGCACTGATCGAGATACAACCGGATCAGGTCATGGAGGTGCTTGATGTTGTTGCAACTATCCTGGTGGATTACGCGGACGTGATGCCACCAAAACTGCCCAATGAACTTTCCCCTCGGATGGCAGTTGACCACAAGATCGAGCTGGAGCCAGGTGCGAAGCCTCCTGCTCAGGCCCCTTATCAATTGGCTAATACAGAGCCTTTGGAGCTGAGGAAACAGCTCAACGGACTGTTGGATGCGGGAGTGATCCAACTGTCAAAAGCCCCATATGGCGCTCCGGTGTTGTTTCGGTGGAAACATGGTGGTTCATTTCAGGGGTGCATGGACTACCGAGCGCCAAACAATGTGTTCTCTCAGCTCAGAGAATACAATCTCTTCATAGAGGAAGAGAAATGTGAGTTCTATCCGGAGCGACAGAACCAAGTGGTGGATGCATTGAGCCAAAGGGAGGTGCAACGCTACATAGCTGCGCTGCGGACAGTGCAGTCAACCCTGCTGGAGAGGGTTAAAGAGCAAGCTGATGCAGACCCAGAATACGTCCAACTCAGGGAGAAGGTACGTGAAGGGTTAGTGAAACGATATTGGCTTGATAATAACCTGTTGTATGCTAGAGGCAACAGGTTATACATCCCGGGGAAGGGAGGATTGAGGCATGAGCTGCTGCGAGAGACTCACGATCCTCAATGGGCGGGACATCCTGGAGTGGAAAGGATGATGGCACTCCTGTCCAGGTCATACTACTGGCCAAAAATGGGGGAAGACGTCGAGATGTACGTCAAAACTTGTCTCGTGTGCCAACTTGACAAGACAGAGAGGAAAAAGGAGGCAGGGCTATTGCAACCCTTGTCTATTTCGGAGAAGCCGTGGCAGTCCATATTCATGGATTTCATCTCGGGCTTTCCCAAGGTAGAAGGGAAGAGCTCGGTGCTGGTTGTTGTCGACCGATTCTCGAAGTATGCAATGTTCATACCAACGCCTCATGCATGTCCAGCGGAGGTAGCAGCTGGACTATTCTTCAAACATGTGGTGAAGCACTTCGGTGTCCCGAAGGACATCGTGAGCGATCGGGATGCTCGGTTCACTGGCAGATTTTGGACAGCACTATTCAACTTGATGGGTTCAGAGTTGAAATTCTCTACGGCTAATCATCCACAGACGGATGGCCAAACGGAGCGCGTCAATGCCTTGATCAAGGAGTACCTTCGGCATTATGTGACAGCCAGCCAGCAGAATTGGTTGGAGCTGTTGGACACAGTCCAATTTTGTTATAACATCCACAGGTCGTCGGCTACAGAAATGAGTCCTGCAAAGCTTGTCATGGGACAGCAGCCTCTCACTCCTCTCGAGTTGGTTCAATCGATAGACCAAGGAAAGTGCCCTGCTGCATATCGCTTCACCAAGGAGAAGGAGGAGCTGATAGAACAAGCTCGAGACAGCTTGCGCAAGGCAGCAAATCGCATGAAGAGGCATGCGGATGAACGAAGGCGTTCATTGGAGTTCCAGGTTGGAGATATGGTGTTGCTGAAGCTCACTCCACAGATATGGAAGAAAATCAGCAGTAAAACCGTACATCGAGGGTTGGTACCAAGATATGACGGCCCCTTCGAGGTGATGAAGAGAGTCGGGCAGGTTGCTTACCGGTTGAAGCTACCCGACAGGCTGAAGGTACACCCAACATTCCATGTAAGTTTTCTCAAACCTTTCAACAGGGACTTGCTTGGAGATAGACAGCAAGTAAAGAGAGCTCCACCAGTAGTTCGGAAGCAGTTCGACAAGGAGGTCGAGAAGATCCTTGCACACCGGATTATGGGGCAAAGCAAGAAGAATCGACGGACTGATTTTCTTGTGAAGTGGAAAGGCGGCAGCGAGGCCAATGCTACGTGGGAGCGGGACTCTACACTATGGCAATTTGAGAAACAAATTAAGGAATACATGGACTCTACTCCAACGAGGGCGTCGGACTCTTGTGGTGGGGGTGGTTTGTTACCCCAATTGTGAGTGGTCGGTGCCACCACAGGGAGGATCATGGGACGGACCCCATGATCACAGGAGACAGCGGAGCGTCTCCAACATATGTGTGCACGGGCAGCACACATGAGAACCCAGCTGCGAACAAGTCCTGTAGGGAAGAACTCAAGCTGGACAGCTTGAGCTATGGTGGACTGCAGGAGCATGAGACCAACCTGCACACTTGGCGCCGCAGAGTGGAAACACATGGCTGAACTTGGGCATAGGACATGTGGCCAGCAAAGAGGCCATTGTGGGCTCAAGAACCAGTCATGGACAGGTGGCTGCAATCTGCAAACAGCCAAACTTGTCAAAGGACATGTGGCCAGCAAGGAGGACCTTGTGGGCTGAAGAACCAGTCCTTGGACAGGTGGCTGCACGTTGTGGAAGCTAAAATCAGTCAAGCGAACACATGGACTGCAGGGAGAACATTGTGGGCAGGTTCTCCACGATTTACTCTCACCCACTCTTGTGTATTATAAATAGACTTGGTGTCTATGGGCTGAGGGGGAGGAAAAGAAGAGAGTAGCAGCAGCAGCAGAAGGAAAGAGAGGACGACGAGACTGCAAGACTAAGGAGTTTTGTAAGTGTTCCTCTATTTATGAGTGTATTCCTATTGTGCTGAGTTATAAAAGTTGCCAAAGGTTGCTGTAATCTTGCTTTCTCCCCATTCTACTTCCTTGTGGGCTGGTGTGCGAGTTTGGCAGACTAAGGTGAGTGAACCTTAGTGCCATCACAGGCAAAATTTCAGGATAGGACTTTGCCCCGTGACACCATGTATCAAGACAGACATAATAGAATATATTACCAACAAATTTTATATGTTCAATTCATGTATTAGTTTGAGGATCTTTTGAGCAGTTTAACACCCAGACCTATGCAAAGAAGATAGAATGGGCAAACCTCACTTGGTGGTGATTTCACTGCCCTTATTTGCATGTGTGGCAAGCAGGAACCACGTTTGGCAGAAGGAATATATTCCCTAGACTCTCACACAGAACTAATTGCAGTTCCTATGGTATCTCTCATTCTATGACTGATGTCAGCAACTACAGCTCCGTCATGGTATCTGGAACAAGCACCGCTCAAATAATATATACATCACACAAAAGGAACCCATATTCAAAACATATGCATTGCATAGGAAAAAAAAATTAAGGGCCTATTTGGATACTTTAGGAAAAAAATTCATTGTCAATTTTTCTATAAGATTTGAAGTCAAAGGCAACTCATACTCATTCCGATGACAATTCTTATGACCGATGATAGTGGTGGAAGTTGGTGTTTATTAATGATGAAACTGCATGTGAACTACAATAGGAAAATTAGAAAAACAGCTAGGACCTCTTTTGCATTTTCCTATGGAATTAGATTACTGCAGAGGAAGATAAAGTCCATAAAAACTGACCTCAAAAACCCAACCAGGGAAAAGACAAAAGTAGAAAATAATTCCATTGAAAACTTAAATTGGGTGATCCAAAAAGCTATAAATGCAGTAGAATATATCTTGGTCAACAATATCATATTTATTTGGACTTCTGTGTACTAGAGAACAGAATCTAAATCAGGTATTCGGACTTAAGTCCTCAAGAACATCTGCATTTGGGTTGTAACGTGGAGGTAATATACAAGGAAGGGCAACTATCACCCTAGGAGCCCATAATAAACAAGGGCAACTATCATACAAGGAGCTCATACCCAAACAATGCATGCATGTGTCCATGGCCCTAAAGTCTAAAAGTTGGCATGAATAGGATTTGCTCTCTGACCTAAGAACCGGACCACTCTGATTAGTCATCTAGTAAAATCGAATACCTGATTACCGTAAAACAAGGATATCACGCTGACCTAAAACCAAGATCCTCAGCAGGAAACTGGAGCTGAAGGCCCTTTCCCTCATCAAATACTCTTCAATCTTGCAAGCCTAAAAGAACCAATCGGATTCCTTTCGTTCAAAAAGAAGTCAGAAAGTTGGGCACAACCAAAGGAATAAATCCTTTCCAAGACAACCTTCTGTAATTTAGAAGGCAGAATGGACCCAATGCTGCTATTTAATACTTGATGCACTGAAAAAAGGTTTCAGAAAAAATTCAAGAACTAATAATAAAGTAATAATATAGAGCAAAAGTGGTTAAGAATGTGAGTGCACCATAAGAAGTTTTGATTGGACAGAACAATGCTCTTTTACCTGAGTTTGCAGTAGTTGGATCAAGGCCAAGTGTAGCAGGGACAGCCATGGCTGCTTTCAAGTTTGAATACTTAATTCAGCGTTAGAAATGGCAATAAATATTTACGTATAGTCTGTCACATAAGGGAATGTAAACTTGTGAGAAAAAAATACTGGACAAGACATCGTACAGGCATACGCTTTGATTCATAAGTCTAAAAAATTGAAGGTGAAGCAATATCACTTAATACAGAGCTTATTTTCCAGGGCAGGTTATGGGCATCCTGAATGCAGCATTCATTCCTGCAATAAAAGCCTTTCAATAGACAGTCATACTGGGAACAAATTTCACATCTAACGTCTCTATTAAGACAACTAGACCTTCAATTTTTAAAAATTTTTTGGGCAATTAGATAGTTTAATTAACAGCAGGCAGAAGATTTGCTGCTGAATATTGAAGAAGAAGAGAAGGTATAATAGAAGAAACTATGAGAACACTATTAGAAAGCCTTTCAGCTAAGGCTTAACTATTATTAAATCAAGATGAAGTGTACATATGGCCAGAGTTCAGTGTACATATGTATTGTGAAAATGTGTGGCAGAAGTAGGGCTGATAATCTTTCTTGGATCTGAGCAAAAGGGTCTAGTTTTGACCAACAGAATACATTAGAAGCAGTTAACAGAGAAAATTCTGAATCAGATTGATTTGGCATTCCATACAGTTTAGAACATACTTGAGGTTGCATATGATCCACTGACCCAATAATGGAACCAGAAAGAGCGGTGCAGTATATAAACTCTCTCCATAAATCAATTGGTGGTTGCAATCTTTCAATTTCCTCTCCTAAGCCATCCGTTCTGTGGAAAAGCAAAAAAGAGCCTTCAATTAAGCACTGCTCACAATCAAATATGAATGCATTTCACCTCAATATTTAATGAGGCTCAACAAGAAGATGCAAGCGAACATATATTGTAGCTTTCAATGTATAGAACAGTGATAGTATCTAAACTTCTCAAGGTTTATGATCATTACAGAAAACGAATAAAACCTCCATGGATTGATTGTTGACGAACTGTGCCCGTGGACGTTGAGAAAAACCCATGTGTTTATCTATCACCCCACATCTGACTCCTGCAAAAGTTTAACAAACCATTGATGAACAAATGATTAAGTTCTCTTAGCAGCTCAAGGAAGGACCCAAACAACCGTGGCAGGACATGGAGTACATCAATTTTAAACAACCAATTACTGTAGCATAACAACCGTGGTAGGACATAAACACAGAAAGTCACTCAATTTGTTATCTTATACTGGGGGGAATATGCTGAAAGTCATTGAGTTCAATGAATACAATGCTATACAAGAAAACTAGGCATAACTTATATTCCACCTCTTATCTCCTAAATGCAGTCAACAGCAATTGAATGATCTCTCAGAAGTAATAGCCTTAAAATTTCTATGAGAAGGCAGGTAATGAAGTCATGAAAATTCTGTTTAAGGTTTGCCACTTGCCACTGGAATTATGAAATACAAGATGCACTTGAAGTGAATGCACGACATAAATTTCTACTATAAAAATTTGAGACAACTCGTGGAACAAGAGCCGGAATCTAGTTGCACCTCAATGAAAAAGATATCAAAGATATAATGCGCAGATCCATGTAGTTCATGTGACCTATCATGGGAATCGGAGAAGATCATACTGATAAGATTTTTTTGTTTGAATCAGATTCTTGTCTATTCTTTGCAAACGAATGGATGTGGATGATAGTTTTTTTCCCTTTTAGAAATTTGAAAATTTATATGCGGATGAATGTAATCCAGTTTAATTTGGATATGGATGAAGTTATAATAATCCTTAAATTGTAGCATTTTGTGAAGCTACAAAATACAAAGCGTATTTGTAATTTCTTTCTAAAAAAATTGGACTAAATTGTAATTTTATAAATTTTTAAAATTTATTCACAAAAAAAATAATTTATAAAATTTTAAAATGTTTGGGTCATTTTTTGATAAAATTTAGACTTATTCATAAACATCAATTTTGAGGGATTTATTTGTAAAAATTAAGATTTTAGGGGTTTATTCATAAATATAAAATTTTTGAGGGGTTTATTCGCAAATTCTAAATTTTGCATAAACTGATTTGTAATTTTAAAGCTTTCATAGACTTCTCCATAAAATTTTAATCCTAGGGGCCTATTTATAAGAAAAAATCCAGAGGAACCTAGCTTTTGTATTTTTTTATTTTTATCCAAATTTTGGATGAATTTTAGGTCCAATTTTGATCTAAATATTTGGCCCACTTAATTCACTCTACCTTGAGCCCAAATTTCTTAATAATTCAGGTCCAAATTGTGCTCAATTTTTAGTTAAATTTGACTATAATTTAGATTCAATTGAGACCCACACTTGAGCCATAATTTAATAGTATACAAATTTTAATTTTGATTATATTTTAATAAAATTTGATTGTCATAAAAATCACCTCAAATAAATTGTCCCTTTTGCATCCTCTTCTCAAGTTCTGATGAGAGGAGAGGTGTGAATAATTTTCAGATATATGATATCTGTATTAATGTTTTGAGAGTTGACTATATAGGTTTGAATTGTTATATGAAAGTAGACTTGACTTACTATGTAATGATAGACCTAAGTCCACCATGCAGGATTTGATTTGCCATATAGAGCGGACTTTGTTTACCATATAGAAACAAGTTTGATCACCATGCGAAAGTGGATCAAATCTACCATATAAATGTGGACTCGATTACCACACAAAATAGACTTGATTTACCATGTAAAAGTGAATTTAATTTATCATGTAAAAGCAAGCTTGATCACTATACAAAAATAGATTGGATTTGTCATATAGATGGTGGCTCAATTACTATACAAAAAAGTTGATTTAATTTACTATATGAAAGTAGGCTTGATCACCATGCAAGAGTGGATTGAATTTACCATAAAAAAATAGACTTGATCATCATACCAAAGTGGATTGAATTTTCTACTTAAAAGTATATTTGGTTTATCATGTAATAGCAGACTTTATCGCCATGTAAAAGTAGGTTGGATTTGCCAGATGGACGTAACCTCGATTGCCACATGAGATGGACTTTATTTATCAAGCAAAAATAGACTTGATTTACTACATAAAAACAAGCTTGATCACCATATGGGAGTAGATTGAATTTTCCATATAGACATGGGTTCAATTGCCACACAAGATGGATTTTATTTGTCACATAAAGGTGGGCTTAATTTGACATATAGATACATACTTGATCGTCATGCAAGATGGACTTTAATTGGCTAGTTTCCGAAGTTATTGCTTTGATTTCACTATGTTAGAGATAACATGTTTGACTTTCAATTCTCATAGAGGAATAATTTAATGTTACCATCTTGGAGGTAATCTTTTTGGTTTTACCACTTTAGAGATGATAAGTTTAATCTTGCCATATTGGGAATAACCATTTTGATTTTACCACCTTAGGCGTGATGAGGTTGATTTCACCATTTTAGAGGTAATTAATTTGATTTTATCATATTAGAGATGATGAGATAGATTTAACCATTTTAAAGGTGATAAGCTTAATTTTACCGTATTGGAGGTTAATAAACTTGATTTCACCATATTGGAGGTGATAAACTTGATTGCATCATATTGAAGATGATAAGCTTGATTTTATTATATTGAAGGTGATAAGCTTGATTTCACCATATTGGAGGTGATAAGTTAGATTTACCATATTGGAGATGATAAGCTCTTGAGTTCACCACAACGGAGGTAATAAGCTTGATTTCATTGTAATGGAGGTAATAAGCTTGATTTCATCATATTGAAAGTGATAAGCTTGATTTCACACTATTGGAAGTGGTGTCCTCCTTTTACCATTTTAGGCTAACATATTTGATTCTACCACTATATAAGTGGATTATTTTTTGTAGAGAATTATATAACTTTTGACTTGATCTGTTAATTATAGAAGCAATAGGAAACATTGCAATATATTAATTTTTTTTTTGAATGCCATGGTGGCAGACGTCTCTTAACTTTTAACGGAGGAAATTTTACTTGCTCCCATTATTTTAAGGTGGGGGAAAACACCTGATCACCTTTTTGTATTTTTAAAATCTTGGCTATATGCTCCTATTTGTAAGTACTTGATGGGAGAGTCTTGATTTTCTTGTCTGTAATCTCTTGATGGTGGGAAAATGAAGATCTTCTTGGTATTAACCTAATGAATTAGTTGTCCACTTCAAATACTTTAGCAATATGATTTTCTTAAGCATTTAAATGAGTGAGAACTTGACTTGACTTTTACCATCTTCTTTTATGAGAGGATAGATTTAATGTTCGATTGAGCATTCACAATGGATGCTCAGGAAATATGTCTCCTGACATCATCATGTATTTTTGGAAGAGAGTTGTTGCATTTACTCGTATGCTTTAGATATGAGCATTTCTCATTTTCATTTGCTTTAGATATGAGCATTTCTCATTTTCATTCTTACATTGAATAGCAAATAAGTATGGTACTACCCAATGAGTTTTGGAGTGTTTTTATTATCCAACAACGTTTTGGAGAAAACTTCATCTCACTTGGTGTGTTTCTATTAGCCACTATGGCGACAACAATAACCCTTTGAGTTTCAAGTGTTTTAATTCGTCAATAAGGCGTTGGAAACAATTGGGATTGTGCTCTAGTATTTTTGTTAGGTAATAAGGTGACAATGAAAACTCTACAAGTTTTGAAGTATCTCCATTATCCAATAAGACTGTAGAGATATTGGTGTATTTTTATTAGCCAAAAAGGCATTGGTGATAAGCTCTTGAATTTGAATTATTTAAGTTAGCTAATAAGGCATTACAGATAACTTCATTGGAGTTGGAGTATTTATGTGAGCCAATATGGTATTGGCGATATCCCCAAGAGTTTTGATGTATTTTCATTAGCAAATCAGACATTGACATCAAACCTATAAGTTTTGAAGTGTTTTCGTTATCCAATAAGGCATTGGAGATAATTTTTTTTGGGTTGGAGTATTTTCGATAGCCAACAAGATGTTTGGAGAAAAGTTTATTTATGCTGGAGTATTTTCCTTAGCGAATAAGACATTGACAATAACTTCATAAGTTTTAAAGTATTTCTGTTTGCCAAAATGACATTGGAGATAACTTTATTTAGATTGGACTGTTTCCTTTAGCCAATAAGGTGTCGACATTAACCTCATGATTTTGAGGTATTTGCGTTAGCCAATAAAGTGATAGAGATAAATTAGTTTGGGTTATAGTATTTTTATTAGACAATAAGGTGTTGATGTCACGAATTTAAAGTATTTTCATTAACTAGTAAGGCATTCGATATGATTTTATTTAGGTTGGAGTGTTTCCATTAGCCAATAGGGCATTGGCGATAACCCCATGAATTTTAAGTATTGTTGTTAGCCAAAAACGCAATGAAGATAATTTTATTTGAGTTGGAATATTTTCATTATCTAATAATACATTAGAGATAACTCTATGAATTTGAAGTATTTAGATTAGACAATAGGATATTTGAGATAAATTTGTTTGAGCTATAGTTTTTTCATTAGTCAATAAGGTATTTATGATAGCCCTATGTGCTTTGAAGTCTTTCCATCAGTTAATAAGGTGTTGGAGATAAATTCATTTTGGTTTGGAGTGTTTCTATATTTCAATAAGGCATTGGCAATAACCCTATGAGTTTTGAAATATTTTTTTTAGCTAATAAGTCATTGGAGATAAATTCTTTTGGGTTGGATTGTTTCCCTTAGGCAATAAGGAATTGGAGATAATCTCATTTAGGATAGAGTATTTCCATTTGCCAATAAGGATTTGGTGAGAACCCCACTAATGTTTTTGTATGCTAATAGGGTGATGGGGATAACATTGTTTGGGTTGGATAATTTCTGTTAGCCAATAAGTCATCGTGAAAAACCCCATGAGTTTGAAGCATTTTCATTAGCCAATAATGTATTTGAGATAACTTCATTTGGGTTGGAGCAGTTTCATTCCTCGATGAGGCATTGGAGATAATTTCATTTGGGTTAGAGAGTTTCCATTAGGCAAAATGGTGTTGGTGATAACCCTATTAGTTTTCAAGTATTTCAACTAGCTAAAAAGGTATTAGAGATAATTTCATTAGGGTTGAAGTGTTTTTATTAGCTAATAAGTCATCGTCGGTAATCCCATGTATTTGAAGTATTTTCATTATAAGATTAGGCATTGGAAATAATTACGTTAGGGTTGGTGCATTTCCACTAGCTAATATGATGTTGGAGATAACTTTGTTTAGATTGGAATATTTTCATTAGTCAATAAGCAATTGGCAATAACTGCATGAGTTTATAGGTGTTTCCATTAGATAATATGGTGTTGGAGATAACTTTGTTTTGATTTGCGACTTTATGCTAGCCAAAATGACATTGGCAATAATCCTATGAATTTGAAGTGTTTATGTTAGCCAATAAGGCACTAGAGAGAACTTCATTTGGTTTAGAGTGTTTTTATTAGCCAATAAGGCATTGGCAATAACCCAATGAGTTTTAAAGTATTTTTATTACCCAATAAGACATTAGAGATAACTTTATTTGATTTCCATTATCCGATAAGGTGTTGACAATAGCATCATGAGGTTTGAAGTATTTGCATTAGCCAATAAGGTGTTAGAGATAACTTCATTTGGGTTGGAGTGTTTCTTTTAGCCAATAAAGCATTGGAGATAATTTAGTTTAGGTTTGAGTATTTCAATTAATTGATAAGGCATTGGCGATAGCCCAATGAGTTTTAAAGTATTTTCATTAGCCAATAAGGCTTCATTTTGGGTTGGAGTGTTTACATTCACCAATAAGGCATTGGTAATAACTCTATGAGTTTTGAAATATTTCTCTTAACTAATAAGGCATTGGTGATAAATTTGCTTGAGTTGGAGTGTATCCATTAGCCAATAAGGTATTGGCATTAACTCCATTAGTTTGTAGTATTTCCGTTAGCCACTGAGAGATTGGTGATAACTGCTTGAGTTTGAAGAATTTATATTAGTTATCGGGGTATTGAAGATAAGTTCATTTTGGTTGGAGTGTTTTTGTTAGCTACATGCCATTTGTGATAACCCCAAGAATTTTGAAGTTTTTCCATTAGCCAACAAGGAACTTAAGATTATTTTCTTTAGGTTAGAGTGTTTCCATTAGCCAATAAGGCAGTGGTGATAGCCCCATGAATTTGAAATGTCTCTATTAGTCAATAAAACATTGGAGATAACTTTGTTTACCCTGAAGAATTTTTATTAGCGAATAACTTGTTGGCAATAATCCCATAAGTTTTAAAGTATTTCCATTAGCTAATATAGAGTAAGAGATAGATTTATTTTGGTTGGAATATTTTCATTGGCCAATATGGGGTTGACAAAAATCCCATACTCTTCAACATGTTTTCATTAGCTAATAAGACATTAGAGATAACTTTATTTGGGATGGAGTATTTTTATTAGCTAATAATGCATTGAAAATATCTTCATTTGGGTTGGAGTATTTCTATTAGCCAATAAGGCATTGGAGATAACTTCGTTTGGGTTAGAGTATTTTCATTTACTAATAAGGTATGAATAATAGCCCCATGAGTTTGAAGCATTTCCATTAGTCAATAAGGCATTGGAGATAACTTGGTTCAGATTCGAGTGTTTCCATTAGCTAATAGGGCATTGACAATAACTCCAATAATTTGAAGTGTTTTCATTAGTTAGCAAGGCATCGGAAATAATTTCATTTGGGCTGGGATATTTTGGATAGCCGATAAGGCATTTGGGGATAATCCCATGAGTTTTGAAGTGTTTTAGTGTGCCAATATGGCTTCATTTGGGGTTGGAGTATTCTCGTCAACCAATAAGTTATTGGAGATAGTTTTATTTGGGTAGTAGTTTTTTCATTAGCCAATAAAGTGTTGGCAATAACTCCACAAATTTAAAGTATTTCCCTCAACCAATAAAGCATTCAAGATAACTTTATTTGGATTTGAGTGTTTCTATTAGCAATAAGGCATTGATCATAACACTTCAAATTTGAAGTATTTCAATTGGCCAATAAGGCAGTGAAGATAATCTCATTTTGGTTGGAGTATTTCTGTTAGCCAATAAGGCTTAAATGATAATCCTATGAGTTTTGTAGTATTTTCATGAGCCAAGAAAGCTTCATTTAAGGTTGGAGTATTTCCATTAGTTAAAATGGCATTGGCGATAACTCTATGAGTTTTCAAGTCTTCCTGTTAGACAATAAGGCATTGGTGATAATCCTATGAGTTTTGAAGTATTTTTGTTAGTCAATAAGGCATTGGAGATAACTTCATGTTGGTTAGAGAGTCGCCATTTGCCAATAAGATATCAATAATAATGTCATGAGTTTGAAGTATTTCCATCAATTAGCCTCTAGGCTCACACTCAGCCAGCCTTTGAGATCACACTAAGCTAGCCTTATGCTCACACTTAACTAGCCTTCGGACTCGCACTAAGCCGACTTTCAGACTCTCACTCAGCTAGCTTTTAGGCTTACACTTAGTTAGCTTCAAGCCCACATTCAGCTAGCTATCTGGCTCACACTCAACCAACCTTTGGGCTCTCACTCAGCTAGTCTTTGAGCTCACACTCAGCTAGCCTTCGAGCTCACATTTAAGCTAGCCTTCGAGCTCACAATCAGTCGGCCTTTGAGCTCACGCTCAACCAACATTTAGGCTCATACTAAGCTAACTTTTAAGCTCACATTCAGCTAGGTTTCGGGCTTACACTCAGCTAGCTTTCAAGATTGCACTAAACTAGCTTTTGTGCTCACACTCAGCTAGTTTTCAAGATAGTGTTGAAGCTAACCTTAAAGCTCACTTTATGTTAGCCTTCGGGCTCACACTTGAGCTAGCCTTGGGCCTTGCACTTAGCTGGCCCTCGGGGTCACTTCCTTAGGCCGGCTTTCAGGCCCACAGAAACTAGGCCAATCTTTGGGCCTACCAAAGATAGGCTATACTTTAAGCCCACCAAATCTAGGTCATCCTTTGGGCCAGCCAAAACTAAGCTAGTCTTCAAACTTGCATATCTAAGGCCAACCTATAAGGCTCTCCCAAATACATCATGATAGTGGAAGGCTATCGAACTAAATCAATTAAAGTAACCCGATTAAATTCAAGTTACTCAATCACATTCAATAAAGGAAAAACCATATTGGCTCAAATGAATCACTAAATGGACCTAAATTGATCAAATTGGTGGACTAAAACTCATATTGAACTAGACTCAAATCCAAATAGAGTTCATTCAAACCAAATTGTTTCAGATCCAAACCCAACTAGATCTAAATTGGGCCAACCTAAAATCAAATTAAATTCAAACTAAACCCTAATTGGGTTAAACTAGATTTGAATCAAATTCTAATTGGGTTAAATTAAGTTCAACCCAAACCCTAATCGGGTTAGACCAAACTCAAACTCAAATTCAAACTAGAACAAGGATAAGTCTAAAGAAAAATCAAGTTGAACCTAAATCAACTAGAACTTGAACCTAGTTCATTAAAATTTGAACCCAAACCCATTAATGGGTTGAGGTTGGATCCATTAACAACCCAGTAAGGGTCATATCTAGGATCCATTAAGGACTCATTAAGAACCCATTCAAGGCTGAATCCAAGATCCATTAAGGATCCACCAAGAACCCATCAAGGGTTGCATCCAGAATCCATTAAGAATCCAATCAGGATTAGATTCAAAATCTATTAAGGATACATCAGGAACCCATACGTGTTGAATTTGAGATCTATTAAGGGTTTAATAAGAACTAATCAAGGGTTTAGATCCAAGATCCATTAAGGATCCAATAATAAATTGATAAGGGTCTAACACAAGTTCGAGCTGGGCCAAATCAGGTCAAATCAAATTCAAATCAAGATCACATTTTGAACATCAAATTGAATCAGATTAGACTTAAACCAAATCAAGTCTGAATTTTGAACCAAACCAAACTAAACGTAGGCTTGAACTCGCACAGGCAATCAACTAGATATTATATTTGAATGAAATTACCCAACAATATGCTTGAAGATGTTGGCTACATTTTGAGTGAAGCAAATGCATGCTCGAAAGCCATTAGCATTGTCTCAAATTAAATTGACAATATGTCTAAGAGGTCGTCAATTATCAAATAAAAAATGGTCGATATACACTAAGATTGCTAATAATTTTGAACTAAACTGAGGTAGGCTTGAACTTGTTTAGTTAGTTAGTCAGATACCTTTTTCAAAAAGAAGTTAACCGATAATAGGCATAAATCCATTGGTCATACTTTAAGCTCAACCAACGCAAGTTGGAAGCCATTGATAATGCTATAAATCTAATTGACAAGAAGCCAAGAGAGACATTGAGTGTCAAATCAATAATGATTAGTATGAGATAATCCATCTTCGCTTTTGCAATTTAATCATAAATAAAAAATTGATTATAAAATTTGTTGCAAATTCTTTGTTATTTGACGTGCTAAACTCCTATTGTTGAAAACAAAAGCAAGCAAAATTTATTCCTGCCATTAGTCTATGGGAACGACAAAATAGAAAAAATAAAGCTATCGCACTCATCATTTTTATTTGATACGGATAGTTTATATTTATTCTGCCGACCAGCTTCTAGGTACAATTTGTTACAATCAGTATCAACAACGGTAGTCCATTAATATTGCATCAGTGTTAAACAATTGTTCCCTCTTCTTGAGATGGGCCGCTAGCAATTTGACCAAATTGCTCCTGCTCATGGGTTGTGTTATGCGCATGCTTAAGAATTGAAACTTTTGCTCGAGCAGACCCATCCGTAGGGTAAACGGAATTCGAATGGCAATGATCCGCTGGAAAATCAGGGGCGATGAAGTGGCGAAGATAGTCAATGTCATCCGGCCACTCTGGCGTGATGCTGAACGATGCACCGATTGAAAAACTAGCCACTAGGTAAACAAAAATAAAACAAAAAATGCATTTCGCCATAGCTAATTTGGGTATGCCCACCGTGCCAATTCCTTTTCTCTTTGTCTCCTTTTTATCGAAGGAAGATCTGACAGCATGCATAAATAAGGGATAACTATTAGCAAAACTCCCGATTCATAAATGAATTAAAATCGACAATGTGATTTCTGGAGTTATTACTGATGCAATAATGGTCGCTATCGAACTTCACTCGAATGTCGTCACTAATTATATTAATTAACCGATGTTGGTTGTGAGGGTCTTCAAATTTTGAGTAAATAGCTATCAATATTGGTTGAACTACTTGAGAAAAAAGAAGTCCCTTGAGGAAATTGGATCTTTTATAAATTCGTAAAACAATCTAATGACGTGCGTTGCTTTTAACATATTGCAACCTAAATCCTGCTTTCTTTTGTTCATGTCGACCGACTCCATTCTCACAAAATATCGAGTACAATTCCCTTATTGGGAAATGAATATATGGGCGAAACAACTGAGGAATGTTTTTGCGTCATACTACTTTACTTTCAAAATAACGTGAAACGAATCAATCGAATACTATAGAAATTAATTCGGTGACATGAATTTTCACAAAAACATATTACCCAATTTTTTGAATTTTCCTAAAAATATTAAATCTCATGCCACCGAACGCCATGGTAAAATTTCTGTTAAAACTTACGCTGTGGTGGTTTGAAAGTACATAAATATTTGCTAATCCTTAGAAGTTCTTTTGCTTGTCAGGGCTTTCAATTGAAGCAAATTATGCCTTGTTTGCTTATGGGCTACATTTCTGAACCTAAAGATTCAAATCCCCGTTAAATTAGGGAAACAAAATATAATTTCTTGGACTATAGCATGTTAGGTATTGTTAAAGAAGTTTCAACTGTTCCACCCATTGTTATTGTATATGACGATACCGATATGCAAAGATACAAGTTGATGGGTTTGTTGAATCGTCAATTGCACGAAATATTATGACTCATTATTGCCTTGTCTCTTAGTTTGTTAGTCATTTTCAAAAGCGCCGTTTGAGAGAAGAAAATCGAGACTTTAAATGAAAACATTGACTGACAAAATAACGTATTAATAAGTTTTTTGAATTGTTCGGTTAAACATAAACATTGAAATCCAAAAAATAAACATTGAAGCACCGATGCAGTCGAATTTATAATTTTGGAGAAATTTTCTAAAAATTATCACTCGATTCCATTTTGCACATGTTCTACGTTGAGTAATAGCCAAGGAAACACGCCGAACGGGAGTTATGATCAAACATACGCTGCAGCAGTGTAAGACTGCTTAGAAAATTACACCTATCGTTATCCATTGTAATACTTTTATTGCGTTGTTTGTTTGAGAAATGTTTGCTATTGGAATCTCTCATCATTATTTTGGTGGTATTTGTACGACTTTTAGAATAATGTTTGCCGATTCACAAATAAATTTATAAGCTTTGTACCTGAGAACATTAGAAAAGTGGACTAATTGTAAAAGGTTATGAGACTATTTTCGTGAAATAGTTACAGTGCAAATTTTGGAGTTATTACAGATGCGATAAAATAAAAGTCGCTATTGAACTGCGGATGAATGTCGTTAGCAATTACATTGATTAATCGATATTAATTATGAGGGGTCCAAATTTTTAGCAAACAGTTGGCATTATTGGTTAAACTACTCGAAAACAAAGAAGTCCCATCAGGAAATTTAAGCTTTGACAAATTTATTAAAGAATTTCAAACCTATAATCACGTGCATTACTTTTACATATTGCAACCCAAATCTTATTTTCTTCTATTCGCATCTACCCATTCCATCTACAGAGAATATTAAGTATGATTTCCTCATTGGAAAATGAAGACTTGGAAGAAACAACTGAGCGAAGTCTCTACATCGAATTACCTTACTTTCAAAATAATACGAAGCCAATCGACTCGACGCTACAGAAATTTATTGGGTGACATACTTTTTCAGAAAATCACATTACTCATTCTTAGAATTTTGAAAAGAAAAATACCGAATCTCATGTTTTCTAAAGCTTCGGAAAAATTTGTGTCAAATATCGCGCTATAGTATTTTTCAAAGTATACGAATATTTGAGAATTCCTAGAAGTTCTTTCGTTTGTTGGGAATTTCAATTAAAGAAAAGTATGCCTTGTTTGCACATGGTCTAATTTTCTTATTCTAACGTCTCAGACCACCACCAAATTAGGCAAGTGAAATATACGTCCTTGGAATGTAATTGGTTTGGTATCGTAAAATGGTTTGAAGTATTCCATCCATAGTAGTATACGACGATACTAATATGCAAAGATACTGGTTGACGGGTCAATCAAATCATCAATTACACCAAAAATTATGATCATTAATGTCTTGTCTCTTATTTTGCTAGCTGTTTTAAGAAGCATTGCCTAAAATAAGAAAACCAGGAGTTGAGTTGAGGACTTTGATTGACAACGTAACGTATTCATAAATTTTTTAATTGCTCAGCTAAACATGAATTCTACGATCCAAAAAATAAATATTGAAATATTAACGCAATTGAATTTATAATTTTGGAGAAATACTCTAAAAATTATCACTCAATTCGATTTTATTGGCGTTCTACGCTGTATCATAGCCATGGAAGCAAGCCAAAAGAGAGTTATGATTAAACATAGACGGCGGCAGTATAAAACTACTTAGAAAATTGTACCTTCCGTTGCCCATTATAATATTTTTTCTTGCGTTGCAAAATATGCGATATTGAAAGTTCTGATGATTATTTTGCTGAAATTTGTACGACTTTCAAAGCAATATTTCCTAACTCGCTAATAAATTTATCAGTTTTATACTTTAGAATTCTGCAGAAATAGACCAACAGCGAAAGGTTATAAGACTATTTTTGAAAAATGGTTGCATTACCGTCTGACTCCGACGCAATTGTATGGTTATCTTTAACACTTTTGATCTGAGTCTTTTCCTTTAGGAAAAGAATTATGCATTGCATTAAAGTATTAGGGCATATTTTGAGATATGTGTTTGAAACTAATCCTTATTTTTCGAAGGTCATCACACTTTCAGCTGCACAATGAATCTTAAATTTTGTGTCCAATCGATAGAATAAAAAAGTAAAACAACCACATGTAAATCACGTGATTCAAAATATAAATTTTAACTTCCAACTCGGAGTCATCCAAGTCATTTATAGTAAGTCGATTTATAGCACATGGGGTCAATAGCGGTGAAATAATGTTTTTCTTTTAGTTCGATTAGGAACCAACGAGCTTAAAAGAAATCTCGCTTGTCGATATTTGGTTACCTTGATAATCCATCTTCGCTTTTGCAATTTAATCATAAATAAAAAATTGATTATAAAATTTGTTGCAAATTCTTTGTTATTTGACGTGCTAAACTCCTATTGTTGAAAACAAAAGCAAGCAAAATTTATTCCTGCCATTAGTCTATGGGAACGACAAAATAGAAAAAATAAAGCTATCGCACTCATCATTTTTATTTGATACGGATAGTTTATATTTATTCTGCCGACCAGCTTCTAGGTACAATTTGTTACAATCAGTATCAACAACGGTAGTCCATTAATATTGCATCAGTGTTAAACAATTGTTCCCTCTTCTTGAGATGGGCCGCTAGCAATTTGACCAAATTGCTCCTGCTCATGGGTTGTGTTATGCGCATGCTTAAGAATCGAAACTTTTGCTCGAGCAGACCCATCCGTAGGGTAAACGGAATTCGAATGGCAATGATCCGCTGGAAAATCAGGGGCGATGAAGTGGCGAAGATAGTCAATGTCATCCGGCCACTCTGGCGTGATGCTGAACGATGCAGCGATTGAAAAACTAGCCACTAGGTAAACAAAAATAAAACAAAAAATGCATTTCGCCATAGCTAATTTGGGTATGCCCACCGTGCCAATTCTTTTTCTCTTTGTCTCCTTTTTATCGAAGGAAGATCTGACAGCATGCATAAATAAGGGATAACTATTAGCGTAACTCCCGATTCATAAATGAATTAAAATCGACAATGTGATTTCTGGAGTTATTACTGATGCAATAATGGTCGCTATCGAACTTCACTCGAATGTCGTCACTAATTATGTTAATTAACCGATGTTGGTTGTGAGGGTCTTCAAATTTTGAGTAAATAGCTAGCAATATCGGTTGAACTACTTGAGAAAAAAGAAGTCCCTTCAGGAAATTGGATCTTTTGAAAATTCGTAAAACAATCTAATGACGTGCGTTGCTTTTAACATATTGCAACCTAAATCCCGCTTTCTTTTGTTCATGTCGACCGACTCCATTCTCACAAAATATCGAGTACAATTCCCTTATTGGGAAATGAATATATGGGCGAAACAACTGAGGAAAGTTTTTGCGTCAAACTACTTTACTTTCAAAATAATGTGAAACGAATCAATCGAATACTATAGAAATTAATTCGGTGACATGATTTTTCACAAAAGCATATTACCCAATTTTTTGAATTTTCCTAAAAATACTAAATCTCATGCCACCGAACGCCATGGTAAAATTTCTGTTAAAACTTACGCTGTGGTGGTTTGAAAGTACATAAATATTTGCTAATCCTTAGAAGTTCTTTTGTTTGTCAGGGCTTTCAATTGAAGCAAATTATGCCTTGTTTGCTTATGGGCTACTTTTCTGAACCTAAAGATTCAAATCCCCGTTAAATTAGGGAAACAAAATATAATTTCTTGGACTATAGCATGTTAGGTATTGTTAAAGAAGTTTCAACTGTTCCACCCATTGTTATTGTATATGACGATACCGATATGCAAAGATACAAGTTGATGGGTTTGTTGAATCGTCAATTGCACGAAATATTATGACTCATTATTGCCTTGTCTCTTAGTTTGTTAGTCATTTTCAAAAGCGCCGTTTGAGAGAAGAAAATCGAGACTTTAAATGAAAACATTGACTGACAAAATAACGTATTAATAAGTTTTTTGAATTGTTCGGTTAAACATAAACATTGAAATCCAAAAAATAAACATTGAAGCACCGATGCAGTCGAATTTATAATTTTGGAGAAATTTTCTAAAAATTATCACTCGATTCCATTTTGCACATGTTCTACGTTGAGTAATAGCCAAGGAAACACGCCGAAAGGGAGTTATGATCAAACATACGCTGCAGCAGTGTAAGACTGCTTAGAAAATTACACCTATCGTTATCCATTGTAATACTTTTATTGCGTTGTTTGTTTGAGAAAAGTTTGCTATTGGAATCTCTCATCATTATTTTGGTGGTATTTGTACGACTTTTAGAATAATGTTTGCCGATTCACAAATAAATTTATAAGCTTTGTACCTGAGAACATCAGAAAAGTGGACTAATTGTAAAAGGTTATAAGACTATTTTCGTGAAATAGTTAGAATGCAAATTTTGGAGTTATTACAGATGCGATAAAATAAAAGTCGCTATTGAACTGCGGATGAATGTCGTTAGCAATTACATTGATTAATCGATATTAATTATGAGGGGCCCAAATTTTTAGCAAACAGTTGGCATTATTGGTTAAACTACTCGGAAACAAAGAAGTCCCATCAAGAAATTTAAGCTTTGACAAATTTATTAAAGAATTTCAAACCTATAATCACGTGCATTATTTTTACATATTGCAACCCAAATCTTATTTTCTTCTATTCGCATCTACCCATTCCATCTACAGAGAATATTTAGTATGATTTCCTCATTGGAAAATGAAGACTTGGAAGAAACAATTGAGCGAAGTTTCCACATCGAATTACCTTACTTTCAAAATAATACGAAGCCAATCGACTCGACGCTACAGAAATTTATTGGGTGACATACTTTTTCAGAAAATCACATTACTCATTCTTAGAATTTTGAAAAGAAAAATACCGAATCTCATGTTTTCTAAAGCTTCGGAAAAATTTGTGTCAAATATCGCGCTATAGTATTTTTCAAAGTATACGAATATTTGAGAATTCCTAGAAGTTCTTTCGTTTGTTGGGAATTTCAATTAAAGAAAAGTATGCCTTGTTTGCACATGGTCTAATTCTCTTATTCTAACGTCTCAGACCACCACCAAATTAGGCAAGTGAAATATACGTCCTTGGAATGTAATTGGTTTGGTATCGTAAAATGGTTTGAAGTATTCCATCCATAGTAGTATACGACGATACTAATATGCAAAGACACTGGTTGACGGGTCAATCAAATCATCAATTACACCAAAAATTATGATCGTTAATGTCTTGTCTCTTATTTTACTAGCTGTTTTAAGAAGCATTGCCTAAAATAAGAAAATCAGGAGTTGAGTTGAGGACTTTGATTGACAACTTAACGTATTCATAAAATTTTTAATTGCTCAGCTAAACATGAATTCTACGATCCAAAAAATAAATATTGAAATATTAACGCAATTGAATTTATAATTTTGGAGAAATACTCTAAAAATTATCACTCAATTTGATTTTATTGGCATTCTACGCTGTATCATAGCCATGGAAGCAAGCCGAAAGTGAGTTATGATTAAACATAGACGGCGGCAGTATAAAACTACTTAGAAAATTGTACCTTCCGTTGCCCATTATAATATTTTTTTCTTGCGTTGCAAAATATGCGATATTGAAAGTTCTCATGATTATTTTGCTGAAATTTGTACGACTTTCAGAGCAATATTTCCTAACTCGCTAATAAATTTATCAGTTTTACACTTTAGAATTCTGCAGAAATAGACCAACAGCGAAAGGTTATAAGACTATTTTTGAAAAATGGTTGCATTACCGTCTGACTCCGACGCAATTGTATGGTTCTCTTTAACACTTTTGATCTGAGTCTTTTCCTTTAGTAAAAGAATTATGCATTGCATTAAAGTATTAGGGCATATTTTGAGATATGTGTTTGAAACTAATCCTTATTTTTCGAAGGTCATCACACTTTAAGCTGCACAATGAATCTTAAATTTTGTGTCCAATCGATAGAATAAAAAAGTAAAACAACCACATGTAAATCACGTGATTCCAAAATATAAATTTTAACTTCCAACTCGGAGTCATCCAAGTCATTTATAGTAAGTCGATTTATAGCACATGGGGTCAATAGCGGTGAAATAATGTTTTTCTTTTAGTTCGATTAGGAACCAACGAGCTCAAAAGAAATCTCGCTTGTCGATATTTGGTTACCTTGATAATCCATCTTCGCTTTTGCAATTTAATCATAAATAAAAAATTGATTATAAAATTTGTTGCAAATTCTTTGTTATTGGACGTGCTAAACTCCTATTGTTGAAAACAAAAGCAAGCAAAATTTATTCCTGCCATTAGTCTATGGGAACGACAAAATAGAAAAAATAAAGCTATCGCACTCATCATTTTTATTTGATACGGATAGTTTATATTTATTTTGCCGACCAGCTTCTAGGTACAATTTGTTACAATCAGTATCAACAACGGTAGTCCATTAATATTGCATCAGTGTTAAACAATTGTTCCCTCTTCTTGAGATGGGCCGCTAGCAATTTGACCAAATTGCTCCTGCTCATGGGTTGTGTTATGCGCATGCTTAAGAATCGAAACTTTTGCTCGAGCAGACCCATCCGTAGGGTAAACGGAATTCGAATGGCAATGATCCGCTGGAAAATCAGGGGCGATGAAATGGCGAAGATAGTCAATGTCATCCGGCCACTCTGGCGTGATGCTGAACGATGCAGCGATTGAAAAACTAGCCACTAGGTAAACAAAAATAAAACAAAAAATGCATTTCGCCATAGCTAATTTGGGTATGCCCACCGTGCCAATTCTTTTTCTCTTTGTCTCCTTTTTATCGAAGGAAGATCTGACAGCATGCATAAATAAGGGATAACTATTAGCGTAACTCCCGATTCATAAATGAATTAAAATCGACAATGTGATTTCTGGAGTTATTACTGATGCAATAATGGTCGCTATCGAACTTCACTCGAATGTCGTCACTAATTATATTAATTAACCGATGTTGGTTGTGAGGGTCTTCAAATTTTGAGTAAATAGCTAGCAATATCGGTTGAACTACTTGAGAAAAAAGAAGTCCCTTCAGGAAATTGGATCTTTTGAAAATTCGTAAAACAATCTAATGACGTGCGTTGCTTTTAACATATTGCAACCTAAATCCCGCTTTCTTTTGTTCATGTCGACCGACTCCATTCTCACAAAATATCGAGTACAATTCCCTTATTGGGAAATGAATATATGGGCGAAACAACTGAGGAAAGTTTTTGCATCAAACTACTTTACTTTCAAAATAATGTGAAACGAATCAATCGAATACTATAGAAATTAATTCGGTGACATGATTTTTCACAAAAGCATATTACCCAATTTTTTGAATTTTCCTAATAATATTAAATCTCATGCCACCGAACGCCATGGTAAAATTTCTGTTAAAACTTACGCTGTGGTGGTTTGAAAGTACATAAATATTTGCTAATCCTTAGAAGTTCTTTTGCTTGTCAGGGCTTTCAATTGAAGCAAATTATGCCTTGTTTGCTTATGGGCTACATTTCTGAACCGAAAGATTCAAATCCCCATTAAATTAGGGAAACAAAATATAATTTCTTGGACTATAGCATGTTAGGTATTGTTAAAGAAGTTTCAACTGTTCCACCCATTGTTATTGTATATGACGATACCGATATGCAAAGATACAAGTTGATGGGTTTGTTGAATCGTCAATTGCACGAAATATTATGACTCATTATTGCCTTGTCTCTTAGTTTGTTAGTCATTTTCAAAAGCGCCGTTTGAGAGAAGAAAATCGAGACTTTAAATGAAAACATTGACTGACAAAATAACGTATTAATAAGTTTTTTGAATTGTTCGGTTAAACATAAACATTGAAATCCAAAAAATAAACATTGAAGCACCGATGCAGTCGAATTTATAATTTTGGAGAAATTTTCTAAAAATTATCACTCGATTCCATTTTGCACATGTTCTACGTTGAGTAATAGCCAAGGAA